>SJYT01042665.1:193625-321535 GCA_006410635.1 Cephalophus harveyi
TGATTTGATGTCTCAAGTAGCTTGACTTCAGGGGACGAAGCTGTAGGCATCTCCAGCCTGGTGTCACATCTGTGTTTCTTGAGTTGGTCCTTCTATGCTGTCACAGCCCAGCCACAAGACTTTGCAGCTTTTCTTATTTCTCCTTTTAAATGACAAGCCTATCACTAAAGAAAATCAACCCTGAATATTCATTGGAAGGACTGATGCTGAAACTGACGCTCTAATACTTCTGCCACCTGATGCAAAGACCCAACTTATTAGAAAAGGCCCTGAGGCTGGGAAAGATTGAAGGCAGGAGGAGAAGGGGATGACAGAGGCTGAGATGGTTGGATGGCATCACTGAATCAATGGGCATGATTTTGAGCAAACTCTGGGAGACAGTGAAGGACAGGGAGGTCTGGTGTGCTTCAGTCCATGGGGTCACAAAGGGTCAGACACGACTAAGCGACTGAACAACAACCATCACTCCGGCTTCCTGCCCCGTCTGGGCTGTGTGCAGTGAGGGGAAGTTGGTCTCATGTGGGCTGACCCCTCCAGGCACAGATAGGACTTTCTCTCATGGTCAAGGGGAAGAGCGGCCAGGGCAACCACTCCTGTCTCCAGGTCTGCTTCTTCCAGAGACGCTTTCCCTGAAATAAATGTCTTTGACTCCTTGTCCTTCCATAGGTAATACTCACCTTTCTCCTGGAGCAGACTCTTTCTGCAGAATTCCTTCTCCCTGACCCCGTCCTTACCAGCTGCAGGGGCCCTGAATGGCCGCAGTGGGACCTTTTCTTTCTGGGAGGACTTGAAAACAGGCAGAAGGCATCTAAGTTGAGCCCTGACCATCCGTTCCTATTGATTTTTCTTTACTGCTTCCAACGTGGCAGTTTCCTGGTCAGGAAGGACTCCAGGGCACAGGGTGGAAGCGGGGCTCCGGGGAAAGGCGCCTAGGTGCCCTGCTGTTCTGTATGCGGTTCCCACCATCTCTTCCTCCAATCTCATCCGCTCGTGAAATGAGCGACCGAAGGCCTATCACACTGACAGCTCAGTCTCAACCGTCTCTTCTGCGAAATGGGGGGCAAGAAAACCCTTCACCCCTTCAGACAAGGGACCAGACTATCTGGTCTCTTGGGTTCCCTGCCATCTCTGAGACCCGCAGTTCTGCAGAAGACTCAGTCACTAGAAACAACTGTGAAATTCCTAGTGAAACCTGGTGAATAAATATAGATTTTTTTTCAGAAGTGTTAAGAAATAAACTGCTGGCATGGTGGCCATGCCCCAAATACTTTGGCGTGTATTATCTACACACAAGAATATTCTCCACCAACACAACCACCAAATGAAGTCAGTCTGCCCTGTTCTACCATCCAGTCGTCCTAGTAATTGTCCATTGTAAAGCAAAAGGATCCTGTGTTCCATTTAGTTGTCACATCTCTTTGGTCTCCTTGCCTGGGAGGCATTTCTCAGTCTTTCATTTAAAAAGTTTTATTTCCTTACTAATTAATTTGTTTTTGATTGTGCTGCATCTTCATTGCCGCACAGGGCTGTCTCTTGCTGTGGTGAGTGGGGGGCTACTTTCCAATTGTGGTGCATGGGCTGCTCATTGCTGTGGCTTCTCTTTTTGCAGCACATAAAGCTCTAGGGCACAGGGACTCGGTAGCTGCGGCTCCCAGGCTCCAGGGCGGGCTAATTTGCTTTAGTTGTGTCCAACTCTTTGTGACCCTATGGACTATAGCCCACCAGGCTCCTCTGTCCAGGGGATTCTCCAGGGAAGAATATTGGAGTAGATTGCCATGCCCTCCTCCAGGGGATCTTCTCAGCCCAGGGATCGAACCCACATCTCTTATGTCTCCTGCATTGGCAGGCATGTCCTTTACCACTAGCGCCGCCTGGGAAGCCCCCTGGGTTCTAGAACACAGGCTCAGTAGTTGGGGCACATGGGCTTCGTTGCTCCATGGAATGTGGAATCTTCCTGGAGCAGGGATCAAACCTGTGTTCCCTGCATTGGCAGGTGGAGTCTTCAGCACTGAGCCGTCAGAGAAGCCCCTCAGTCTTTTATTGGCTTACATGATCTCAACACTTTTGAGCATCACAGACACTACTTTTTATAGCATGTCCCTCAATTTGAGTTTTCTGGTGTTGCCTCGTGCTTAGATTCAGGGTCTGAATCTTGGCAGGAACGGAAGTGGTTCCTGTTATCATGGCACAATTTTCTCTTTGCTCTGTCACCGATGGAACTCATTCCTGATTAAGGTCTCTCTGCCAAGTTTCTCCACCGATGTGAGTTTTTGTCTCTAATTAGTAAGTGTTTCATGGAAAAATACTTCAAAACTATGTAAGTAACCAATTATGCATCAAATATAATTATGGTTAATAATTACTCATGGCACAATTTTTTCTGTGCTCTGTCACCGATGAAACTCATTCCTGATTAAGGTCTCTCTGCCAAGTTTCTCCACCGATGTGAGTTTTTATCTCTAATTAGTAAGTGTTTTGTGGAAAAATACTTCAAAACTATGTAAGTAACCAATTATGCATCAAATATAATTATGGTTAATAATTCTAAATATCCGGGCAAATTAATTAACACAATCAATCAATTAACATATGTGGGGACTTGTGGTTTTCTGTTTCATCCAGTGGATTAGGACTCATTTTTATCATTATTTATCCTGATGCTCATCCCAGATCTGGTCTCTGGGGGCCCTTTAAGGCCAGCCTCTGTGTCTTTTTGACACGGCCCCAAGGAAATGGCAACCCACTCCAGTGTTCTTGCCTGGAGAATCCCAGGGATGGCAGAGCCTGGGGGGCCGCCATCTATGGGGTCGCACAGAGTTGGACACGACTGATGCAACTTAGCAGCAGCAGCAGCAGCACCATTCTTTGAGTACTTCCTCCCTTTCCAGCACAAGCATATGTTCTGGGCTCATCTTGTGGTTTCTGGTCCCAAGCTCTGGAATCAGCTGTTCCTCCCCAGAGCCATGACTCTTTTTAGTGGAGAATGAATGGTGACAAGACTCTCCTTGATCTAACTTTAACCAGGCTCCTCTGGTTAAGGGTCGCTGGGCCTCTTCTCCCCCTGTGTGTTTGGCCCCATGCATGGCCTTGGACAGGTTATATTTTAATGATCCCATCAGCTTCAGGTCTGGGCAGGAAATTTTCCATAGCTTTCCCGCAGCTCTTCATGCCTTTGAAAGCATGCCCCAGGGCCAGCAGCTTCCGAGCCTGCGTGGCTCAAAGCAGCCTGCACTCAGTGACCCGCCCAAGGGCCCCAGATCCCAACCCTTGTCTCAGAAGTGGGCTGAGGGGGCACCTGGGGAATTAGGGGCTTCCTGTGGACCCCACTATGGTTTCCCCTCCTGGGGTATCATTCCTCTTCCTAGAGAAGAGATATGCAAGGTGCCAGTGGACAGAAAAATCCCAGAATCCCTTGCACAGATAATCAGAGACTGACAGCCCCAGAGACCACCAGGGCAGAGACTTGTTTACACGAGGCCAGCGGAGCTGAAAACCCGGGGCTGTTCCTGGCCTGGCTGCTTCCAAAACCTGTAGGATTAGTCAACATCGTGTTGTAGTCTGTGCCTTAAAGAGGGGCTCTGAGACTACCTGCGGGCCGCACTGCCTGGCCTGCCCTGGGTCCAAGGTCACATGCACCATGACTCCCGGCTCCTGTGAGCCCTAGAGGGTGAGAAGTGACCAGTGCAGGACCCTGTGTGGGAAAGTGGTCAGTGTCATGGAGAGCAAGACGGCCTGGGCTTGAACCTCAGCTCTGATGACTACCAGCTACGAGATTCCAGAAGTTACCTAGCCATGCTGTCCTCAACTTCCTCCAGTGGTACCTGCCTCATCCCACAGGGCTGATATGAGGAGTAAATATGTTCATCCATATATGTATGGACTCTATATATGTCTTGGAGAAGGAAATGGCAACCCACTCCAGTATTCTTGCCTGGAAAATTCCATGGACTGAGGAACCTGGTAGGCTACAGTTCATGGGGTTGCAAAGAGTCAGACACGACTGAGCAACCTCACTTCACTTCACTATATATGTCCGGACTCTATATATGTCTGTCTGTCTATTTATCTTTCAAATCTGACTTCCTATCTGTCTATGAACTGTCCAACTTTGTATCTACCTACCTATCAACTCTATCTATGTCAACTTTTATCAACTCTATCAGTTCTGTTTATCTATCTATCATCTGTCTGGAAAAAGTCAATTTGCATTCCAATCCCAAAGAAGGGCAATGCCAAAGAATGTTCAACTACTGCATAATTGCAGTCATTTCACATGCTAGCAAGGTAATGTTCAAAATCCTTCAAGCTAGGCTTCAACATTATGTGAACTGAGAACTTGAAGATGTACAAGTTGGATTTAGAAAAGGTAGAAGTACCAGAGATCAAATTGCCAACATCCATTGGATCATAGAAAAAGCAAGAGAACTCCAGAAGAACATATAATTCTGCTTCATTGACTACCCTAAAACCTTTGACTGTGTGGATCACAACAAACTGGAAAATTCTTAAAGAGAAAGGCACACCAGACCACCTTATCTGCCTCCTGAGAAACCTGTATGCAGGTCAAGAAGCAACAGTTAGAACTAGACATGGAACCATGGACTGGTTCCAAATTGAGAAAGGAGTATCTCAAGGCTGTATATTGTCAGTTAGAACTAGACATGGAACAATGGACTGGTTCCAAATTGAGAAAGGAGTATCTCAAGGCTGTATATTGTTACCCTGCTTATTTAACTTATATGCAGAGTACATCATACTCTGCTGATATATGGAATCATCAAGCTGGAATCAAGACTGCTGGGAAAAATATCAGTAACCTCAGATATGCAGATTACACCACTCTTGTAGCAGAAAGTGAAGAGGAACTAATGAGCCTGTTGATAAAAGTGAAAGTAAAGAGTGAAAAAAGCTAGCTTAAAACTCAACATTAAAAAAAACACAACTCAACATTCAAAGAACTAAGATCATGGCATCCGGTCCCATCACTTCATGGGAAATAGATGGGGAAACCGTGGAAACAGTGTCAGACTTTATTTTGGTGGGCTCCAAAATCACTGCAGATGGTGACTGCAGCCATGAAATTAAAAGACGCTTGCTCCTTGAAAGAAAAGTTATGACAAACCTAGACAGCGTATTAAAAAACAGAGACATTACTTTGCTGACAAAGGTCCATCTAATCAAAGCTATGGTTTTTCCAGTAGTCATGTATGTATTTGAGAGTTGGACCATAAAGAAGGCTGAGAGCCAAAGAATTGATGCTTTTGAACTGTGGCGTTGGAGAAGACTCTTGAGAGTCCCTTGGACTGCAAGGAGGTCAAACCAGTCAATCCTAAAGGAAATCAGTCCTGAATATTCATATGACTGATGCTGAAGCTGAAACTCCAATACTTTCACCACCTGATGTGAAGAGCCGACTCATTGGAAAAGACCCTGATGTTGGGAAAGATTGAAGGCAGGAGGAGAAGGGGACAACAGAAAATGAGATGGTTGGATGGCATCCTGACTCAATGAACATGAGTCTGGACAAGCTCCTGGAGATGGTGAAGGACAGGGAAGCCTGGCATGCTGTAGTCCATGGGGTTGCAAAGAGTCAGACATTACTGAGCGACTGAGCAACAGCAATCATCTGTCTATCCACCTGTCTGTCTATTTGTCTATCAGCTCTATCTATCTCCCTATCTACTCTGTGTATCTATCAACTCTATCATCTGTGTACACAGAGAGAGTCACAGAAAGAGTCCCCAGACAGCACTTCAATTCTGTTTTATAAAAATAAGCGCTCTTTATAAAAAGCTGCCGTGAAAGTCACAAGTCACATGTCCCCAAACCAGAAGAGCCCTTGATCCTCCCCTCTTGCTTCAAGGCCAAAGACTGTTCCTTGACTTCTTTGCTTTATTTAGGGGTGGGTCCAAAGACTCTAAGGTTTCAGAGCATTTTGATTCGGGACCATCTGTCCTGGGCTGCTCACCCAGAGCGGTTTGGCCTGCTCCTGCCAAGCCTGGTGCTCCCTGGCAGTGGGGGAGGCTCAGCCCGGGCCCCGTGCTGCCTCCTGGCTGCGTCCCCAGAGGAGGGCCAGCCACCCGCTGGCTCCACATGGGGAGAAAATGAGAGCCCAGGAGGGCTTGGGAGGGGTGAGGGTTTCGACACTTGGGAGGGTTGGTAGCTGGGAAGAAAGTGAGGTGGATGTTAACTGGTTTGTGGGGAAAAACCACAAAGGCGGCCTCAGAGGTGCTGCCTTGGGGATTCCAAGCCACCTACAGGAGAGTGGCCATGTGGGAAATTTTCACCCCTTTTGCCCACCATCCTGCCCACCTCTCCCTTGTTTCAGAAAGCTGGGGGCTCAAACGCTTGAATTTCGCCTGCTTTTCCTTTCTTCTTCCTCAGCCGGCATGGGTGAGGCCAAGCTTGAGGAGCAGGCGTGCTGGCTCAGGGTCCCTTTTGGGAGGCTTGGGGTTCAGCTCCTCCCCATCAGAGACCCTCCCCGGGTGCCACCCCGTGCCTCCCCTTGCCATCCCAGCTTCCCAGAACATGTCCTCCACACTCCCCACCACCATCTCCTCCCTGCTGCTTCCTCCTCTAACCTGCTTTCTCTGCCACCTTCCTCTCTGACTCTTGTTCCAAGCCGAGGTTCTGGGCATCACTGAACCAAACTTAGGTCCACTCGCCTGCACCCAGCAGAGCCAGCCTCCTGACACCAGGGTGTGGTGAAGGCAAGGGCAGTGTTTATTGCAGGTACCAAGCGGGGAGCACCGGCAGCTAATGTTCACAAGGCCCAGACTCCCTGACAGTCTTCAGGGGGCAGTTCTGAAGACAGGGTGAGGGACAGGTCACAGAGGGCCCGGTCAGCCCGTGGACATTCTTCTGACTGGTTGGTGGTAAGAGAAGCAGGGGCCACTATCATCAACCTTTTAGTTCTGTTCAGCCTGGGGTCTGCGTGCTTGTGGTCAGCATACACATCACTTCTTCTGCCTGGTGGGTTTTCAGTCTCTGCCAAGCTGCTCACAGGCTCTGGCCCAGGATACTGTCTGTAGCTCTTGAGGAAGAACTACAGGCCCTTGACTTTGGCTCGACTATTATTAATTTGTCTTCCTTTATTTCTAAATTTTCTCACTTCTCAGATTAAATTTATTCTTTGGAACTTGGAGAAGGCCTAGGAGGCTAAACTTTTTCCCCAAACAAGAGGCATGGTGGTGGGGAGGGTGTCTGTCCTGGGGAGGCTCCAAAGGATCCTGCTTAGTTACCTGGGGACCCAAAGGGCTGCAGTTCTTCATCTTTTATCATTTTCATTCCAAATGAGACACTTCTGAAAATCAAAGGGGACAGTCCTAGTGACTGAAGCTATGGGTCACCCTGCCACCAGCTCATGCCTGCATGCTCAGCTGACAGCCTCGCCAGCCCTGCACCTTCCTCCTTCCTTTTTCTGCTGAAATAATGGCAACACTTGCTTTCACTCCACTCAGACCTGTCTCCCCTAACCAGCTCCCTGTTGTGGGCTAGAGCCAGCTTCTGGTTTGCTGAACTGATTGTTAGATTTTCAGGAATTTTTCAGGTCAGCTGTCATCACCTTAAAGTGGAAAGTTATAAACTTACAATTTAGATAACAAATACTCTAAATCCATCAATTGCTCATTATATTACTGCTTTCTATGCTTTTGATGATATATATGTCATAGCTCAGTTGGTAAAGAATCTGCCTGTAATGCAGAAGACAAGGGTTCTATTCCTAGGTTGGGAAGATCCTCTGGAAAAGGAAATAGCAACCCACTCCAGTATTCTCCACCTGGAGAATCCCATGGACAGAGGAACCTGGCAAACTACAGTCCATGGGATTGCAAGAGTCTGACACAACTTAGCAACTAAATCACCACATGTCCATTTTATTTGTTTAATGGGAATACCATGGGCTCATTGATTCCTACATTTCTGTTCTCATCTGTGTCTTCAGTGACACAGAGGGGTTGCTGGGGATTGTCTACTGTGGGAGTAATTACACCATCCACGTTGGCAAGCACTATACACCAGGGCAGGATTTATTGTCTTGTCGGTTGTCGATACTTTAGAAGAGTATCATAACAGTATATGAAAGAGAGAAAATGTTAATAATGTAGATTGAACTTAAAAGCTTACTGTGTCCATATCCATGACACTTTTGATTAAGACAGAAAAAGGAGGGACCATTTCCTAGCATTTGAGAAGTTATCTGATTCAGCCAAGAAGTTACTTAGGTCAAAAAAGGTATCAGTATGGGGACTTCCCCAGCAGTCCAATGATGAAGACTCCACGTTCCAAGCAGGGGGTATGGGTTTGATCCCTGGTTGAGGAACTAAGATCCCACATGCTGTGTGGTATAATTAATACATGTATCTCATATGAAAGTGAGAAATTGATTATCTGATCACATATCAGATTTGAGGGCCATAATTGTATTAGGGAAAGAGCTTATGGGGGTGCAGCTCCATTTGTCAAATAATGGTTGAGTGCAAGGGCTTAGCAAAATCAGTGAGCATGTCTTATGAGAACCATTTGGCTGTGTGGGCCTTACGGTGTGGACTATATGCAGACCTTGTTCTATTGCGCTTTGCAGATATTGCTTTTTTTTTTTTTTACAGAATAAAGATTTGGGGCAACCTGCATCAAGCAAGTCTATCAGTGCTATTTTTTCCAACAGCCTTTGCTCTCTTCCTGTCTCTGTGTCAAGGTTTTGTAATTCTCATGATGTTTCAAGCTTTTTCATTATTATTATTATATATCTGTTCTGGTGATCTGTGATCAGTGATCTTTGATGTCACCATTGCAGAAAGACTAAGATTTGCTGAAGACTCAGATAACGGTAACACTTCCTAGCAATACAGTATTTTTCAATAAATGTATACACATTCCCTACTGGCTCAGTCAAAAAGAATCTTCCTGTGATGCAGGAGACCTGGGTTCGATCTGGGTTGGGAAGATCCCCTGGAGAAGGATATGGCTGCCTACTCCAGTATTCTTGCCTGGAGAATTCCATGGACAGAAGAGCCGAGCAGGCTATAGTCCATGGGATGGCAAAGAGTAGGACAGGACTGAGCAACTAACACTTTCACTTTACTATTGTTTGTTAGACATAACACTGTTACACTTTTAATAGACTACAATGTAGTATAAGCATAACTTTTATATGTGCCTGGAAACCAAAAAAATCACATGATTCACTTTATTGCCATATGTGCTTTATTTTGGGGTCTAGAACCAAGCTCTTGATATCCGTGAAGTGAGCCTGCATTGTGAATTTTAAGCATTATTTGTAAATCGTGTGTAACCCATCCTTTATATCAGTTACATTTGTGAAAAACACAAGCATGTATATGTTGGCAAGCACGGTTTTTCAGTCGGTGTGGACTGCTTGCTCGCTCAAGGCTGCCCACCCCTCGCCCAGGCTGGGCGCGGTGCCTCTCTGCTGCCCCCTCAGGACTGTAACGCTGCACCAGTTTGTACGTTGACCACATCTGAACTTCACGAGGACAGGGACGTCTCTGTAGCTCTACATTCAGCATAATGCCTGGCACACGTTAGGAGCCCCTCCCGAAGTGTGATGACTGACTCCGTGGATTTAATGGCTGAGTGGTAAAGGACTCCTCCTGGGGAGGGGCTGCATTCCCACGGTGAGTCCAGGCAGTGATGTGGCGGGGTGATGTCAGCCACTTTCAGACAAGACCCTCCAGGTTCTTCTTCCTTCCCCGGTCAGGGCCCATGGAGACCAGATGTCCCTGACTTTGTAGCCACGTGACAAGGAGGGATGTCTGCCCCATAAAGTGACTCTGAGTAAAGGAACTTTTATTTTGGTAAGCCACTGAGATCGCGGGGGTTTATTTGTTTCCTCAGAACAGCCTGATCTATCCTGACTAATGCAATGAGGAGATGGAGCCGTGGGAGGTGACTTGGTGGGTTGAACAGTTGCTTAGTGGCGGGGCCTGGTCAGGTTTGAACTTCATGTTCACTGTACACAGTGCCTATCTCCCACACCCAAGGGGTTTCTCCCCTCCCAAAAGCTTTGTCAGAAATACTGTGAATCTGAGGAAGTTTTGTTCAAAACCCTATTTCCAAGGAAGACCGGTTGGGACACCCTCACCAGGAGGCTTCCAGAGGCGGCCAGCTTGCAGGCACACCTGCCAGACCTGCTTGTTTGTTAGAGGATCAGCAGGTTCAGCTGGTGTCTGGGATCCATTAGCCGTCATTAGCCTGGCTGACCTTTCGCCCGAAGCCTCCCTCCTGGCCTGGGACTTACCCCTCCCCTCTGAGTTATCTGGATGAATCTGGTGCTTGCACAGAGAGAAGCAGCTTTACAGGTGACTTTCTCAGGGCATAGAACTTGGGCCCTGTACTGGGACAAGCCACAGTTCTTTCTTCCTGTGTCCCCCTGTATCTCACACTGTCACCACCCTCAGCACATCTGACACCAGATGTGTGGGGGGTGTTCTCCCATCAAGTGATTCTCTGCAACCCCAGCTGGGAGTCCTACAAGTCAACTCAATCCCGACACTGTCTTCCTGGCGAGTGCATCAGAGCCCAAAGTGCGAGGGCTGAGTCCCATCCCCTCCGCAAATGCCAATCGCGAGTCATAGGTCGCCAGGTTATCCATGATTTCTCTCTGATTTGGCTACAAATTGGAGTTTCCTATGACCTCTTCCCCTTGGATTAGAGTATTCGCTAGAATAGCTCCCAGATCTCAGAACACTTACTTTACCAGCTTCTTATATGATAAAGGATACAGATGAACAAGCAGTTTGATAGACACAGAGGGCAAGGTCTGGGAGGGTCCTGAGTGCAGGAGCTTCCATCCCTGTGGAGGTGGGGGGTGTTATCCTCCCAGTACATGGCTGTACTCACCGGCTTGGCAGCTCACCAGCCCCACAGTGGGGTTTTATGGAGCCTTCTCATGTAGGCATGATTGATCATTAACTCCATTTCCAGCCCCTCTCCCCTCTCTGGAGAATGGGGGAGGTGGGTATAGGGAAGGTGGTGCTGAAAATGTCAAGCCTCTAATCATGGCCTGATCTTTCTGGTGACTGGTCTCCATCCAGGAGCCCACCTAGAGTCTCCTCATTAGAACGAAAGACACCCAGGAAATTCCATGGGCTTTAGGAATCAGTATGCACACATGATAAGTCACTTAGGTCGTTCCTGACTCTTTGTGGCCTCATGGACTGTAGCTCGCCAGGCTGCTCTGCCCATGGGATTCTGCAGGCAAGAATACTGGAGTGGGTTGCCATGTCCTTCTCCAAGGGATCTTCCTGACATAATGATCGAACCCATGTCTCTTACGGCTCCTGCATCGGCAGGCAGGTTCTTTACCACTAACACCACCTGGGAAGCCCAGGAAGCAATATAGCAGAAATCAATATATGTTTCTTCTTATCTCACAGTCCCCAAAGGCCAAGCAGAAGAAATAAAGTTCCCCATTGTCTGCTGGAGAGGCATTAGCTCCTATAAACATTTATTTAGTGTGGATTGTGTGTTAGGCATTAGGCTGTGTAGATAGTGGAGCATGTATTGTATAGTATGTGTAGTGTAATGGAGAATGTTTGGTGTTAGCATGGTGTTAGCCCAGCATCGCATCCTGTGTGTGGTGGCACCTGGATGGAGCAGTAGAGCCTGCGCCCAGAGGAGAGGATCAGCTCAGCAGAGCGTAGTCTTGTCTCGTCTTGTTCCTCCTTGGAGAGCTTGGTGATTTCCTCTTTCTTTTAGTGCAAAGCAGGACTCTGGGACCATCTGGTTGAAGCCGGAGCCCTGAGTGGCAAGGGTGACATGAGGGCTGGGCGTGTTCCTGCCTGGTGATGTCAGCGCCTTCACCTTCCTCAGCCCCACTCCTTCTTCAGGCATTCTGCCCATCCTTGCACTTACCTCTCTCACAAGCACCGTCCTTGGCTTTGCATGATTTCCNGGCAAGGGTGACGTGAGGGCTGGGCGTGTTCCTGCCTGGTGATGTCAGCGCCTTCACCTTCCTCAGCCCCACTCCTTCTTCAGGCATTCTGCCCATCCTTGCACTTACCTCTCTCACAAGCACCGTCCTTGGCTTTGCATGATTTCCGTCTTCTCGTGAGTGAGGTCTGTGTTGTGCTGTTTCTGATCTGCTCTGTTCCCAGTGTCAGGAAAGGTGCTGGCGTGTCTGTTGAACGACTGCTAGTCCACCAAGTTGTGTGGGCAGGGGCCTCACCCCTGCTCTGCAGTTCCACCTCACTCAAAGTTTCATACCAGCGACTGTTGAGACTGACGGCCCCTCGCAGTGCCCTCCCCTCCTAACCGCTTTAGTCCTGACCTGCCTCTGGACTGGCCGTGCCCTCAGCCTAGACCACCACTCCCCTTGCAGTCTCACGAGCTCATGTGTCTGCTCCAAGTCTCAGCTTAGCCACCTACCCCATCACTGCCTCCTCTTCTCTCCCAGGCCCTGGATTTCCTCCTTGTAACTTACATGCAGAGTACATCATGAGAAATGCTGGGCTGGAAGAAGCATAAGCCGGAATCAAGGTTGCCAGGAGAGATATCAATAACCTCAAATATGCAGATGACACCACCCCTATGGCAGAAAGTGAAGAGGAACTAAAAAGCCTCTTGAGGAAAGTGAAAGAGGAGAGTGAAAAAATTGGCTTAAAGCTCAACATTCAGAAAACGAAGATCATGGCATCTGGTCCCATCACTTCATGGGAAATAGATGGGGAAACAGTGTCAGACTTTATTTTTTTGGGCTCCAAAATCATTGCAGATGGTGACTGCAGCCATGAAATTAAAAGACACTTACTCCTTAGAAGAAAAGTTATGACCAATCTAGATAGCATATTGAAAAGCAGAGACATTACTTTGCCAACAAAGGTCCGTCTAGTCAAGGCTATGGTTTTTCCAGTGGTCATGTATGGATGTGAGAGTTGGACTGTGAAGAAGGCTGAGTGCCGAAGAATTGATGCTTTTGAACCGTGGTGTTGGAGAAGACTCTTGAGAGTCCCTTGGACTGCAAGGAGATCCAACCATTCCATTCTAGAGGAGATAAGCCCTGGGTGTTCTTTGGAAGGAGTGATGCTAAAGCTGAAACTCCAGTACTTTGGCCACCTCATGCGAAGAGTTGACTCATTGGAAAAGACTGTGATGCTGGGAGGGATTGGGGGCAGGAGGAGAAGGGGACGGCAGAGGATGAGATGGCTGGATGGCATCACCGACTCAATGGACATGGGTCTGAGTGAACTCCAGGAGATGGTGATGGACAGGGAGGCCTCAGTTCAGTTCAGTTCAGTCGCTCAGTCGTATCTGACGAATACTGCCTTCTCATAGTTACCTTGCTCCCTTGTCTCTTTCTTCCCTGGACTGACAACTTGGAAGGATGGCACTAGGTGTACCAGGCATATGGTTGTCTCCTCAGTCCCTGGGACAACACATAGTAGGTGCTCAAATACTTGTCAGATGAATCGGTGCGTGGCAATTACAGCCAACATGTGACCACTTGATCCACTCATGGGAGACCCCAAGGCCACGTGGTAAGGATGCAGGAAGTGTGGCCTGGCCCTTCATCTACGTGAGGGTTCTCACAGACCCTCTCCCTCAGGGCTGCTCTGGGTAAGGCCAAGATGGTGGCCCGAGTCTACTAATCTTTCTGTCTCTTTCTGTCTCTGTCTCCCTCCCTCAAACAGGATTATCTGTGCTTTTGAAAATTTTAAAGTAACATCCTCACTGGAAGACTTCAGAGCTCCTCCTGTCTTTTCATGTTCACACACCCACTCTATGTAAGAGCTGCTCATTGAACACCTACTATGCACCAGATGCCACCCCAGGCACTGGGATGATCCCCACCCTTCAGGATATCACAGTCCTGCCTCTCTTCTGCGTCTTTGCTCGCTTCCCCATCTGTGCACCTTAGAAGTTGGAGCCTGTTCTTTGTTTCTAGCCCAGGCCTCTGAATCACAGGGAGGGCTTGCTCAAACCAGACTCCTGGGGTCCCACCTCCAGAGTTCTTCATTCACTAGATCTGAGATGACTGCTAATTTGCCTTTCGAACATGTTTCCTCATGATGGTGATTCTGTCGGTTAGGCCCATACTTTGAGAACCACTGCTTTTGACTATACTGCTCATACCGCCTTTGGATGTTTTGCACACCCATTATCTCATTTGGTCTTTCAGAGTCTCTCACCTGAGTACCTTAAGTGCATGGAGCTGGTGAGAGTTGAAGTTGAATGTAAGCCCAGATCTTTCTATTGAAGACTGCACTAGGTTAGATGTATCGAGTGTCATCTGAAAATCCTCACCGTGTTGGGATGTCCCTGGCTAAGGCTTTGTCTTCCAATGCAAGGGGCATGGGTTCGATCCCTGGTCAGGGAACTAAGAGCCCGCATGCCACAGGGTATGGCCAAAAATTAAAAAAAAAAAAAGGAAAGAAAATTCCACCACCTTTGAAGTGCTGAGGAGGTGATGACGGGTCTGGTTGGAGGAAGCGGGGCTCCAATCGCAGAGGAAGGGGCCAGGAGGACATTTCTTGGAGGGAGGGTCTACCACTCTATCCTGGAAGGAGACTGGCTGGGGCAACAGGGGCTTAAAACAGCTGGAGAAGGACTAATGGCCCCGTCTGCCTAGAATGCGGAGGACGGTGGAGGCGATGCTGCAGAGGAAGGGGCCGTCCAGGGGTGTAACTGGGGCAGGTGTAACGGGCCTGGGTCAACCTACCTGCTTCTGGAGGTAGGGCTGCTCCCTGAAGGCTGCTCCGGAAGCTCTGGTGATGAGGCGACTGCCCTCCCCGGGGAATGGCTGGGAGTGTGCCAGGCAGGACGGAAAGTCTGAGGGCCCAGCCCTGCCAGCCAGCAACTCGGAACAAGCACTTCCTCCCCGGCAGCCCCATGGTGACCAAGGGGCCCGGGCTGCACAATCCCCCAGTGTTCCCTGGAGCCTCGCGGCGCTGGGCTGGGCTGGGCACTTCCTCCTCTGGGAGGGGGCCCTGCGGGGACGGGGGCTGCGGGGGAGCCCAGCTCCCAGAGGAGCTCTGCAGGCAGAGGACAGAAGACGTGGAAAAGTGTGAGCCTGGATGGGGAGCCCTCCCATGTGTATCTAAGCAGGAAGCCAGACCTGCCCAGCCCTGGAGAAGGAAAATAAACTCTGGAGACCTATTTTTAGAAAGTGGCAAAACCTATTTCTCAGTAGGCAGTGGAATTTAAATCTAAAACTCGCTTCCTTGCTGAAGTAGCCACCGGACTGCACTTGGGGATGGGACAGTGGTGAATGGCAGAGTCTGAACCAGGCTGTGAGACCGGCGCCTGCTCATCCCTCCAGACTGCTGGGCTTGAACAGAGCCCTTCTGGAAGGCTCTATAGGAATTCCCATTTGACCTTTGTGGTGGTGCTTTTGGCGATGGTGATGATGGTGATGATGATGATGACAGTAATGATGGTGTGTGCCAGGCATACACTTGATATATGTGGTTCTTAACACAAGTGATCTCATTCAGTCCTTACAACAATTAGGTGATTACGGTTCCCCCCTATTTTCTCAGATGAAGAAAGTGAGGCTCAGAGAGGGAGCTTAAGTCACACAGCAATTGCAGGGCTGGGTCGGGTCAGGATAATGACAACTCCTGTGCTCTATGAGCCCGTCATGAAATCTCAGAATTGGGAGGGGTGCCACTGAATGCAATTCCGGTCACTTTCCTCTGCACAGCGCTTGCCTGGTGTCTGCACACCTCCACAGAGATGGCCACTGGCACTCCTGTGAACCGCTGTTTCCGTTTTCAGTCGGCTCTCAGTGCTATGAATTCCCAGTGTTCAAGGAAATCTCTCATGATGTGATCTCTGTGGCCATGCAGAACTGTACTGTGACAGCTCTTTGCCTCTGGGATCACTCTCACAGCTTCTTTAGTTCTCTTCTCTTCTATTTGCAAGAAACCTAGACAGCATATTAAAAGCAGAGACATTATTTTGCCAACAAAGGTCCATTTAGTCAAAGCTATGGTTTTTCCAGTAGTCATGTATGGATGTAAGAGTTGGACCATAAAGAAAGCTCAGTGCCAAAGAACTGATGCTTTTGAACTGTGGTGTTGGAGAAGACTCTTGAGAATCCCTTGGACTGCAAGGAGATCAAACCAGTCAATCCTAAAGGAAATCAGTCCTGAATATTCATATGACTGATGCTGAAGCTGAAACTCCAATACTTTTGCCACCTGATGTGAAGAGCTGACCCATTGGAAAAAACCCTGATGCTGGGAAAGATTGAAGGCAGGAGGAGAAGGGGACTTCAGAGGATGGGAAGGTTGGATGACATCACCAACTCGATAGACACGAGTTTGAGCAAACTCTGGGAGTTGGTGATGGACAGGGAGGCCTAGTGTCCTGTAGTCCCTGGGATCATGAAGAGTCGGACACAACTGAGTGACTGAACTGACTGAACTGATTTCGCGAGACATGCTCACTCCTGTCAATTGTGTCTGCCCCCTATAAAGAGTGGCCTGAGTCAGTGTGGAAGTTGAATGATACACTTAGAGCAAAATACACCTTTGAAGGTGGATCTGATTTTTAGAAACAGCAAATGGTCTTTTGGAATCAAGATTTTGTGAGGTGGATAATTGAGATAAGAAAAAAATTTGGTTTCAAAGATCAAATCGAGTGATTATAAAATGGGGCCCAAACTTTCCCTGAAAGCAGTTATTCCTAGAAGAAATTTACAAAAAACAATTTAAACAATAGCAAAATTATCAGGTGACATGTAGACCCTCCCAAGGCAGGGAGACACTTCAATTCTCTGAGAGTGGCACATCTGCTTAGAATGCAAACAGAAACTTCAATAGTGCCGCTTTTAAATATCAAAAGTGTAAAAACTTAAGACATGGTTGGAAAGGGACCACGAGCTCAGTCTGCACTGCAGTTGTGTCCCAACTGCAATGTGGCTGGGAATTTATGATGGTGAAATAGTCCCACCGCAGTGCTGTGGAGCCAGTGGCCCCTGGCGGGGGCCAGGCCAAATGCAAGAGTGGGCGGCTGTCCTGCCTCGCCCTGCCCCAGCACTCCAGCTCCATGGAGTCTGGTCCTGAATTTTCCACTGAAGCCTGGTTGCCTTTACAGTAACAACCACGACTTCAAAGGACTGCCAGCGAGCAGACTGGGCAGTTTCCCCAGTGAACTCACTCGGCTGCATGCGTGGGTGACCTGAGCACAAGGGTGTTGGAAACCACCCCCTGGCAATTCCAGGCTCCAGAACCAAGTCTGGAGGGAGGGTGGAGGAGGGATGCAGCCAAAGGATCTGCTCTGAACTGGATCCCCCAAGGCAGGGGTCATGAGTGGTGATTTAAGACACCCCCAGTAGGGCTGGCAAGGAGGCAGGGAGGCTGGAGCCACCTTCTGCCTTCTTTCTCCTCTTTCAAGTCCCCTGCAGCTCACTGGCCCACTCTTTACCCCCAGCCTAACTTCCAAAGGCTTTACCTGTCTCTCTTTTCATCCCCAAAGACAAGCCCTGGCACTGTTGGTGGAAACATGAGGACATTACAAATCAGAGATGAGACTTCATGAGAGCTGGGCACAGGGGGCAGGCCAGGGGTGAGGGGAGAAGCCCTGTACGAGGGAAGGAGGACAGAAAGAAGAGTGGACGACATTGGCTGGCACAGCTTTCATGGCTTCACAGAAGGTTCGGGAAGCAGGGAGTGTGCAGCCAGTGGCCCCCACAAGGCCCTGTGAAAAGGAGAGGAGGAGCCCAAGGTCGGGAGGACTAAGTGATGATGCTTCGCACCACCTGTTGTGTCTGTCGCATTCAGTACCACCTGGATCAGCTCCTAAGCTTCACAAACAAAGAAATCAAGTTCCAGACAGCTCTTCACATTCTAAACATTTTCATTCGGTTCATTTGGCCTTTAAGATAGAATAAATAAAGAGCTTTACAGAATTTCACCCAGCTTCCCCGGTGGTGCTAGTGGTAAAGATCCTGCCTGCGATACAGGAGACTCTAGTTCGATCCCTGGCTTGGGAAGATCGCTTGAAGAAGGAAATGGCCACCCACTCCAGTATTCTCGCCTGTAGAATCCCATGGATAGAGGAGCCTGGTGGGCTTCATGGATTCACAAAGAGTTGGACATAACTGAGTGACTCACACACACACACATAGTTTCACAAACACATGGACTGTGAGCTGAGAAGAGGTCAGTCACACATGCCCAGAACTGTGGGTCTGGGAACCAAGGAAGGCAAGGCACCTTTTTGGCTACAATTGCCCTGCACAGACAGGACTCCCCCTCTACCTTCCTGCTCTTTGAAATTATCTTCACAAGGCAGAGGTTATTTCCCCAAGATTTAAAATGCTTAGACACCGAATAAACAGTCCCAGAAATGGGTATACAATAGAAATAGTTAGAAGCCGAAGAAAACCTTGTAGCAGGGCCATCTCTGTGACTTATCAGGGATGTGGCCCCATGAGGAATTATATAATGTCTTTAAGGGCCCCTGAGACCTGAACACATCTTTAGTAATAAGAGCAGCCTCTTACGCACGTCGCAATGCTCAAAGGGAATCTAACCACACAAAAATGTCAGAGGATGCCAAGGGCGGAAGCCAGCCAGCCGCCGAGAAGCCCGCGGGCACACACGTGCTCAGAGCTTCCGGCTCCCTGGATGCTCAGAGTCCCTGTTGACTCAGCCCCACCCCTCAAAGGTATTTCTAGAACTCAGGTTTACTACTGCCCTTGGCAGCTCTGCTTTACACACAAATACTCAGAGGTTGAAGTTTACGACCTGTTTATCAATGACTAAGTTCCATTAACCTCAGCTTCCAAATGAGAGTCAGACGGTCACGCCTGCTGCCTGTGCTGGGGGCAGGCAGGGCAGTGCGGGGTGGGGGCAGTCGTGGAACCTGAGCCTATCCCACCAGGCTAGGGGCTCCCACACCCAGAAAGTAAACCTGTGGCTTCCTCAGAACTAGGGTGGGTTTTCAAAATGCTCCTTGAGCCTCAGCAGTCCTGCTCAGCTGGGGAAGTGGCTGGCCTCAAGGGTCCCGAAGAAGCCACGAGAATCAGGAAAGCCTCCTTGAACTTAAGCAGGAGGCAGGGTGAGTCTTCCTGACTCAGACCCCAGAGTGACCCCAAGCAGGTGGGCTCATGGGGGACTATGGCAGACAGATGTAAGGCGCTGTCAAGGACTCAGGGGGCAGAGAGCGCCCCAGGGTCACCCAAATCCCTAGGCACCCTCTGCTCCTTAGAGAGACGTATGGTGTTCCCAACCAAGGTCAGAGAATATTGGGTTTGTTTGTCACTGAGGCTTTTCAGGTCATTTCTGGAAACCACCATGTCACCCCTCTTTTAGCTTGTTGAACAAAAGCTTTGTGCAGTCTTGATGATAAGAAGCAAGGCCAAAGAGCATCATTCAGAGCCAGGTTTGTACCTGGCGGGGCAGCCTCACCTGGGGTCATCAGCGCCCCCACTGGAAGGACACCAACCAGGAGGGAGAGTGAGTCTGCTGGTGAGAGCAGCGACGAGCATTTCTGGAGTCTTAGAATTTGAAATGGAGAAGGCAATGGCAGCCCACTCCAGTGTCCTTGCCTGGAGAATCCCAGGGGTGGGGGAGCCTGGCGGGCTGCCGCCTATGGGATCGCATAGAGTCGGACATGACTGAAGCGACTTAGTAGTAGTAGTAGAATTTGAAATGTGTAGGAGAGTTTTGTTCTATTTTTTTTAGTCAAGAGACAGTTTGAAAGGACTGGGAGGTTTTTATGCTGAAAAATGTCCTTCAGCCATCATCCTGTTGCCCAAACTTTGCTTGTGGACAGGTGGGTTTGGTCCCTGACACCGATTTTTCTCTTAGGGAAGAAGGTGCTTCTGGCGGAGGAGGGCCAGCAGGAGGACCGCGGTCCATGGTCAGCGGGCAGACGATGCAGGCGCCTCTCTTCTCTGCGGGGCCAAGCAGGGCTCCGACTTCCCCAGGCCACGGCCGCTGACAGCCCTGCTTTCTTCTTTTCTCAGATATCTGAAAGCCAGGCTTGTCCAGTGAGTAGATTAGGACAGGATATGGGAACTTGTTCCCCATATTTTGAAGCAGGGAAAAAGAGCCTTCTTGTGAAGAGAAGAAACAAAACCTGTTTGGTGACTTGTCATTTCAATGAAAACATAAGCCTCTCACAGGTGAGCTTTCCCCTTAAGCCTCCCCTTCCTCCTGGTTCACAGGCAGGGAAGAAAAACACCAAACAGCTCACTCGGCTCCTTCAGAGAATGTGGTGACTCGGTGACAAACGTTTCAGGAAAAGTTTCTTGATAAAAGTAATTTGTTTTTATATTTATCTTGTTTTTCTCCATTCCTCTGGAAAGAACTGATTTCTTAGATCACCTGCATAAAAAAACACCCCTATCACATCCTCTGAAAGGTCACATTTCTCATAGCCAGAGCTGTGGGAATTCAGCAAAGAGAATACAGTTGTTTTTTTTTTTCTTTTTCATTATGGTTTCTCACAGGATACTGAATATAGTCCCCTGTGCCGTACAGCAGGATATTGGTGTTTATTCTTTCTGTATATACTAGTTTGCATCTGCTAATCCCAAACTCCCAGTCCATCTCTCCTCCACCCTACCTCCCCCTTGGCAACCACAAATTCGTTTTCTATGTCTGTGAGTCTGTTCCTGTTTCATAGATGAGCTCATCTGTGTTGTGTTTTAGATTCTACATGTAGGTGACATCACATGGTGTTTGTCTTTGTCTGACTGACTTAGTGTGATGATCTCTAGGTCCATCCATGTTGCTGCAAATGGCATTCTTCAGAGAATAGTTCTAATTTTTTTTAAAACAAAACAGTCAATCAGTCTTCAGGGTTCCTTCCATAAGACCTGACTTATCAATTCTGTGAAACTCTTGGGGAGCCTACATTGGAGGCCACCCAATAGGAACTCTGCGTGAAGAAACCTTTTGAAGTCAGTTTGAAGTCAGCTTGTCGGGGGGAGAGGGAAAGGGAGAGAAAGCAAGAACGCAGCAGCTCCAGCGGAGCCCTCTGGTCTCGAGAGACTTGAGACATGGGAGGGGTACCTCCACCTCTGCCTTTTCTCCACAAGCCTTATAAGAGGGGAGTGATCCTGGGCAGACAAAAGCAAAGATCAGCATTTCCACCAAATTTGTGAAGATAAGCCATGCACACTGGCCAATAGAGCTGGAGGAGGTGGAGGACGCTGGACTCTTACCCTGGAAACTGCAGGGTATTATATTACCCTTGGCAGATGACTCTGGTCTGCCAGTTTGAACATACCTGCCTAAAAGCAGAGAATCCCCCCTTCCCCCACTCCCTGCTTTTAAGTATTAACTTAAAGAGTTTCATCTTTATCTTAATACTTAAAATCAGTAAAAAAAAAAAAAAAGTTTAATCTTTATCTTAATGGGGACTAAAATGGGGGTTGATTTACAAGCATCACTTGAAAAAAAACTGAGCACTTAGGATTCATATTTCCCTTTTGTTACAAGTTTGCTTTGAAATATGGTCCTTAAAATTCCCTTGAAGATGATCCTTTAAGGATGCCCTATCACAGAGTTATGGGAAGGAAACAAATGCCCCTCAGAAAACGAATTGTTTTTGTTAAGGTGATACATACAAATACAAGCTAGTTCATTAAGTGGCTAAAATTTGAGCCTTGTACAAGATATACGGCTTTAATTGCTAGGCTTTGGGGGCATGAAGTGGCCAGAGAAAGTCAGTATAATTATGAATAAGTAGGTAGAAAACATTATGAATAGACAGAAGGAAAGAATATAACCATTTAAAAGAAAATACTTGAGAATAAGGGTAAAATGCAAAAACAAAGTTGCTTATACTTGAGACATCTCTAAATTTATTTTTCAAAAATATCATTATGAGAACAGATATACTAACATATAGTCAAGTTTTAATCACAATGAAGTCATAGGACAAGAAGAAAAGAATCCTCAAATATAAGAGACTTTAAAAATGTAAGCCATTTTCAAATACTGTGTAACACGGCATCTTTCTTTATAAAAAGGAAATAACAGCCCCCAAGAATCCTTTAAACAAACCCAACATAAACAGAAGCAAAAAAAAAAAAACTTTTTAAAAACTTGTAAAATCAAAGCACCTATTTAAATTAAGACCAGTGAGAATCTATGAGATTATTTCGGGAGGACAAGAGCTAGGCGAGTCACCAAATGTTGTCATTCTAAGGAAAACATTACAATCATTTTATGTAACTTACAAGGCAAATTGATACTATGAAAAACACCCTTCACAGCACATTTAGCAGTTTGAGTTTAAATAATACTCAATAGGAAAGAAACAGATTCTGTGACAGTGGCTGAGACATACAACAAAAGAGTGTGACTTTCAAGTGTGGGCCTTCCTGGTCTATTTTTAGAGGTTTTAGACTCCAGCCTGAAATAGTTTGATAATAAAGCTGGTGGTTACAACTCAGCATGGGAGACACTGTATGGGAAAAATCCAGTTTCATGCTGCGTAACCTAGTTTGCTGCTTTTTCCCTTTTAAATTAATCCTGAGATCTTGCCCATGGAACATGGGGGCTGTTAAGACCCTTGTTTCCTTCTGTTTACCAGCCACCTTGGAACATGAAAAACTAAAATTAGGTTAAAATTAGGTGATACATGACATCTTTTAAAGTGTACTTCATACACACAAAAAAAGTATATTTCACACATACACAAAAAAAACTTTCAGTAAAAAAATGAACTCTCATGCCTAGTAGGAAGCTTATTTGGATTATTACTTTAATTGGGAACAGAACACACTGTTGAAGAAAAAGCACTTTAGTTCACAGAAATGTTATGGAGATGTGTCCTTAAAAGACTTCTTAATTAGGAAGTAACAATTTCTGTGGCATCATCTCAACACTGAGATGGTTTGTGTATCAAAAGGATAGGAAGTGATTGAATCCTGCAGTTATGCAACAGGGTTTTAAGAAGTTAAAATATATGTAATAATGTGTGGGCATACCACCTATATCTGTATATATGTCCCTATAAAGATACATTATATACATGTATATACACAGTACATGATCATACACATATCTCCCAGTAACAAAGACTCTGTACTTTGATAAGACTTTCTTAAAATTACCCCCTTTTCCAAACTGAACCCTTACATTCCATTCTCATAACTCAACATTATAGCAAATGATACTCTAAAGGCTTTAATTTTCAATAATAATAAAAAAAAACCTGGGCAAACCAAATTTTATCAAGAAACAAAGGCATATCTCAGGCTAACATACTTTCACCTTTAAAAAACTAACAAAAGACCAAAACAGTACTTTAAGACACTATGAAAATTGAACAAGCACTTCTTTATTTTCTTGAAAAGAAGGGGAAGTTCCTTTTCTTAGGGAAATGAGTATAAGATCTACACTGGCTTTCCTCTCATGCATTCGGGGATTAAAGGTTAGATCAGAGACTCAATAACAGCAAAAAAAAAATCAGACCCAAATCCCCTTCCTCCTAGATCCAAAAAACATACGGCATTTACAAATCATAGAAACCTGTAGGTTTTCAAGGTTATTCTCTGAGCTCTTGGAAAAGGGAAGACAAGATGTGGTGCGGCCCTCTCACATGGAAGGCTGTACCAGCTCGGATGCAGAATGGAGGGGGTCAGCTCGTCTACTGACTCCCAGGCCCTCATCGCTAGTCGTCAATCGGGTACCCAGGTGGGGCTTTGCAGCTGCGCTGTGCGCATGTGCACATCCATTTTTGGCTCTGCGCACCAGGCAACCCTGCCTTCCGCGGCGCCCGCTCGCGCTCCATCATAAGTTCTCCTTCAGGAGGCCGAGCTTCCGCAGGGCCTCCCGGCGGGCTTCCTCCGTGGAGCCCCGGCCCGAGAACTGGACAGTGATACCTTGAGGTCTGAACCCCACAGCCCTGGGGAGCGAGCCTGACCGCTTCCTGGCCGCCTGGCCGCAGTCCGGCTGCTGGGGTGCAAGTCTGCTGGGGAGGGCCGGGTCCGGACGGAAGGTCACCGTCTTCCCGGTGGAGACGAAGGGCCCGGCCTGGCTCCTGAGGACGTCGTGGATGCTCTGGAAGCCGTTGGCCAGCGGCAGGGGCTGTTCTGTCTGCACGCCTCTGGACTGCTGGGCGCCGCGGGCCCCTTCTCGCGTGGGGACAGCCTCCTGGGCCAGGCCTGGCTGGCTCTGCTCGGGAGAGACGCTTCTCTGCTCGGTGGGCTCGCCTCTCTGGGACCGGTCCTCCGTCTCCCCCAAGGAGAGGAAGGAGACGCCGTTGATGTTGGCCAGGACCTGGGCTTTGCGCTCCTGCACGTTGACTGCGGCCTTGGAGATGGTCTTATTGAAGTCCTTCCCCGCGCTGTTGGTCACGCTGATGTTGCTCGGGAAGCGGTGGATCTTGGGCGCTGGTTGGGCCGCGTGTCGGTGCCACGGTGAGTGGTCTCCGTGTCGAGGGGCCAGAGAAGCCAACGTCCTCCACTCTGCAGGCCTGCCCTCTTTGGACGGAGATGTGGGCGAAAGCCGTTCATTCCCTGCCAGCTTCTCAGATATCTTCTGGGCGATGACGAGCGGAGTGGGGACCGAGCGGGGCAGTTTGGGGTGCTCTGCGGGAGGAGTGGGGGGCTCTCTCCTGGGGTAGGCTGGAGCTGCTGCAGGTGAGGTAGGTGGGGAAGATGGCAGGGCCTCAGGCCCTGCGGGGTCTGATGGGGGAGACTTCTCTGCGTCCTCTTTCTTGCGTTCAAGGTCAGGGGCGTCTTCCTTTCCAAAAGGGACAGCCCCTGAAAAGTAGCGAGAATCCTCATAAGCTACGGCCATATGTAGAAATAAATGCATCACCTTTCCTTTCCACTGACTTTACAAAGGTCTCAAGGGATGTAATACCAGTTTTAACAGTATCTCCTGTACTAAACTCCGTCTACAGCCCCTGAACTAGAGAAAGAGAAGGTAGTATGATTCTCAGAATCACGGGATAATAGAAGTACCAGCCAAAAGCAGTCAGTACCTGGGACGCACAGGAGCCATCATCCTGAGACATGTACCAGGAGGAAACAACACCTTACGTAATAGGGGATTTTTATAATGGGAAAGGAGGTGGGGTAGTTTGTGGTATCCACCAACCCCTCCCTCAGATCTTCTAGGTAAAGGATAGTTGGATGTGTCCTTCTCCTCCAGAAATAGAAATGTTTCCCGACAGCCTCTGATAGAGGTTACTATGCCAGCCTGTGAACCTTTACTATTAATATAGTCTAACATGCCTGATCATAGGTCACCTAACACTTTTCTGTACTTATATCTGCTGGAAAATTGGGAACCATGTATTTATTTTTGTATACTCAGAATCTCACACAATGCATGCCACTGAATGGGTACTTAAAATTGTGATGAAAACATCATGTTAGAGAATTGATGGGCAAATGGCTTACATTTAAAAAGTGTTTTCCTTAGCACAATTATACGATCTGACATGTTTTAAAGATCAGCTGGTTCAAATTTATCTTAGGAATTATTCTTCAGAGAAGTGTGATAAAAATGGGAAATTCATATTTAAGTCTCTTCTTTGAATATTGAGCCCCATATTTGGAACATAAAACCAATAGTATGTGAAATTCTGTGTCATACACAGCGTTGCTTACAAAAAATAAAGGTGGGGGGATATATTTCTAGAGGCATGTGACAGGTGGCAATATTTGCAGACATCAGGGTAAAGATATTTCCCCTCCTATTTTTCCCTTATCTCTTTTCAGTCCTTAACCCCCTGCCCACATTTCCAATATTCTTCCCAACCAGGAAAAAAAAAATTAGAAGAAAGTTTTGTCCTTGCCCATGCATGCCCCTCAGTTTCTGTCATAGGACTCAAGGGACATAAAGCATAGCTTTCCTCTAATGCCACCCTGAGTCAAGCAAAATTGACAAAATAGATACTGAGTTGAATTTTTGTTCTGATCGATTTTGTTTTCCTGAACCAGCTGGCTTTTCAGTTCAAATACTCCCACCTTGGAACAGGGGTATAATCTTACACAAGAGTGGAGATTAAACCTCAAGGGCTAAAGTGACTACTCTTTTGTATGTTTTCTTTGTAGAATGGAATTGTTACCTGAAGCCATTTCCAGTTCCCTTTCTTTCTTTTATCCACACATGCCATCTGCTTGTTCAACCGATTGGTCTCATTCTTTATTCTCACCCTGTTGTAATTTCCCTTCCTGTGTTGTCATTCTAATATGCCATGAAAACACCTATTTGGTTGGTCAGTCAAACTACAGAGAGGATGCTTCCACCCTACAAAAAAATCTGATCAGCCCCACAAGCTTCACAATCTTCCATACAGGCTAGAAACACAGAGACCATGAGAAGGAGGGCCTCTGTGTCTGGCACCACACGAGGAGCCACGTCAGGGTGCTCCTGTTCTCACCTGCGGTTTCCTTTACCTCCCCAAGGCTCTCAGGCTCCCCGGCTCCAGGGCCCGGCTGCACCAAGCCCACGACATCCTCTGGCTCAGAGGGAGCGGAAGTGCTCTCTCCCAGAGACCTCAGAGAGTGCCACTGGGCATCACCGGCACACAGGACCTGCTCCTCAAAGTCATCTTCCAGGGAATCAATTGTCTCTTCAAAAAACAGGAGGACGTCCTTTTCCTCGTGTGTGAGGTACTTCAGGCTCTCGTCATCCTGTACAAAAGGTTTGGGCGTGAGGAATGAGATAAGCCAACAGTGGCTTCACAGAAGGGAAAAAATCCACAACAACATAGGGATCAATACAGAGCCCAAGGTGGAAATCATGAACCCTCCAGTTTCCCACCTGGGGAGAGTGTACCACCCAGGCAACCGCACTGGCACACCTCTGCCTGTGTGTCCCTCACCATTAGACCTGCATGAAAAAGGAGGTTGTCCCAAAGGTGTGGCAAATTATGGATCTTGGACAGTTTTGTTCCTCGTGAGTCAATGACAAGAAAGCAATTCTTCAGTACCTCCAGAAGAGGCCTTTTCAACTCACCGCTAACAGGAAACACTTGGTTTCCCCATAGTAACAGTGGGGGGCTCTCTAGTTAAAGATGGTGGAGTGAACTTACATATTTATCTCATCTCCCTCCAGAAACCTTACTAAAACAAAAATGGGCTTTATTTATTTATTTTTTTTAATACAAGTCACAAAGACAACTATAATAGGAAAAGATGTGACAGCAATATTTGGGAAGGTAGACAGCAGAAAGAAAGGTGGGAACTGACGCAAAAGACCCAAGGAAAGGTGGATTTTAGTCAGCATCTGGGGGCAGGGGCAGAAACCAACTTCCTGTGGTCTGGGGCTCAGACTTCACAGGGGTCAGCACAGTGTGGGGGTGCTGGGAGGTTCTGGAAGTCTGGCTAAGATGACACTTGAAAAGAGCAGAACTGGATGAGAGGCTCTTTCAGAAGCAACTAGGTCACCCAGGCAGAAAACTAGATGCTTATTCTTAAAGAAGGTAAAGGAGGAATCAGAAGTGGTGGGGGCATCAAGCTGAGTTTACAGTGAAGAACCACACTGATAAAGGGGAGTCAGGGAATCAAACTGACCCTCTCTGGACAGAGGAGCAGAAGGACCTTCTCTGGGGAACTGAATGGTCCAAGTGCCAAGAGCCTCCAAAAGATCACTCTACCAGTGAAGTCACAGTCAACCACCCCAGCACAGAATATTTATAATCAGTTTAATATCTCACTCTTAAGCTTGTGCATATAGCTAATGATCACCAAGCAGGCTAGAAAAACCTTTAAGGAGAAAGACACATCAAAACAAGAAGGAAAAAAAGGCAACTTACAAGAAATAAACCATGCGGAATGCTGAAAATTCCAAGAAGATCATGAACATTCTGAGAGAGATCAGAGGAGAGATTGAATCCATAAACTAGAATCTGATGCTACTTTTAAAAACTAGAAGAAGAAAAGAGCTCTTAGATATTAAAATGACAGGAAAAAAAAAAAAAAGAAAAGCCTAGAAATAAACTAGAGTAACTGGAAAAGCACAACAAAAAAGTAAAAAAAAAAACAAACATTTTTTAAAGCAGAAAATTAGAGAATATGTGTGGGAGGGCCAACAACTGAATAAGAATTCCAGAAACAGGAATCAGGAAAAACAGAGGGGAGGAAATGATCAAAGTAAACAGGCAAGATAATTCAAGGAAATGCCCTTAAACAGAAGGATGCAAGTTTCCAGAGCAAAGGGTTGTGAGAACGACCTGATATACCAGAATAAAACAGTGCTACACCAAGGCCCATCCCTTGAAGTTTCAGCCACAGGAGATCAGTTATAAAGTTATAATTAAAATGGCATTTTATCAGTGTACAAAGAGAGAAGAAGACGAATGAGTGGAAAAGAGAACCGGGAAACAGCCTGACCCATGCTGATTTACGACCAAGGAACCTGCAGTGGGAAAACACTGATCTTTTCAAGCAGTTGTGCTGCAAACAGTGAATCATGACCTCACGCCATACACAGAAGTTCATTCTGATGAACTGTAATGGGCCTTCAATCTGTTTTAACAGACCCTCCAGGTAATACTGATGCACTAACATTTGATATGCACTGATCTGGTTTATTTTCTCTCAATATCTTGTAGTTTCGAGTACACAGATTTTACACAGTTTTTGTTATTTCTCTTCTTAGGTATTTGATGTTTTGTGATGCTGTTAGAAATGGCATCACTTTAAAAATATTTTTACTTATTTATTTGGCTGCACTGGGTCTTTGTTGCAGCATATGGGATCTACTTCCCTGACCAGGGATCGAACCTGGGCCCCCTGCATTGAGAGCGGGAATCTTAGCCGCTGGACCACTGGATCACTCAGATATGGCATCACCTTTTAATGTCTTCTAATTGTTGCTGGTCTGTAGAAATACAAGATATATTGACCTTGAAATAAGTAAATTTAACAAACTTGCTGCACAATACTAAGTTTATCTGTAGGTTCTTTTCAGTACTCTGCATACACAGTGGTGTCTATAAATGAAAGACTTTTATTTCTTCCTTTCCATTCCTCGTGCCTTTCATTTTTTTCATTTTGCCTTATTCTACCACCAGGGTCCTCCAGTTAGCTGAACAGGAGTGGCATTTTTGTCTTTTGCCCAATATTAGGGAGAACGTTTTCCATATTTCACCATTAAGCATAGTGTTTGTTGTAGGTTTCTTTAAAAAATGATATTCATCAGATTAAGAAAGCTCTCTTCCATTCCTAGTTTGCTAAGTGTGTTTTTCTTTAAAATAATGAATGGGTTTTAAACTCTGTCAAAGGCTTTTTCTTCCTTTGTTGCAGTGGTTCTCAGCTAGGAGTGATTTTACCCTCATGGGGCTCTGGCAATGTCCAGAGACAATTCTGGTGTCACAATTTTCTCCTTAATGCACTGAAGTACAATGATTGATTTTCAATTATTACCAACCTTGCATTCTTGGAATAAGTCCAACTTGGTTGTGATTCTATCCTTTTTATACATCACTGAATGTGATTTGCTAATATTTTGTTTAGAATTTTTGCATCTATATTAACAAGACAGATAATAATTTTCATTGTCATCAGGTTTTGTATGTATTTCCTTTTTCAACGTTAAACTTAGAAAACAGTGTGCTCTAAGATTTTAGTTCACAGAATATCTTTTTGCTCCACTTCTTTTAAAAAAATATTTATTTATTTATTTGGCTGCACTGGGTCTTAGCTGTGGCGCTCGGGATCTTGGATCTTTAGTGCAGCATGCAGGATCTTTAGTTGCATCAGGTGAACTCTCAGTTGCGGCATGTGGGATCTAGTTTCCTGACTAGGGATCAAACCTGGGCAGCCTGCACTGGGAGTGTGGAGTCTTAGCCACTGGACCACCAAGGAAGTCCCTTTGCTCCACTTCTTTTGAGGCTGAGTGGGGTTGGGGAAGGAACAGACTGATTTTAAGAGCAATTTTTTTTCCAGTTGAAATTGTAATAGTTTCATATTAACTAGATCTCTCTAAGTTTGTCAGCTTACATACCTAACAGTTGTGTAGCCCCTAAAAATGGAGAAGGCAATGGCACCCCATTCCAGTACTCTTGCCTGGAAAATCCCATGGACGGAGGAGCCTGGTAGGCTGCAGTCCATGGGGTCGCTAGGAGTCGGACATGACTGAGCGACTTCACTTTCACTTTTCACTTTCATGCATTGGGGAAGGAAATGGCAACCCACTCCAGTGCTCTTGCCTGGAGAATCCCAGGGATGGGGGAGCCTGGTGGGCTGCCGTCTATGGGGTCGCACAGAGTTGGACACGACTGAAGCGACTTAGCAGCAGCAGCCCCTAAAAACTATTTTCCTTCTAATAAGAGGGATGGTCTGAAGCACATTAGGAGAGTAGCAGGATACTATAGGGGAAAATGGGCACAATGCATTCCTTATTTAATACTTTTTATTAAGCACTGAACCAAAGAAGGGAGGAGCAGATTTTAAAAGAACCAGTGTAATATCTTAGAAGTCCTCTGTGTCTACAGAATATATGACTAATGGATTCACGCTTTATTCTAAGAACTACAGGATCTGGCCCTACCTAGCTTTTAAATGTCACTCCTACTTCTTTCCCCTTTCTACTCTATAGCAGGGCTGATAAACTTTTTTCTGTAAAGGGCCAGATAATAAACATTTTGGGCTTTGCAGTCTTAATAGTAGCAACTATTCCACTCTGTCAATGTGGTGTGAAAGCTACATGAGATATGTAAATGAATGAGCTTAGCTTTGTTACAATAAAACTTTATTTACAAAAACAGGCTGGGGGGCCAGATTTAGTCCACAGGCTGGGGTTTGCTAATTCTTGCCCTATAATCAAATCAAATCATTTGCTATTTCCTACACCTGTTTCTCTGTCAGCAATGCCCATGTCTACACAGCCACATCTACCTGTCCTTCCTGATCCAATTTAAATGACACCACACCTCCAGCCTACTCCCAGAGCATCCACTGAATCATGCATTCAAATATTTCAGCATCTAGTAAGCATTGGGCAATGTAAACACAAGGGTGTAAATGATGTTCTTGCTGTCTGGTTTAATCCCTTTAATGAGGGCTTCAGACAAGAAAATAAACACTTACTTTAGTGGGTGGAAAAGACTACGACAAAGTGACTATGGGGTGTTGGAGAAACACAGAATGGGCATCAATTCACACTTTTGGGACAAGGAGTCTGATATGGAAAAATTCTGGAGAAGAAATGATTGTCACTAATGTTGAAGAATTGGGTGAAAATTAAACAAAAGAATCCAGGGATATGTATTTTGGAGAGATCCTGTTGGCCATAGTGTGGAAAACAGGAGAGTTCAGACAACTGAATACGGAAACAATTTAGACAAAAGTTAAAAGTCACCTAAAGAAGAGCCGTGGTGATGGGAGAAGGAGAGAGAAGGAGATGGAGCTGAAGGATATTTAACAGGAAGAATCAACTCTTTGTATAAAATTCTATTTTTTACTGTAGTTGTTCATCACCCATGCATTTCCCCTTTGCTAGACTTTACAGGAAAGACCCACATCTGAGGTATCCATGAACTCTGCACAGAGCTGTCGTGTGTCCAGGAGGCAGGCACTGGAACCATGTGTCAGCTGCCTCCTCACCATGTAGGTCTGTGGTGCTTTGGCCACCAGACACAGAGCTTTCATAACAAATCCAGCAATGCTACTCAATTGGTGATTTTTTTAGATTTAGTGCATGCTGGTGGGATCATCTCGGTCACAATGTATGGCACAGAGCTTCCTGTCTCCTCTTTCCTGTCTGCCTCAGTCTTGCTGGATTATCGTGCGTCCATCATTCAGCACATGCCACCCCTCATGACTCCCAGAGTCACCGTAAGACATTTCTCATTTTTCTTCTCTCTATGCAAAGCCAACAAACTGCCAACGTCTACTGGATCATAGAAAAAGCAAGAGAATTCCAGATAAAGTTCTGCTTCATTGACTACACTAAAGCCCTTGACTGTGTAGATCACAACAAACTGTGGAAAATTCTGAAAGAGATGGAAATACTAGACCACCTGACCTGCCTCCTGAGAAACCTGTATGCAGGTCAGGAAGCAAGTTAGAAAATGGAACAATGGACTAGTTCAAAACTGGGAAAGGAGTACGTCAAGCCTATATATTATCATCACCCTGCTTATTTAACTTATATGCAGAGTACATCACGTGAAATGTCGGGCTGGATGAAGCACAAACTAGAGTCAAGATTGCTGGGAGGAATATCAATAACCTCAGATATGCAGATGACACCACCTTTATAGCCGAAAGTGAAGAGGAATTAATAGCCTCTTGATGAAGGTGAAAGGGGAGAGTGAAAAAAGTTGGCTTAAAACTCAACATTCAAAAAATGAAGATCATGGCATCCGGTCCCATCACTTCATGGCAAATAGATGGGGAAACAGTGGAAACAGTGTCAGACTTTATTTTGGGGGGACTCCAAAATCACTGCAGATGGTGACTGCAGCCATGAAATTAAAAGACACTTATTCCTTGGAAGAAAAGTTATGACCAACCTAGATAGCATATTGAAAAGCAGAGACATTACTTTGCCAACAAAGGTCCGTCTAGTCAAGACTATGGTTTTTCCAGTAGTCACAGATGGATGTGAGAGTTGGACCATAAAGAAAGCTGAGCACCGAAGAATTGATGTTTTTGAACTGCTGTGTTGGAGAAGACTCTTGAGAGTCCCTTGGATTGCAAGGAGATCAAACCAGTCAATCCTAAAGGAAATCAGTCCTGAATATTCATTGGAAGGACTGATATTGAAGCTCCAATACTTTGGTCACCTAAGGTGAAGAGCCAGCTCATTGGAAAAGACCCTGATGCTGGGAAAGATTTGAAGGCAGGAGGAGAAGGGATGACAGAGGATGAGATGGTTGGATGGCAGACTCAATGGACATGAGTTTGAGCAAGCTCCTGGAGATGGTGAAGAACAGGGAAGCCTGATGTGCTGTAGTCCATGGGGTTGCAAAGAGTTGGACATGACTGAGCGACTTAACATGCAAAGCAGTTCAGCTCAGTGATTCAACAACAACAGAAAATGCTGCAAGTCTAAAAGGATTAGGGTTTTTAGCATGACGAAGGCTTCCCTGGTGGCTCTTTACCAGTTGGTAAAGAATCTGCCTGCAATGCAGGAGACCCAGGTTCAATCCCTGGGTTGGGAAAATCCCCTGGAGAAGGAAATGGCAACCCACTCCAGTATTCTTGCCTGGAGAATTCCATAGACAGAGGAGCCTGGTGGGCTATAGTCCATGGGGTTGCAAAGAATCAGACACGACTGAATCAGAGTAACTTTCACTTTTAGCATGACAAATGTCCCTCTAGTTAATAATTACAACCACCACCGATGTTGTTAGGGTGACATGAAAATGCTAACAACCAAGAACAAAGATAAACGTTAAGCCCAACTTTTCATTGAATCAAATGTCTTGGGAAATAAACTACTGCTCTCTACCCTCTTCCTCCTACTTTGACTTTTCCCAACTCCGTGTTTCTATTCCCTGGACTTTGAGATAATCTACTTTGGGAGGTACCATGATTTCTGTTAGGTTGGACAGATAGTCGAATTAAATAGGCAGCTGGGCTGGAAGAAACCATCAGCTTAAGACACATGCCCATTTCACACATTAAGTGAGGAGTAAATGTGAGAAATGGGGGACTGCCCTGGTGGTCCAGTGGTTAAGACTCTAGGCTGCCAATGCATGCGGCCAGGGTTCAATCCCTAATCAAGAAAATTAGATCCCACTTGCTGTGCAGCGCAGCCAAAGATTTAAAACAAAACAACAAAAAAAGTAAGAATGGGTTATATAAGCCTGGCACGTCTAATCCAACCTCAGAGCAAGGAGTCCCAACATCAGATTTCATTTGGAGAGTAAGCTTAGTAAGGGAAACTCCCATTCAATCATTTCATGTTGTGCAACAAACTGTGGGACTCAGGGGCTGAGAGAAGCAACCCAGAGAGCATGCAACCCATCCAGCTCCCTCCCTGAAAGTGTGAAAACTGGCTGCAGAGGCAATGCTGTGACTACCTAAGTGGCTCAAGTGTTTCATAGAGTGGCCAAGGCCAGAACTAGTTCTCTGCTTGCTCTCTGTTCTCTCTAGTCATTTCCCTTTCTAATCACATACTAATCCAAGACCTGTGCTTGGATGCCTGCTCTTCTTGTACATCTGATCCGGAGTTCCTCAAGCTGACATTTCTGCCTCAGTGTTACTGTAAAACATGAGACATAAAACATTTTAATGGGGCAGGTTGGCAGTCGGAGCCCCCGGCCCTGGCAGACTCAGATTCTTGCATCCTCCTCTGTCCAGCCTCTCTCACTCGAGTTAGAGTGTGGAGGGCGGGCTGGGTGACTTGTTCCTGATCAGCCTGGCCTTGAGCCTTGACCGAGGGCCAAACACGCCGTGGACTCAGTCTGTTGACTAATTCCCCAAACAAGCCGCTGCCCTCCACATGACCCTGCACTCTGCGTGTACCCGGGAGAGTCAAGGAAGCAGAGACAGAGGGAAGCCCCAGTGCTGAGGGCCGGGGGTTCAGGGCCAGGAAAGGGGCAGATGGCAGGTGGCCGAGAGAGCTCCCGTCTGTGTCTCTGTCCCCGGGAGATGCTGCTGCTGTCTCTCTCAGGCAGGGATGTTAAAGAGGAAGACCTCGGCCTCGGGGAAGCCTGACAGGCAAGGCGGCAAGCACAGGCGTGTCTGTGGAGCCAGGAAGTGGATGGGAGGCTGGCCAGGGCCGGGGGCAGCTGGAGGGCTGGGCAGTAACTGCTAGTGGGCTCGGGGTTTGTTTTGGATGATGAAGATGTTCTAATTTGGTCGTGATGATGGCTGCACATCTCTGTGAATCTACTAAAAACCACTGAACGGCATACTATAATGGGTGAGCCACAGGATCTGTGAATTACATGTCAATACAGCTGTCATAATATGTTTAAGAAAAAAAATGCAAGGCAGTGGCCTGCGGGCCCCATGAGAGGAGGGAAGAGAGCTGGCGTCCTGGTGGGGTGGCCCCTACTTGATCGCTGGTGCTACTGGACAGGAGACATGCTAACTCAGTCCCCGGAAAACTAAGCAAAGAGGGAATGAGGATAAAACACACAGCAGCTTTCTTGGAAAGGGTGAATGGGAGAGAATGTACGTTTGTCCCTATCATTTGGAAGGTGGTAGGCTGACAGAATTGTTTTTTGTTTAAACTCCCCTTCTATCAATGGAGTTTTTATTTTTAAAATGTTTTCCCTCCTAATATTCATGTCCTTTTTTAAAAATTGGAGTATAGTTGCTTTACAATGTTGCGTTAGTTTTCATACAACAATGTGAATCAGCCATATATCCCTTCCCTCTTGAGCCTGCCACTCACCCCCAGCAATGAAGTTTTTAAGGTGCATATTTGGGCTGTGGAGTAAAGGGAAGTTCTTTATGGTTACAAGTCTCCAGATGCTAAAAGAAAAGCTAAAAGAACCGTCTAGAAACCCATCTCTCACCTGTGCTACGCCTCCCGCCACACTGCCTGCGGGTGGGGTCTACAAGCCTCCCAGGGAAACACTGCTTTGCTTCAGGAACTTGGCAGACATTTCTACCCTAATCTGTGTACTGTGACGGTGAAGAAATAATTTCTAATGTATTCAAACACCACATCTACTGCTGTAACTGTAACACACAAGCTCGAGTCTCCTAGGAGCAGGACAGATCCCGGTCTCTGCGAGGTCTCCTCTCCAGCAGAGACGACAGCACAGCGTCCCTCTGGTCCCCGCAGGGCTCCGAGGGGAACATACTCCCGGCCGGATGACAAACTCTTCCAGCGACTCCGACCAGCCGTGACAACAGTCAGCAATCCTAGACATCCTTATGGGAATTCTGGGGTGGGACAGGAGATGTGTTTGTAGAGAAATAGGAGAGAGGATAAAACCTTTATATCGTTGCACAAAAAAGTCAAGAAGGCTTAAAACACTCATACTAAAATAGCAGCAGCAGTGTTAGTCGCTCAGTCGTGTCCGGCTCTTTGTGACCCCATGGGCTGTAGCCCCCAGGCTCCTCTGTCCAGGGTATTCTCCAGGCAGGAATACTGGAGTGGGTTGCCATCTCCTCCTCCAGGAGATCTTCCAGACCCAAGGATTAAACCTGGGTCTTCGGCATTTCAGACAGATTCTTTACCGTCTGAGCCACCAGGGAAGCTCCCAAAACCCCACTTAAAAAAATCCTGAATTAATTCAGTTTTGAGGCTTCTTTTCTACCTTCGACTTCTTTTATTTTTTTTATCTTTTGGCCACACTGCACAGCATATGGGATCTTAGTTCTGCTACCAGGGATCCATCCTGCACCCTCTGTGTTAGAAGGGTGGAGTCTTAACCACTAGACCATCTGAGAAATCCCGGGGTTTTTTTTTCTTTTGTTTTGCTTTTCTTTTAAACAAAGAAATTGGGTTTAATGGCAGATTAAGATGGTGAAAACTCCCTGTGAGGGAGGGGGTAAAAAATGAACCAGCAGAAATCATCTGTATCTTAAACCAAAAAGAAAGGGGGGGATAGAAATTATGAATGTTGTTGTTCAGTTGCTAAATCCTGTCCGACTCTTTGCGACCCCCACGGACCACAGCGCGCCAGCCTTCCCTGACCTTCACTATCTCCCAGGGTTTGCTCAGACTCATGTCCATTGAGTCGGTGATGCCATCCAACCATCTTATCCTCTGTTGCCCCCTTCTCCTCCTGCTCTCAATGTTTCCCAGCATCAGGGTCTTTTCCATTGAGTCGGCTCTTCACATCAGGTGGCCAAAGTACTGGGGCTTCAGCATCAGTCCTTCCAATGAATATTCAGGGTTTATTTCCTTTAGGATTGACTGGTTTGATCTCCTTGCTGTCCAAGAGTCTTCTCCAGCACCACAATTAGGCCACCTTGGGTGTTTGTTTTTGGCAGAATCTGAGTTGATGCTCACATTTTCTTTCTGCAGACACCAAAATGATCCCCCTGACACCTGAGTAAGGCTTTACTAATTTAAAAACCCAAGTTGATGAGAGCCCCCACTCCCGACACACCAACTAGGAGCTGAAACTCAACATGGGGGCAGCAGGAAGAGAACAGGAATCGTCTCTTCTGTGAATGCCACGCTTACTTTGGCAACCTCATAAGAAAGCCCATAAGTACATGTGGCCTTTCCCACGGTTTCATCACAGGAGTTTAATTATGGTGATTTTTAACTAGTCCCCATTGTAATTTTTCACTATGGTTAACGTAAACCTGTACTTCTGGCCGGAAAGGGACACAAACAAGCCAGTGGGGGATGAGATATGTGTGCAGTTTTGATTACAGATCGAAAGAGTCATGGCTTTGAGGGCTGGTTTGAACTTCTCTGAACTGGCAATGTTATAAAGCGGTCATGACCGATACAGGAACGCCTTAAGTGCATGGCGTCATGTGTGAGACCCCACATAAGCTTGTCACACGTCCCGGAGCTCCACGCAGCTGTTGGGTCACCACACTGTGAGGTCCCGAAAAGATTAAAGTCGAATTTTATTCCATCACCTATCTGATCTGGTGTGTAGCAGGCATTTACTACAGGTTTACTGAACTGACCTCTCATCAAAGCTATTTAGCTCTGTCTTAAAATAGCCGTCCTGCCCAGGAAGTTTTGGGTTCAGTCTGGGGAAGGAGCCAGAGCTGAAAGGACAGTGGGGTTGCTCCTGACCAGTCTCTTCTCCTTTCCACGCCTCTGTTCTGTGTCTTCTCNGTTTACTGAACTGACCTCTCATCAAAGCTATTTAGCTCTGTCTTAAAATAGCCGTCCTGCCCAGGAAGTTTTGGGTTCAGTCTGGGGAAGGAGCCAGAGCTGAAAGGACAGTGGGGTTGCTCCTGACCAGTCTCTTCTCCTTTCCACGCCTCTGTTCTGTGTCTTCTCCTTGAAACTGTCTGGTGACCAGCGTGCCAGATTCTCAGTGTCCTGTTTAGACCTCAGTGGAGCCGGTGTGGAGACAGCCTCACCTCCACTTGTTTTACCTTCTCCTTCCACAACTGATGGGTGAGACCAAACGACCTCAGAGGTTTTGGAGAGGGAAGGGGTGGTCAGGAGCTGACAACCGCTATCTGATCACAGCCTCATTCTGTGACTTGAGGGCCACAGGATCTGTCTGCTGAGGGACCAGGGAGGGTTTCAAGACAGCTTAAAGGAAAGGGAAAGTGAAGTTGCTCAGTCGTGTCCGACTCTTTGCGACCCCATGGACTGTAGCCTACCAGGCTCCTCCATCCCTGGGATTTTCCAGGCAAGGGTACTGGAGTGGATTGCCATTTCCTGCTCCAGGGGATCTTCCTGACCCAGGGATCGAACCCGGGTCTCCCACATTGCAGGCAGACACTTTACCGTCTGAACCACCAGGGAAGCAGCTTCAGTTCAGTTCAGTTCAGTTCAGTCGCTCAGTTGTGTCCAACTCTTTGCAACCCCATGAATGGCAGAACACCAGGCCTCCCTGTCCATCACCAACTCCCGGAGTTCACTCAGATTCACGTCCATCAAGTCAGTGATGCCATCCAGCCATCTCATCCTCTGTCGTCCCCTTCTCCTCCTGCCCCTAATCCCTCCCAGCATCAGGGTCTTTTCTGATGAGTCAACTCTTCACATGAGGTGGCCAAAGTACTGGAGTTTCAGCTTTAGCATCATTCCTTCCAAAGAAATCCCAGGGCTGATCTCCTTCAGAATGGACTTGTTGGTCTTCTCCAACACCACAGTTCAAAAGCATCAATTCTTTGGCGCTCAGCTTTCTTCACAGTCCAATTCTTGCATCCATACATGACCACTGGAAAAACCATAGCCTTGACTAGATGGACCTTTGTTGGCAAAGTAATGTCTCTGCTTTTCAATATGCTATCTAGGTTGGTCATAACTTTTCTTCCAAGGAGTAAGCATCTTCTAATTTCATGGCTGCAGTCACCATCTGCAGTGATTTTGGAGCCCCCAAAAATAAAGTCTGACACTGTTTCCACTGTTTCCCCATCCAGCAGGTTACTGGATATCAAAACTTCAAAAATGTAGCAATAAATTTAGGTCATCATTTTTGCCCAAGCTAGAGGTAAAAATGAATAGGAAGTATGCTTGGGGACTTAGGATGTTTCCAATCCACTCTTAAAGTGGCACACAAATTATGAAATTCCTTAATTCCTACAGTATTCAGAGGGTCCTGCTCTTTTCAGCTAGCCAGATCATATTCTTTCCTGGAGGACGCTCCAGGGTGCCCGCAGGGCAGAACAGACTTCAGACTGTGTTCTTCAGACAGTCGAAGAACCTAGGGATCCTGGCATGGGGCAGCACTGGTCCCTGGCAGTGAACCCCAGAGGTTTGATGAGATGCGTGAGTGTCTGAGATACTCTCCTTAAGAGGTTAAGAATATAGGTCACCTACACCCAAAGCTTCCTTTGTCACCCTGAAGAGCTGTCATTTATGAATGTCTCCAAATCCTTCCTGAACCTTTTGTTTTGAATCCCATCACCTCTTGAGGCTGTAAGTTCCAGAACCATCACAACAACTTTGTATTGTACTGAAGCTGTCCTTACATTTCAGAGGAAAAAGAGATCCTCTTAGTCAAGTGTACAAAGATTTGGTCCACTTGTTCTAGTTCTAGCTGTACATTCTGCTAGAAAATGTTCAGAGGAAGAATTCTTTACAAAAAAAAAAAAACAGTACATGTACACAACCACAGCTAGCCACGTGAAGGGCTGACTTCTTTTTGGCTGGGCTGGGGCTTCGCTGCCGCACACAGGCTTTCTCTAGTTGTGGTGAGCGGGGGCTGCTCTCCAGTTGTGATGCTTGCCCTTCTCACTGTGGTGGCTTCTCTTGTTGCAGAGCACAAGCTCTAGAGCGTTCGGGCTTCAGTAGTTGCGGCTCCCGGGCTCCAGAGCACAGCCTCGGTAGCTGTGGCCCGCGGGCTTAGCTGCTCCGTGGCATGTGGAATCTTCTTAGAGCAGAGAATCAAACCCATGTCCCCTGCACTGGCGGGCAGACTCTTTACTACTGGACCACCAGGGAAGTTCAACACAACCAACCTCTTGAGTGATAAAGAGTTCATTTACTTCACCTTCCTAGAATAGCCTCGGTCATAACGGCAGCCACGTGGATAGCCACAACAATCCTACCTAAGCGGCTCTTTCCATTTTTAACTTGTACTAGCTCAGGAGAAAGGTTTCTAAAGAACAAAGATCTGTTCTCTTCCAGGCAATGAGAGTTTAAAAGCTTTACGATACTCTCCTTTAACATTAGGCATTAATGTTTATCTTCTTCTTAAAATAACCTTTGCTTAAAAGAAATACCCAGTGGAATCAGACTGTCTTCCAAAAGTTATTTATTTAGCCTCCCTGGGTCTTAGTTGCGGCATGTAGGATCTAGTTCCCTGATCAGGGATTGAACCTGGGCCCCCTGCATTGGGAATACAGAGTCTGAGCTTCAGGGAAGTGCCAGAACTTGACTATGTTTTACATAGAGTCTTACAAGGGGTGCATTTAATCCCATACAATCTGGAGGCCTAAAAACACTATTGCTGATGAATCTTTTATGAGGTCAGAGAATCAAGAACAGGGAGTGTAGAAACTACTACAGTTGATTGTCATTCTAAAGAGACAAATCATAAAAAGACTACATATTTAGATATATCCTCCACAAATTTAGACTCTTAGAAAGCAGAGTATAAGGGTAACAAATTTTTTTAAAAACAGAGATTCTGTAGTGGTGTAGACAGTTCACTCATTCAAGGGAACCTGGCTGCTAATATTGTGTTTTGTAAAAGTCAAATGTTCCACAGGCATTTAGAAAACTCTGGTTGCCATTTAAAATCAAATGCCAGATTTTCTCAGTGTATCCGTTCTATCTAAGCAAGACACACAACTGTGAAATAAAAAGAGATGACAACTAAAGTTGGCCCAATGATTTTTCCACGAAGTGAAATGCTTGAAGCTTAAAAAGAGTCCACTGGTCTAGGTAGAAAGTACTGGAATGGGATGGGAACACATCCTCCATCAGACAGTGAGAAGCAGGTAGGTGAGTGGGCTATGGACCGAATCAAGCAAACATAATATAAGAATATAACTGAATGACGTGCTTCATAAAAGTATAGATTCCGTAATGCCGTTTCCACAACTATTCTCTATTACATAAAAGGATGAACATACAGATGAATCAAATATGTCACAGTGTTACTGTAAGATTTTACCGGATAGAAAAGAATAGAGGGCAGGCATTCTTTAATTTAAATTCAAGGTGATGCCCCACAATAAGATGGGTGGAATTACAAAATGGGTGAGATATTGGGTGGGAGGAGGAAGAGTTTTCCTTTTACCATCTCTTCTTCACTGGTCAAAGAAAGACGTTCAGAAGGCTACTGCTAAGAGATGGATAGAAGAGAGAGCACGGGCCCAAACAAGATGAAGAGGCAAAAAGAAGTGGTGCTATTCTCCACCTGGGCTAACAGGGCACTTGGAGAAGCTGGTACCAGCAATCGGGAAGCACTGGTTAGACACTGGGCATTTCGTCTCTACAGTAACCCTGGAGAAAGAAATCACTATCCCTCTCAGCCCCCCACCCCTTTTTGAACTGATGGAGAAAGTGATTAAGTAGCTGTGCCAGCTTACAAAGGGAGGCAACTTTAACTTGAACCCAGGCATGTCTCCAATATCCTCTGTTTATTAATATTCTGAGCTGCTTTTCAGGCTACTGAATAGCATCAGTAAAGAAGAAAGCAACTGGAAAAATGCATAGATTTCTGGGAGGGCTTAAGAGGAATTATAAACACCTTGGGGAACGGCCTTCTGATCTATGCTTGGCTCCACTGTGGAACCTACGTCCCCCAGCAGGGAGGCCCACAAACGCCTTCCAGCACAGGCAGCTCAGAGCTGGAAGACTGTGCTCACCCTGCCCACCCTGACCCCCCGGGGTTTACAAATGTAAAAGATCTACAGTCTTTCCCATCTTTGAACCGAAAGGTATTTCTAATATTTTACCATAAATACATCCATGATAAAAGTTTCACAATAAACCATTTCTCCCTGTGACTGTGGAGCTGAAACTTAACAGACCTCCTTTCAAAGAAGAGCTTTGGTCTCTGAAGATGACTTCCTGGGTCTGACGCCCTGACAAAGAGTCAGCATCACACATGTTCTCCAAATCTGACAGAAGAGGGTATGAAAGCCCCACCTGCCTAGACGGACGCTGCAGAAACAGCTTTATTTGCATGGTGGTCTCTTACAAACTCCCCAAGTTCATTTCACAGTTTTGCTTCTTCTGATTCAAACATCTTATAGCTGCTCTGGTGACGTCGGTCCCTCTGAAAGGCTCTGTTCCTTTTCTCCTACACCTTCGTGGTCGAGAGTGTGAAGCGTCCTGGGGATGAAGGACTCGTCCCCCACCTGTTGGGCATGCTGCTGGTAGGCGGCCTCAGCTGGCAGTCCCCTTGGGAACTGTCCTGTCAAGGTCGTGCCTCCCTCCAGGGGTGTCCCGACCCAGGGCTGATGGCTGGGTAGTGGGCGTCCAGGCTCCACGCTCGGCCCACTGCGAGACAGCTGGAGGGCCTCCCGGCACCAGGGCTTCCTGAGGATCAGCTGAGGCCTTCTCTGGGCCTGCATCACAGCTTCTCTCTCTGCTCAAGTCCTGCTTCCTCTTCCTTCCAGATGCTGAGCCCAGGAACGGGCCTAAGAAGCTTCCTGCATTGTGACCTCCATCTCAGAATCCGCTGCCCTGGGGAGCAAACCCGCAGCCTATTCTGTCAGGATGGACCACAGCCGCCAGAGCACAGGCTCCACCGCATCCTCACCTCTGAGAACGTGTTTCAGTGTCGGAGCAAAGGGAGAAATCACACATGGGCTCCCCAGGTAACGCCAGTGGTAAAGAACCCGCCTGCCAGTGCCGGAGACGTAAGAGAAATGAGTTCGATCCCTGGGTCAGAAAGATCCTCTGGAGAAGGGCATGGCAACCCACTCCAGTGTTCTTGCCTGGAGAATCCCATGGACAGAGGAGCCTGGTGGGCTACAGTTCATGGGGTTGCAAAGAATCGGACACGACTGAAGCAACTTAGCACACATGCACGCAAAAAATCACACACATAGAAGAGACAGAAAGCGTCCTCCATGGACAGGTTTGCAGAGCTCCCTCAAGTCCTGTCTGTCTTTGAGTGTATGAGTGTGAGCCACCACAGAGGATGTGGTGGGAGGGGGCGTTACGGCTCATGTGAAGAAGGGACCCCGCAGGACTGCAACAGAGATGGAAAGTAGCAACTTGCCGGCCCCAAATTCAGAGCACTTGACACAGCTGAAGGAGATCAGCCCTGGGATTTCTTTGGAAGGAATGATGCTAAAGCTGAAACTCTAGCACTTTGGCCACCTCATGCGAAGAGTTGACTCACTGGAAAAGACTCTGATGCTGGGAGGGATTGGGGGCAGGAGGAGAAGGGGACGACCGAGGATGAGATGGCTGGATGGCATCACGGACTCAATGGATGTGAGTCTGAGTGACCTCCGGGAGATGGTGATGAACAGGGAGGCCTGGCGTGCTGCGATTCATGGGGTCGCAAAGAGTCGGACACGACTGAGCGACTGAACTGAACTGAACTGACACACTTGGGGTCATGGTCTCTCCCAGGAGGAGACAGAAGGGATTATTTTTACTTTCTGGCAAAAGGGGCCATGGAACAAAGGATGCTAAGAGATCTGCCTCAAGTTCAACAAGACAATGAAGGTGAAAGACACAAAAATAATTCAAACACTGACATAATATCCACTACATCTATTTCCTCAGAGAGGGAGGTCATCTGACGACCATTCGCAACTTTATTCCCCCCAGGCTTACAGGGCAGCCCTGCAGACTGTGTTCCTCAGTTAGCCACACCACATTCACATCAGAGCAGGGCTGTTTCCAAGCTGCGCTTTGGAGAACAGATTCCACCAATGACTGGAGTATTAATCTGTGTCTTCTCTACCCAGTCTTTCAACGTGTCTTTTAAAAACAAGTTGCCTGTTCTGGGCTGTGCTGGGTCTTCGTGGCTGTGTGGCCTTTCTCTGGTTGGGGAGAGCAGAGGCTACCCTTCCCTTTGGTGCCCAGCCTTCTCACTGAGGTGGCTTCTCTTGTTCCGAAGCACAGGTCTAGAGCACGTGGGCTTCACTAGTTCCTTAGTTGCCCCGTGACATGTGGGATCTTCCCGGACCAGGGATTGAACCTGTGTCCCCCGCACGGGCAGGGGGATTCTCTACCACTGAGCCACCAGGGAAGTCTCAACATGTCTTTTAACATATACATTTTTTAAATTAAAAAATTAGTCCCAAATTCTCCATACTTAAGGATTTATAGGTTCTCAGATATTCAGAGAGTAATTTGTAACATATTTTTCCTTTGGTGAATCAATCAAATAAAATTTATTACATACTTACCAGAGTGGTTGAAAAAACGAAAATATGCAAGTAGGAGTCTGTAAGAGTCTATTATTACTATTAGCTGCCCTCTGTCTATTTCTTTCTTATGCTCAGCATGAAAAGTGAAAGTGTCAGTCGCTTAGTCATGTCTGGCTCTTTGTGAACCCATGAACTGTAGCCCACCAGCTCCTTAGTCCATGGGATTCTCCAGGGATTATCCAAGAATACTTGAATGGGTAGCCATTCCCTTCTCCAGGGTATCTTCCCAACCTGGGATCAAACCTAGGTCTCCTGCATTGCAGGCAGACTCTTTACCATCTGAACCACCAGGTAAGTCCCTATGTTTAGCATGAAAGTGAAAGTATTAGTCTCTCAGTTGTGTCAGATTCTTTGTGACCCCAAGGACTGTAGCCCACCAGGCTCCTTTGTCCATGGAATTCTCCAGGCAATGGGTACTGCAGTGGGTATGTTCAGCACAGCTGAAGTTAATTTCAGGGCTCCATGTATCTGAAGGAAATTCATGCTTCCATTAGAAGACAGGCTGAGATGAACAACGGATCATTATTATTAAGATTCAAGATGAACTTTCTCCTGTCCTTCCCTCTATGAATATGAAGGTCTCCATCCCTAACCCTGAGGGGTGGGGAGGGCCAAAAGGTCATTTCTTAACTTTAAAGACTTTTTTTTTTTTCACTCAAGTGGCCAAAGCTTGTTGACACTCATGTAAAGATCTGGATGCTGAGAGAAAGGGATATGGAAGCATTTATACTTGTAAAGGAGTTAAACATCTGTTTTAAAGTGAATTTGATTTATCTTGTGAGGTGTTTCCCATCTTCCAGTCACTGGACCGTAAAGGCAGGTATCTGGGCTGGACTGGGGGCCGCCTTCAGGTACGGTGTGCTCTGGGTTGCAGCAGCCAATTCTCTGCTCTGCATGTGTGCAAAACTTAAGATGATTAACATCAAAATGCCACTTCAGAGAGAAAATATTCCAAAGCATCAGGTCAGTTACCCCAAAAGGATGCTGTAACATACTCCTGAGAGGGGGGTGAAGTCAGCCAACATCCAAGCACACAGAGCGCCAGGAAACAGTCACTCACCAGAGTGAGGCTTCTGGAACGGGAGCTGCTGGTCCGACTCTCCAAACTGCTCCCTCTGCTCAGGTCACCGAGCCTGCAGCCGGGCAGTGAGTCAGGGTCCATCTCCCAAGAGTCTGACTTCCGGTGATGGACAGGCATCCCCCCAGTAACCCCAGCCGCTGGCTCACTCAGAGGAAGCGGGGAAGGGGCCAGTGTTCCATGCCCAGATGGTGGTCACCCCTGGAGGAGTAAGCACAAGGCGACAAGGGTTAGTCAGCGCAGATGGGGACGGCCTCGCCCCCCGCAAGACACATGGGCACTGAGAAAAGTCAGCTGGCCTAACAGCTTCCACCGTTAAGACAAGTACCAGCCCCAGGGCCAACTTGTTTGGTGATGCTCATTTCCAGTTCTCCTTTATCTCCTTCTTCATTATGAAGATGTAAGGATTATTTTTATTGAAGTATAGTTGACTTACAATGTTGTAATTTCTGCTATATAGCAAAGTGTGTATATATATATATATATACACACACATGCTTGTTTACATTCTTTTCCATTACATTTTCATCACAGGATATTGAATATAGTTCTCGATGCTAAACAGCATGATCTGGTTGTTAGCCATCTTAGATAATAGTTTCATTTGCTAATTCTAAACTCTCAGTCCTCCCCTCCCCTGCCCCCTCCCCCTTGGCAACCGCAAGTCTGTGCTCTATGTCAGTGACTCTGTTCTATTTTGTAGATAAGTTCATATATAGATTCTACATATAGGTGATATCATATGATATTTGTCTTTCCCTGTCTGAGTTACTTTACTTAGTATGAAATCTTGAGGTCCATCCATGTTCCTGAAAATGGCATTATTTTACTCTTTATGGCTGAATAGTAATAAGATTTTTTTTTTTTGGCTGCACAGCATGTGGGATCTTAGTGAACCTGGGCCCGTGGCAGTGAAAGCACCAAGTTCTAACCACTGGAGTGTCAGGGAATTCTCATAGTAAGAATTATTTTTAAGGAAAGATGGGTGTACTAAAAGTTGTTTCGGTGCTGAAAATTTGATGAAATCATATTCTGACACCGTCCTCTGCTCTCTGGGTCTGTGCTTCCATGCTCCGCACGCTCCGTTATGTTCAGGTTCTGGCTTCCCCGTGCTGCTCATAAATTCTAGTCTTTTCTGCTTCAGACACCACAACATTATGGTTCCTTTCCAGGCTCATTACAGTTCAGAGTTTAGGGGGAGTGACAAGACCTAATGAATTGCTAACAGAAGATTGACACTTGGGAGATCCTAGACTCCTTGGAGGCCATGATGCTACTGCAATTTGTACCTAAGATGCTAAGGCCCCATCAGTTCGTTAATACCTTCGGGAAGCTTATGTTTTCACTTTCAGGGACAAAGACACTAAAACTGTCCCCACCCCCCAACCCAAGCCCCTTAGTCTCGTACAGTCCTCTGGCTGTTCCAGCAGGAAATTCAGTTCAGCCCCTGAACAACAGACAATCAAGTTAAACAAAACTGTCCAGAAGACCACAGAAGCCTAGCGGGGAATACGGGAAGATGCTGCCTGCGTGTTACATGTGACCTGACGTTACAGCAAGTGAAGACATGGGTGTTCTTCCCTCCCTAGACTGAAGGCGCCGCTGGGAGGCCTCCAAGCCCCTGAAGATTCCTGAGGGGCCGTGAGCTAAAACAGCCCTAGGTACTATCCGGGTTATGTATAGGCACTGAAAGTGAAAGTGAAGTCGCTCAGTCGTGTCCTACTCTTTGCGACCCTGTGGACTGTAGCCCACCAGGCTCCTCTGTCCATGGGATTCTCCAGGCAAGAATACTGGAGTGGGTTGCCATGCCCTCCTCCAGAGGGATCTTCCCGACCCAGGGATCGAACCTGGGTCTCCTGCACTGCAGGCAGACGCTTTATCCTCTGAGCCACCGGGGAAGCCCATGGGCACTAGTGTGTACATTACTTCGACTCTGTCTTTCTTTGGCTGCAGCCCTTGGGATCTTCTGTCTTCATCGTGGCATCTTTAGCTGTGGCATGGGAACTCTTAGTTGCATCATGTGGGATCCAGTTCCCTGACCAGCGATTGAACCCGGGCCCCCAGCGTTGGCAGCATGGTCTCAGCCACTGGACCACCAGGGAAGTCCCAATGCATGTATTATTCTCAGAGAAAACCTAGTAAGTATTGAACACTGTTAGGTGGACCTTGTCATTTTAGATGTCCAGAATTACTGCGCAATCTCATAGAAATCCTGAGATGTTAGAACAGATTAAAAAAGAAATTACTCTTCACCCCCATTTTTCCTTATTTCCCAGGTCAATCAGCTCTAGTCAAATGGCAATTTAGGAGCGAGGCTAGGGAACAGAAAATTCTGAGTGTATATACCTTTTTGTAAGTTGCTATTATGCCAAATGGTTTAAAAAAAAAAAAGAAGACTTGAGAAAATGTTAAAAGTTTTGCAACTTAACAATAAGAAAGCCTAAAAAAATAACTTTTAAAAAAGAAGAAAAAGCCTAAACAAATAAATAATAAGAAAGCCTGAACTGTCCACACAGCCAATAAAATGCGACTCAGAAGTTCAGGTATCAGTGGTGAAACTCCCAAGAGTATCACTCTAATGAATTAAGTGCCTGCTGTGAGTTGAGCACGCGCACACACACACAGTGGACACACTCAGTGTGTGAATGGCGTGGCCGGTGACAGAGCCAGGTGAAGGCAGATAGACGGATCACAGCTGCATCCTGGGGTCACGGGGGAAGTGGGACAGGAATTCTTAGATTCCTTCTGCCCTGCAGATTCCTACCCCCTGACTCAGCACTGCCTCATCCTGAACTAAGTCATCACGGCTCACAGAAAGGGGGGCGGGCAGTGAGGTGTCCCTTCAACAACGAGAGGAAAGGCAGGAAATGAGGTACTGATTCACCTCCAGGGAGGGACCCCAGGGGCTGCGTGCTGGGTGGACAGGACCTGGCTTGTCCTGCCAAGTCCCTCGGCAGACTTGGCTCGAGGTCTGTGCAGAATGCAGCACGTGGGGCGGGGGTAGTAACTGACCACACCATCCCAGAGCAGGCCTTTCTCCTGTGCTTCTCTGATGGCTCAGCGGTAAACAATCGGCCTGCCGACTGATGTAGGAGGTGTGGGTTCAATCCCTGGGTTGGGAAGATCCCATGGAGGAGGAAATGGCAACCCACTCCAGTATTCTTGCCTGGAGAATCCCATGAGCAGAGAAGCCAGGTGGGCTACAGTCCGTGGGGTTGCAAAAAGTCGGACATGACTGAGCAGGCGTGCACATCTGCAGTTTAAAAGTTATTTTGACACTGTAAAACTGCAGAGCTGACGATTCCCTTCAAAGAAGATGAGGAAACTAATCAGAATTCTTCAGAAGCCAGAGGTTGTGGGGGAGAAAGTGGAGACCTTGGCTCAATACCCTTCACAGGCTCACAGAGTCAAGTTTCTTTAATCTCTTAAGGAATCAAGAACCAGGGGCTGCTCCTGGTCCTTATTCTCCAGGAGCCAAAAATATAGAATTCCCCAGGAGAGTCACAGAGGGGGACAGATTTCTGAGCGGGAGGAGGACGGGTCTGCCCCGTCAAGGGGACAGCCAGAGATAAAGAAGCAGGAGCAGACCCATCTGACAGTGGCCAGAAGCTGAGGGTCTGTGAGTTCATGACCACCTCACAATGTCTCATCTCTTTGCCCAATCAAGGGCTCACATTTTACGGCTGCAAATGTACACATTATACAAAGGGAGGCCAGGGTTGGTAAGAGGGCCCCAGAGATGAAAACTGCCTTCTCCCCGGGAAGCAGAGCAGGAGGCGTCTCAGGTTAACAGCACGGAGGGAACCACAGCCGTGTGTGCACGTTCTCTGTTCATTTGTTTGGCTTCCTGTGTTTGTTTCTCAGCATTTACTAGGAATATCCTTTTCTGGTGAGGTCCAGTTTATTGGGACAAGGTTGCAAGTGATCCACAGTCTTGGTCAATCTCCGTGTGCCGAGTGCGGCCAGTCGTGGCCCTCGGAGCTGCTGGTGGAGCTGACAGGGCTGTGGCTGGTGAGGCCAGTGTACATCCAGCAAGTGCATGGGAGCCAGAGAGGAAGGTGGCTCCCCCCATCCATCCTCCTCTGTACGTTCCAGAAAGACCTAGAATGGCCTGGATGGAAGGCAGCCGGCCCTCCCTCCACCATCACCCCCGTTCATCAGGGTTCCAACTGGCCACAGTCAGGTCTGCAGAGCAATCCAAGGATCTGGGTCTTTCCATCATTCACCAAACCCTAGAGCTGAGTCACCTTGTCAAAGACCCATCTCAGGCACAGCAGCTTTCAGCCTCGTCACACAAACAGCCTTGGGGACATCACTGGCTTCTCCTGCCACTCACAGCCAGCCAGCTGCCCGGCCCTGTTGATTCTTGCTGCACAATGCCAGCTGGTTCCACTTCCTTTCTGGGCCCCCTCCAGAGTACAGGACCACATTTACCACATTTGACTCTGCTCTTTACCTTTTCCATTCTTGACCATCCTGCTGGATTATTAACCTTGAAACACCACTGTGATGTCACCCTTCTCCTAAAACCAATCACCGCCCCCCACTCCACCGCCAGGCTGCAGAATCCAAGTTCGTCCTACCCACTGGGCTTCCCTGGTGGCTCAGACGGTAAAGAATCTGCCTGCAATGCAGGAGGCCCAGATTCAGTCCCTGGGTTGGGAAGATCTTCTGGAGAAGGGAATGGCTACCCACTCCAGTATTCTTGCCTGGAAAATCCCATGGGCAGAGGAGCCTGGTGGGCTACAATCCATAAGGTCGCAAAGAGTCAGACACAACTGAATCAACTTAGCATGCAGGCCTACCCATCACTCCTTGCTTCCCTTTGCAATCCAACTTCCTCTCTAATCTCAGCATATTCTTCTGATGTTTACCATTCTCCTACTTCACAAGGAGCAGATTCCAGGTACTAGAAAAAAACAGGTGAATAAGAAGCACCTCCTTCTCAGGGGAACTTGATCAAGGTATTGGTCCTTAATCTAGCAGCGGGTCAGACCCAGACCTACTGAATACATCTTCGGGGGTAACACCTGGGCGTGTGCATCTTTATCAAGTTCCACAAGTAATTCTGCCACGTGGTGCCAACTGTAACGGAGGACGGACACATCACTGTGTTCAGCACACGGGAATCAAGGGGAAGGGGCCCACACTCCTCGGGAGGGCTCAGGGACTTCCAGAAAGGCCAGCACTAAGAGATGGTTGAGATTTCAGGAGACTGCTAATTAAGCAAACCGTGCTGGGCATTCGAAACAGAGAGTAAGCAAAGCTATGGAAACACATGGCTTGTTTGAAAAGCGATGAGTGGTTGAGGTGAAGCACTGAACTGGGCTAAAGCACAACGCCGAACGAGCTGGAAAAGGGAGGAAGTGCAAATAGATGTACAAGGAGTAGACCTGAGCAAAGCAGGGCATGAATTTTGTTTTCTTTAATTAAAAAAATTAAAAAATTGTGGGGGTGTCTTCATTGCGGTGCTCAGACTTTTTGCCGCACACACAGGCTTCTCCAGTTGTGGCAGTCGGGCTTAGCTGGCCCATGGCATGTGGGATGTTAGTTCTTCAACCAGGTTCCCTAGAGATTTGAGGAATAATGACTTATCAGATCATTTTATTGCCTGGGAAACTCCGAAAGGCCCAGTGTCTCAGGAGGTGATACAGGACAGATGAGTTTGGATTTAACGAGAGAAGCAGAGGAGACACCCACAGTCAAGAAACCCGGGGACGGTCTAGAAAGGAAATACTGAAGACAGCCTGGCTTTACTTGGAGGGAGAAACCCTGAATTTAAACTTTTCTTGCATCACAACTTAGCTCGAAATTAGCCAGGCAAAGGCTGACCAGACCCAGTTTACTAAAGAGTCTAAACTGGAACAGATGAGTTCCCTTCCATTCAGCTACTAGGCTTTGTCCCACTGGGGTGGGGGGAGGGGATCAACTTCTTCTGAGACTTAAGATTCCCTGCAGACAAGCTAAACGGAATCACAAGGGTGATTATTGTCTTTGCAGTTCTGAACATGAAGGGGAAAATGATCCTCCTTAACCAAGTGATGTGGAACTAATTTTGCTTAGCACGACTGTGTGACAACTCTAAAATGAGAACTGCTCCGACTTGCTGCCAAGGCAAACTCTTCACAAAAGATCTGGGTTGGGTCTTGGGGCCCTGAACCCTGTGGACTGGGATCCAGGCTTAGAGACCCCAACTTCTGTCCAGACCCCACTGTGAACTGCCAGAGCCGAGGTACTGTCGGCAGAAGCACAGCCTCGGCTGGGAAAGGGGGAAAAACGAGCTCCTTAAAAACACCCCCGCTTCCCAGGGCAGGCCGGATCCATGTACAGACCTACATCCCGCTCTTCCATCATCTCATTCTCCACTCACAGGAACACTGGGAAGTTTTGTTCCCAAACCTAGAAAAACAATCTGAGGATAGAAATTACCTTGACGGCTATATCCTGAGAAATCCCAATATAATGATTTAACAGCCAAGCTGCTTCCAAAAAGATAAGTTCTTCTTGACCTTCAGGGATATTAAAAATGCAGGAGCTTCACAGTGGAAACTGTTTCTGAGTCACCGTAGATCATTACCAGGTGTGGGCTTTTCCTCTGGTTAAGCAGTGGGCGCAAGTAAAGATAAGAGTCATATTACATGGAAGTTATACACTCTGAGATAAAATAATCTGAATATACACAATAGACATTGTTAACCTTAGTGCTCGCAGTTTTTGTGTTTTTAAAAAAATATTTTTATTTTGGCTGCACCAAGTCTTAGTTGCAGCTGCTGCTGCTGCTAAATCACTTCAGTCGTGTCCGACTCTGTGCAACCCCATAGACGGCAGCCCACCAGGCTCCCCCGTCCCTGGGATTCTCCAGGCAAGAACACTGGAGTGGGTTGCCATTTCCTTCTCCAATGCATGAAAGTGAAAAGTGAAAGTGAAGTTGCTCAGTCGTGTCCAACTCTTAGTGACCCCATGGACTGTAGCCCACCAGGCTCCTCTGTCCCTGGGATTCTCGTGCATCTTTAGTTGTGGTATGTGGAATCTAATTCCCTGACCAGGGATCAAACCCGGGCCCCCTGCATTGGGAGCACGGAGTCTTAGCTACTGGACCAGGGTCATCCCAATGCTGGCAGTTCTTAACAATCTTCATTTGTCCTAACATGATCTGAGTTACTCAAACAAAGATGACAGGAGTCCTATTTTATGGTTTCCTATAGTTTCTGTTTCTGTGCTCGTTCCTAGTTTTATGGCGGTGATGTGCAGTAACAAAAATGAGTAACAAAAATGAGTTTTATAATGAGAAATTACCTAGAAGATGAAGCTGTGATTGTTTTATTAGCCCAGTCCATAAATTAAAAGGAAACAGAGTCCTGATAGTCTTTCTTTTCTACGATTCCACTTAATTAGGGCTCCAGTAGAATTCTTAGGCTATAAATAATCATCTCATTTCTCCCCCTAGTAATTTACAGACAAACTCCACGGAAATGATCATGTTTGTGGTTATCACAGCACACCTGACAGGCAACGCAGCTCCATCCTGTCTCCCATTTCACACATAAAGGACAGTGTCTGCACGCCCCCCCTCCCCCCGACCATCCCCCAAGGGGCCAAAAATGCACATTTAGACACAAACATACAGAACTGACCTGGCAGGCTGGCCAAAGTACTTTTTGGGGTCCTGAAATTCATTTTCCTCCAAGTTTTATGCTCTCGAAACTTTGTTAAAAATAAAACAAAGACTCAATGCAACATTCACCAGTGAGTTGCACGGACCTAATTAACCTTTCTGAAATCCTGGATTCCTTTTGGGACCACAAGTCTGTCAAAGTTGGCAGTTTTCATTTTCCTAACTAATCCTGCCAAAGAGCTGACCTGCAAGAACCAGGGCTTTCAAGTGTCTCTGGAATCGGCCTAACTTTATCTCTTCAAACCTGTTTTCCGCGATACGAACCCTTTTATCCAGCCTGGTCTCCCTAACGCTCTGAGCCACATTTGGATTGCCTCCTGTCACTCTTCTCCCCATGTTCAGAGCCTGGCTCAGAAACGATGGCAAGCCTCTTCCATCCTTCCTTCCTTCTGGAAGTTGCTCGTCACCCCTCTCTTCACCTGCTCCTCCCACCTACTGCTCATCTCCCACCACTTGTTAACCATGCAATGCCACCTTTGTCCCTTGGATACAACTCACACATCAGATCTCATTATGCGTGTAATTCTTCTTCCTCAGTTAGGCTGGACTTGCAGGCAAAGCTCCCTCTCTCTCTTTTTAAACTATAGCTGGGGATTTTGGAAATATTAGTCCCAAACTATTGACTTAGCATTCATTATATAAGCAAAATTTATATTTTATTTTTAAAAAATTTATGGAAGTATAATTGCTTTACAGTATTGTGTTAGCTTCAGGTATACAGAATAGTGATTCAGTATTTTGTGCAAATTATATTTCATTATAGGTTATTAAGGGCTTCCTTGATAGCTCAGCTGGTAAAGAATCTGCCTGCAATGCAGGAGACCTGGGTTCAATCCCTGGGTTGGGAAGATCCCCTGGAGAAGGGAATGGCTACCCACTCCAGTATTCTGGCCTGGAGAATTCCATATAGGTTATTATAAAATAATGGCTATAATTCCCTGTGCTATACACTATATCCTATAATAGTTTGTATCTATTAATCTCATTCCCCTAATTTGTCCCTGCCCCCACCTTTGATAACCATAAGTTTGCTTTCTATGTCTGTGTGTCTGTTTCTGTATTTACATGCATTTGTATGATTTTTTAGATTCCATGTATAATCAATATATAGTATTTGTCTTATTTCACTAGGCAAAACTCTGTGTGCATCTACATTGCTGCAAATGGCAGTATTTCATTCTTTTTTGTGGCTGAGTAATATTATATTGTATATACATCACATCCTCTTAATGCAGTCATTCCCTGATGAGCACCTGGGTTGCTTCCATGTCTTGGCTATTGTAAATAGTACTGATATGAACACAGAATTTATATTTTAAAACTCTAAAACCATTGGAGTATCCTTAAAATGGACCTTTGACCTAAAGGAGAAGTTAAATGTGTAAGAATCATTTTAGACACATTAACCTCGTTGCGGTAATCACCCTTTATCTCTCTGTCATATTCAGAGACCAAAGCCTTGAAATTTAGGAGAAATTACTCCCAGTCAACCTAGAGATTTCAATCAAGGACAAATGTGGAGCAGGAGGGGAGAACGTTAAACACGAATGATGATTGTGTTAGAAGCTTGGCAGCAATAACACCGGACACGCTAAAGCAGTAATGCTTCCTGATATTAACACATGACAAGTTACAGGACGCATGCACCCATGTGTACATCCACAGGTGTGACCAGGACCAACAGGAAATCTCAAAATGGGCTGCCACAGAAATAGACAGCAGAAGCAAAAGAAGTATGTAGTAGCTATTCTTTAGTATGGGCTCTTTCTCCATGTCAGGAAAACAAAAGCCTTGAAAAGAAAAGAATGCCTCCAAAAATACTCACTATGCGAACTAGCAAACTAAGACTAGGTCCTAGCACAGAACATCAAAGGAAAATCTTTCTCAGGTAGAGACTGGTAGTTGTTGGGAGAGCTAGGGGCAGAGGCTTACTTGTCTGGAGTTTTAAATCGTTGACGTGGTCAGTGGTTTAGCATCCTTTTCCTACGGTTTTGCTTTTTCTCTGAGTTGGGTATTTTCCTTACTTCTGAAAATGTCTTCTGTAAGATTTTAGGACCTTAAACTCTTAACTAACACTCAAGGGTATTAAAGACAATTAAACACTTCAAAGCCTGGCAGTTTTACTTCTCCAGAAGAATCTCCATGCTTTCATTTAGAGTTTGTTTTTTTTTTTTTTAATTAAAAGAAAAAGCTCTTACTGAAAAATATAGAGAAACAAGGTTGGTTTCAGATCATCCCAATTGTGAATAGTTTCAACTATTAATAGGAGGCAGTAATTAATTTACTTAAGGCCATACGCCACATGAAAGTAATTGATTCACCGACATGTAAGCAAACACTTTCACATCAGAGGCCTCACCCAGGTAGGCTGGTTAACCTGCCCCAAGGGGAGCAGTCTTTCCACTCCAGTGTACTACCGCTGAACAGAGGAGGCAGAAATCAGAACTTCCCAACACAAATCTTCACCAGAAAACAAATTTAACCAGATTTGAGTTTTGTTACTAATAACAAAAAGTAATGACCTAGGAAGAAGCAAATATAAAAGAATCAACAGGAGGAAAATCTAGCTTCATCTGATGAAATGTCTGCAAAGGTAGACACTTCAATTTTTTATATTTTTAGCTCATTTTTTAAAAGTGGAAAGAATCCACCTGCAGTTCTGGAGACTTGGGTTCAATCCCTGGGTCGGGAAGATCCCCTGGAGAAGAGAATGGCAACCCACTCCAGTATTCTTACCTGGGAAATCCCATGGGCAGAGGAGCCTAGCAAGTTGAAAGCCCAAGAGGTCACAAAGAGTCGCACAGGACTGAGCAACTAAACGTATGCCTACTGCATTTCTGGATTGTTTGACAGATTTAAAAAAAAAAAAAGATCGAAGGAAAAATCCCAGCTTAAGTTGTTCTTTTTTTGTTAAACAAGCTTGTGTGCTTTCTCTTTATTCAGCAAATGTTCCCAGAGCAGCCTCTGTGTGCTGCTTCACGGTGCTAAAGCATAGAACTTCTTCCTTGGACATAATAAGTATGCCTTATTGCTCTTTAATGCTTTTTCTTTCTCCTGAGAAGCTCAAAAAAATTCTTGGCTGAGTCTTTCATTCCTCCTCACAGCAAAAATAAAGCTGACCGAGAGCACATTCATCCAGCTCTGGTATTTATAACACCTGGTGAGACCGGAAGCCAAGACCTGGTTTACATGTCTTATCTCAGTTTGAACAGATTTAAATCCAAACCGGAGGGGAGCAGAACTCCCGCAGGACCTCCTGCTGGGTGCATCCACTGCGTCCAGTCTCTCTGCAAGCCCTGTGCCTGCGTCTCCAGAGGCTTCCTCCTGCCTGCACTCTTCCTGGACACCCCCTGCTATCCAGGAACAAAGCACTCAACTCCCTCCCTGGAAAATCCAGGCCTGTGGGCACAGGCTCCTACCCCAGTTTTAACAGAGGGGAAAAGATAAGGGGCTTTCAGGACTTTTTCAAGAAATGGGGATAACCAATATGAAATAGGCTTCCCTGGTGGCTCAGCGGTAAAAAATCTGTCTGCAATACAGGAGCGTGTGAAAGTTGCTCAATTGTGTCTGACTCTTTGGGACCCCATGGACTATTCAGCCCATGGAATTCTCCAGGCCAGAATACTAGAGTGGGTAGCCTTTCTCTTCTCCAGGGTATCTTCACAACCCAGAGATCAAACCCAGGTCTCCTGAATTGCAGGCAGATTCTTTACCAGCTGAGCCACTAGGAAAGCCCAAGAATACTGGAGTGGGTAGCCTGTCCCTTCTCCAGTGGATCTTCCTGACCCAGGAATCGAACTGGGGTCTGCTGCATTGCAGGCAGATTCTTTACCAACTGAGCTACCAGGGAAGCAAAGCAGGAGACCTGGGTTCAGTCCCTGGGTAGGGAAGATCCTCTGGAGACGGGAATGGCTACTCACTCCAGTATTCCTGCCTGGAGAATTCCATGGACAGAGAAGCCTGGCCGGCTACAGTCCATGGGATTGCAAAGAGTCTGACATGATGTAGTGACTAAACAACAACAACAAATATAAAATAGATAATCGGCAAGGACCTGCTGTCTAGCACAGGGAACTATACTCAATATTTTGTAGTAACATAAGGGACAAGAATCTGAAAAAGAATAGATATATGTGTATGTAGATATAACTGAATCACTTTGTTGTCCACATGAAACTAACACAATATTGTAAATCAACTATTTGTGTGTGTCCTCAGTCATGTCTGGCTCTTTGTAACCCCATGGACTGTAGCCCGCCAGGCTCCTCTGTCCATGGAACTCTCCAGGTAAGAATACTCTCCTTCTCCAGAGGATCTTCCCAAAGCAGAGATCGAACCCCTGTTTCCTTTGTCTCCTGCCTTGGCAGGCAGATTCTTAAAAAAAAAAAAAAAAAAAACGGAAAGAAAACAAAGAAATGTGGACAACCAAATGTTTGTTGAAAAAACTGGAGGACTCTAATGAACAGTCAAGGTGATACTGATGTCAGCATTTCAAGGACTGCTTATCAAACTCTCTGGGAAAAAAACTTGGCACCTTGAATGAATCAGCACTGGAATTTGATGATTACTCAAATTACTCAAAATTTGACAAAGGCCTCTTGGCTACTGAAGCTGTCAGGTTCCCCAATGCTTTGGAAAACTGACTGACATGAGAATTAGTTAGGGAATACAGTCTTAAACACACTGTATTTTTATGTGAATTTTCAAGTTCTCGGACAACATTCTTCCGGAGCTTGAGAAGGGAAGGGTCGGATGTCTGGCCCACAGTTAGTGGATCAAATCACTGACGTAGGTCAGAAATAGCTGGGGCTTCCTTGTTGGCTCAGTGGTTAAGAATCCTCCTTGCAATGCAGGAGACATGAGTTCAGTCTCTGGTCTGGGAGGATCCCTGGTGCAGCAGAGCAACTAACCCCGTGTGCCGCAACTCCTGAAGCCTACGTGCCCCAGAGCCTGAGCTCCTCAACAGAAGCGGCCACGGCAATGAGAAACCCGAGCACTGCAATGAAGAGTAGCCCCCACCTTCCGCAACCAGAGAAAACCCTGGGCAGCAAGGAAGACCCGGCACAGCCATAAATAAATAAATAAGAAAACCACACCATCAGTGAGAGCAAAAATACAGTTGAACAGCCATGGTTAACCTGACGATTTTGGATCTGAACTGACAATTAACACTGTAAAAAAAGGAAAGTCTTCTTGAAATGCAGTTCTCGTTGCAGTATGGCTTTAGCACCCGTTGATGTTAAAATATTTTTCCTTTTAATTAACTTCTTCTTAATTGGGGGATAATTGCTTTTATAATATTGTGTTGGTTTCAGCCTTACATCAACATGAATCAGTCATAGGCATACACGTGCCCCTCCCACTTGAACCTCTCCCCACCCCCCGCCCATCCCATCCTTCCAGGTAGTTACGGAGCACAGGGTTTCAGCTCCCCACGTCATACAGCAAATTCCCCCCGGCTGTCTATTTCACATCTGGTAGTGTGTGTTTCAGCACTGCTCTCTCTCTTCATCCTGCAAATTGTGTGGAAGGGATTTAAAACAGGTCTCTGGCTTATAAGGAAAATGAGCCCACAATTCCTGGCTCCTTAGAGTTCCGTGTGGGAGCCCTGGTGTAAAATGATCTTTTACATGCCTGGTTGGAACGATGAGTTTTTTTTTTAATAAATGTTTCTCCTCACACAATACCTCTGAAATCACAACATTCTTTCACAGTAAGAATGAACAGGGAGGGGAAAAAATACACAACAGATTCACGTCGCACACACTTTACAACCTGATTGATGAAGTGAAGCTCAGCAGGAGCTCAGTCAACAAATTCACTGGTTCTCGATGCGTGTGGGGGACAAATTACATGGGGAAACCGAGGTCAGAGAGAGCTGGATTTAGGCTTTAGCTTTCCACTCTAGAGGAATGCCTTTTCAGACTGTTTCTGCACCAGAACTTCTGCTCAACATCAGACATTTCCAGCACCATCCCCTTCTCTGTACCATCTTATCTCCTTCATCTTTCTAGCCTCCTTTCCTCGATCCTTGGCACCCCACTCAACTTCAGGTTACTGCCTCAGCATACGTACAAACCTCTCCTCCACTGCAGAACCTGGCCACTCATGACCTGTCCACGGTTCGTGCCCTCAAACTCAAGGCTAAACTCTTCGGCATGATGAGTAGAGCCATGGCTCACCATTCGGACAACCCACTGTCCTGCCCTTGTTGACCTGGCTCCAACATTACCTCCTGAAAGGTCAGGGTACCTCTGACCTCTGCTTCCAAAAGATGCATGGGCCTCTGAGATTGACTCCCACTTGACACGTGTATCACTCTCACTAGATCACAAGTTTCTCGAAGGCTGGGACCATATTCACTGACATCTATCTGCGTTCCCAGGTATGCCCAGCACAGAAGGAACTTGAGTGTTCATGAAAGCACTTCAAACCCTGGGGATCTTCACAGAAAATGCCAAATGTGCCATTGTATAAAACAGGAACTGACCAAACTCACCTGTTGAGTATACAAGAACAGAGCCATCTTTTGTCTTTCCACACAAGACAATTCCTTGAAGTGAGCTATACAAAAAGAACTATTTTACAGACACTCAGAGAATTAGGTTTGTAGGGGAGAGCTAGGGTGAAGCCTGAGTGTATCATCTCCAGTTTCAAGGTCTGCAAGCGCCAGAGAAGTCACTTAGTCCTGCCCACAGGTTCATAGACCAGGAAACTGGGGTCCACAAAGGTAAAGTGATGAACCTGATGGTTACACAGCTATTTGGTGCTAAAACCTTTGGTGGAGAGAGTTAAGTACTGTTCTTTTTCCTGGTGCCAGGCTCAAAATTACAGCAGAAACTAACACAATGTTGTAAAGTAACCGTACTCCAATAAAAATTAATTGTAACAGTTTTTGGAACAAATGAAATAGGAAAAGGAGTATGTCGAGGCTGTATATTGTCACCCTGCTTATTTAACTTCTATGCAGAGTACACCATGAGAAACGCTGGGCTGGAAGAGGCACAAGCTGGAATCAAGATTGCCGGGAGAAATATCAATAACCTTAGATATGCAGATGACACCACCCTTATGGCAGAAGGTGAAGAGGAACTAAAAAGTCTCTTGATGAAAGTGAAAGAGGAGAGTGAAAAAGTTGGCTTAAAGCTCAACATTCAGAAAACGAAGATCATGGCATCCGGTAAGATGACACCACCCTTATGGCAGAAAGTGAAGAGGAGCTAAAAAGCCTCTTGATGAAAGTGAAAGAGGAGAGCGAAAAAGTTGGCTTAAAGCTCAACATTCAGAAAACGAAGATCATGGCATCTGGTTCCATCACTTCATGGGAAATAGATGGGGAAACAGTGGAAACAGTGTCAGACTTTATTTTTTGGGGCTCCAAAATCACTGCAGATGGTGACTGCAGCCATGAAATTAAAAGACGCTTACTCCTTGGAAGAAAAGTTATGACCAACCTAGATAGCATATTGAAAAGCAGAGACATTACTTTGCCGACTAAGGTCCGTCTAGTCAAGGCTATGGTTTTTCCTGTGGTCATGTATGGATGTGAGAGTTGGACTGTGAAGAAGGCTGAGCACCGAAGAATGGATGCTTTTGAAGTGTGGTGTTGGAGAAGACTCTTGAGAGTCGCTTGGACTGCAAGGAGATCCAACCAGTCCATTCTGAAGGAGATCAGCCCTGGGATTTCTTTGGAAGGAATGATGCTAAAGCTGAAACTCCAGTACTTTGGCAACCTCATATGAAGAGTTGACTCATTGGAAAAGACTTTGATGCTGGGAGGGATTGGGCGCAGGAGAAGAAGGGGACGACCAAAGATGAGATGGCTGGATGGCATCACTGACTTGATGGACGCAGGTCTGAGTGAACTCCGGGAGTTGGTGATGGACAGGAAGGCCTGGCGTGCTGCGATTCATGGGGTCGCAAAGAGTCAGACACGACTGAGCGACTGAACTGATCCTCTCCCTTCTCCCATCCCCCTCCTCCCCTTCCCCCTCTTCCCCATCCTCCTCTTCCCCATGTTCTTCCTCCTCCTTCCCATCCCCCTCCTCCCCCTCCTGCCGTGCAGAAGTGTGTGTGTGTCAAGGACTTTATGAGAAGCTGTAGGTAAAGGGCCCAGGATGAGAGCGTGCACATAGCTCTGAATGAAAGGGCAGAGATGACCAGTGGCATCCGTATCCAAAGGCCTCATTGTGACCAGCGACTCAGTGGCTGCAAGATTGGAAGAAGGGGTCACCATGGGTGCACTGAAGCCATGTGTACAGGAACCAAGGATGGGACAGTTCCTGGGCGAGGCGGGGGTTTGGTCCCCGCCGTCTCACCAGCGCTAGGTGATGTCGATTACAAATTGTCAACCACTGAACAACAAAGGCCTTTGCCCTCTGCCTCTGCAGTGACTGAACCCCTCCCTTGCTGCTATAGCGGCTGACCATCAGCAGCCCCTGAGGGAGTTCAGAGTGGAGTGAGGCGGTCTGTGCTCCAGGGAACCTGGTGGGGCAGGTCTTTAGACAGTTGGATGTTTCTAGAACAGATTTTGTGACCTCAGTCCTTGCATCTCCTCACATCTAGAAAAGCGCTAAATCCCTGCATCAGATCCCTGGGACTGGCAGAAAGCCTTTTGCAAAATGAGGGCTTCGTGGTCTTGAACTCTGCCTTCCCACACGCCATATGCTGACCCGTGCGCTGCCTCTCTGGAGCAGTCCCTCAGAGCTGTCTGGCGTGCCGCCCCCCGGGCTGCAGTCCTCATTTTGCCCCAGATTAAATTTAACTCACAACTCTCAAGCTATGCATCTTTTTAGTGGACTCTGAGTAGTGGGGTGTGACTTCCTGCCACTGAATGAAAGAGGGAGAGGGTCTGCTGGGCACCACCATAAGCTCCATCCTGCCCACTTTATCTCCCAAATGTCCAGCTCTCCCCATCTGCTCTAGCAGTTCTAGAAGGGAAAGAAGCCGGAGAGCTGGTTCGCGTGCCTCACGTCTATAGCTGCCCTCCAGAGGACTGTCTCCTGTGAGGGGTGTTTCTTACTCGGGTTTCCAAACACGAACAAACAAGTTACAAGCAAGAGCCCTCTGGCTGAGGCTGCTTACTTGGAGACCCTGGCCTCCGGGAAGGTGGGTCCTGGCCCAGGAGCGAGAAGCTGAGAGGCTTCAGGCACGCCCAGGTCTATGGGGCTTCCTAGCTGTACTCGGGTGCAGCTGAGGTCAAGGCAAAGAAAGGCATCCGAAAGGGCCCTGGCGGCTTAAGATGCCAAATGGCTGAAATGGGAAGTGGGAAAGCTACATCCGTTGGCTTCTTCCGCCATATGGAATCACCACTTGCATTGTTCCCATTAAAAAAATCTTACAAAGATTGTATTCAGCAAGACCATTTACATATTTAGGTCTAACCTGGGATTAACTCAGTATGATTTGCTGCGTGTCCATCTGTTTCCTTTTCTGTTTGATCCTTAGACATTCTAATGTAATCAACATTTTTGGGGGGAGTTGAAGTTGAGGATGGAGGGGAGAAAAAAGAATACTTAGCAATGAACGTGGGCCGGGTGAATGCTGATTTGATCCTGACCAAAGGAGGAAGAGGGAACACAAGTCCGGGGTCTGCAGTGGAGCCTGCAGAGCTGAAACGGACACGTCTGCTCGCGGGGCTGGGACCGCCCGCCATCAGCATGCCTACGTCTGCTCCGTGTCTGTCCGCGTCTGTGCGTCACGCTCTTGATGTCTCATCTTTTCCCTCCACCCCGCATTCAGAAATATTTGAGAAGAGTCAACAGATGTGGTTCTATCTCTGTGTCTCTTTGTTATTCAAATTAGGGAGGAAAGCAAAATTTTAGGGAAATGGTTTTAATTAGCAAATGAAATAACAACGTCTTCCACTCTCAGACCAGTAGATCTGAAATTGATTTGCAAATAAGAGTTTTGTTAATCCTTTCAATGTTTCCTAAGATATGGTTATGGAAAATCTTATTCGGCTTTTAAGCGGAGAAGTTGGGCTCTGTGAGAAGCAAGTGGCCATATATTAACGAGGACCCTTTGAGAGGCAACCGCTTTAAACTCCTTGTAAACATCATTCGAAATGAAAACCAGAACGAGGCTGCGTCTTCATGAATCACTCACACCCAGATGTGGCAGAGTTAAGTGGAGAACTTTCTTGTTCTGATTTCCAGATGACTTAAAAAAAAAAAAACAAAACTTTTTTTTTTTAATCATTGGACTGTATCATATCAGCCTTAGGAGATGGTGAAAACTTCCTGCTACATGATGGGGTGGGGGGACTGTCAGAATGAAACAGGCCATCTTTCCTGCCTGGGGGCCTTTTCTATTGTTCTTGGAAGGGGCCTGGAACAAACTAAACCACGAATGCAAAATTCCAGAGAAGAAAAGACTGTCCCGGGAGGACGGCTTTCAGGACTGGCATTCTGGCTCCAGAGGTCAAGTCTTTCCTTCGGTATGACTGGGTCTTGGTTGTAAGGTGGACAGTTGCTCCCCAAAAGAATATCCATGCCCCAAACTCTGGAACCTGTGAACACGACCTTATTTGGAAAAGGGGACTATGCAGATTAAGGCAAGGATTTCAAGATGAGACCACCCTGGATTATTCAGTTCAGTTCAGTCACTCAGTCATGTCTGACTCTTTGCAACCCCATGGACTGCAGCACGCCAGGCTTCCCTGTCCTTCAATATCTCCTGGAGCTTGCTCAAATTCAAGTCCATTGAGTCCGTGGTGCCACCCAACCATCTCATCCTCTGTCACCCCCTTCTCCTCCTGCCTCCAATCTCTCCCAGCATCAGGGTCTTTTCCTATGAGTCGGCTCTTCACATCAGGTGGCCAAAGGATTAGAGCTTCAGCTTCGGCATCAGTCCTTCCAATGAATATTCTGGGCTGGTTTCCTTTAGGATGGACTGGCTTGATCTCCTTGCTGCTCAAGGGACCCTCAAGAGTCCTCTCCGGCACAGACCCTAAAATGTCCTTATAAGAAACCTAAGAGGAGAGACACGGAGGGGAGGGAAGAGAATTCCGTGTGAAGAGAGGAGAGGAGTTTGGAGCAACGCAGCCATGGCCTAGAGGCACCTGGAGCCTCTGCAAGTTGGAAGAGGCAGAATCCTCCTCCGGAGCCCCAGAGGCGCATGGCCCTGTGACGCCTGGACTCTGGAGTTCCGGCGCCTAGAACTGTGAGCGAGCACTTTCCTCTGGGAGCACCTCATTGCCGCAGCCGCCTCGAGCCTGCAGGGTCTGTCGAGGGGCGGAGACCGCAGTGGCTCCTGACGCAGCCCGTGTGGAGGCGGCTCACTGCTGTTGTTGCTGTTCAGGCACTAAGTCGTGTCCGACTCTTTGTGACCTCACGGACTGTAGCCCACCAGGCTCCTCTGTCCATGGGATTTCCCAGGCAAGAATACTGGAGTGGGTCGCTGTTCCCTTCTCCTGGGGATTTTCCCGACTCTGGAATCAAACCTGAATCTCCTGGGCCTCCTGCATTGCGGCAGATTCTTTACCGCTGAGCCACCAGGCAAACCCTTGGCGAGATGCAGCGTTTAGTTGGCATTTGAAACCACCAGGTTTGTGATACTTCCTTATGGTGGCCCAGGAAACTTATTACAGGCCTAATACAGAGAACACAGCTAAGTAAGGGACCCGCTGGGGTCGCCTTCCTGTCTCTTAGACCCACTGGAGGGGAGGAAGCAGGGTTTGAGCAGAGAAGGGATGGAGGTGGGCCAGGCTCTGGCCAGCAGAGAGAGGGGACGACTGTTCTGAGCACCTTCCTGCTGGCTCAGATGGGGAGGACCAGCACATTCATCAGGGGGCCCAGCAGAGGCCTAGATCACCGCCCAGATGGGGTGGGCCAGGGGCTCAGCCTCCCCAGAGAGCAGAGCCCACACCTCTCAGGCTTAGCACCCAGAACTGAATCACGAAGCAGCTGCCACGTTTACCATAAGATCCACAGGCTTCAACTAAAGTAGGGAGATGGGCAACTGAAGGAAGTTTGTCTTACTGTCAGGGGGAGGCACCCAGTCTCCAAAACGGGGTTTCCCCAGGACTCCAGGCTCTACTTTTAGGATCCTTAGATTAGAATCAACGTTAGTGTTAGTGAGGAAGACCTCACACTTGATCTGATCACCAGGCAGACCTATGGTGGGAGGACTTGTGTCTGAGCAGAAGCCCCTGAAGTTTCAAGCATGGAAATCACGGATTGAGCAACCTGTGGATACAGGGGGCCTCCTCACTACATGTGAGTTAACTATTTATGGAGGTCTGGTTTTGCAGCTTTAAAAGTGTACAGGGTTCACTCAAAGGCATTTCTGCCTTAAGTAAGGTTTGAAATATGACATGGAAGGATATGGTGAGAAAGACACCATTTTAAAAGTCATATGTAATCTATTTAATTCAGCAGTGGCCACAGGACTGGAAAAGGTAAGCTTTCATTCCAATCCCAAAGAAGAGCAATACCGAAGAATGTTCCAATGACTGTACAATTGCACTCATTTCACATGCTAGCAAGGTCATGCTCAAAATCCTTCAAGATAAGCTTCATCACTACCTGAACTGAAAACTTCTGGATGTACAAGCTGGGTTCCAAAGAGGCAGAGGAACCAGAGATCAAATTGCCAACATTCATTGGATCATGGAGAAAGAAAGGGAGTTCAAGAAAGATATCCACTTCTGCTTTATAGATTACGCTAGTCTTTGATTGTGTGGATCACAACAAACTATGGAAGATTCTTAAAGACACAGGAGTAACAGATGACTTTACCTGTCTCCTGCGAAACTGCATGTGGGTCAGGAAGCAGCAGTTAAAACCAGACATGGAACAGCAGACTGGTTCCGTATTGGAAAAGGAATACAAAGCTGTATATTGTCACCCTGTTTATTTAACTTATATGCAGAGTACATCATGCAAAATGCCATGCTGGATGAATCACAAGCTTTAATCAAGATTGCCGAGAGAAATATCAACAAGCTCAGATATGCAGATGATACCACTCTAATGGCAGAAAACAAAGAACTAAAAAGCCTCTTGAAGAGGGTGAAAAAAGAGAGTGAAAAAGCTGGCTTAAAACTCAATATTCAAAAAACTAACATCATGGCAGCTGGCCCCATCACTTCATGGCAAATAGATAGGGAAAAATTGCAAGCAGTGACAGATTTTATTTTCTTGGGCTCCTGGATCACTCCAGATGGTGACTGTAGCCATGAAATAAAAAGATGCTTGCTCCTTGGAAAGAAAGCTTTCATAAACCTAGACAACATATTAAAAAGCAAAGACATCACCTTGCCAACAAAAGTCCATATAGTCAAAGCTATGGGTTTTCCAGTAGTCATGTTTTGATGTGAGATTTGGACCATAGAGAAGGCTAAATGCTGAAGAATTGATGCTTTCAAATTGTGGTGCTAGAAAAGACTCTTGATAGTCCTTTGGGCTGCAAGAAGATCAAACCAGTTAATCCTAAAGGAAATCAAGCCTGAATATTCATTAGAAGGACTGATGCTGAAGCTGAAGCTCCAATACTTTGGCCACCTAATGGGAAGAGCTGACTCACTGGAAAAGACCCTGATGCTGGGAAAGATTGAAGGCAGAAGGAGAAGGAGGCAGCAGAGGATGAGATGGCTGGACGGCGTCACCGACTCAGTGGACAAGAATTGGAGCAAACTCTGGGAGATAGTGGAGGACAGAGAAGCCTGGCATGCTGCAGTCCATGGGGTGGCAAAGAGTAGGACTTAGGAACTGAACAACAGCAGCAATCTATTCAAAACACTCAATCCACAATAATGGATGCTTGAAAAACATAACTGAAATAGTAAAATCAGAAACACAATGGATCGACTCAATAGCACAATGGAGAGTGAAAAAGAAAGAATCAGTGAACTTGAAGAGAGAGCAGTAGAAATTACCCTCATCTGAACATTGAAGAAAAAAATATACCAATAAAGAGAGCCTCAGGATCTATGGGCTTACAACCAAAGATCTACGATTTTTGTCTCTAAGGAGGAGAAAAGAGAGAAAAGTGTTCAAAGAAATAATGGCTGAATAATTCCCCAAATATGGCAAAAGATAAAAGTTTACAGATTCAAGAAGCTGAGAAAAGCCCAAATAAGATAGATTCAAAGAACCCGATGCCAAAACACGTTATAACCAAACTTCAGAAAACTAAAGACAGAGCAAAAATCTTGAAATTAGTGAGAGAGAAATGATGTTTTACCCAGGGAAAAAGAGTTTGAATAACAGAGAATTCAAGGAAGCCAGAAGGACATGGTACAACATTGTTTCAAGTGCTAAAATAAAAGAACTCAACTATGAATTCTGTATCTGACAAAACTACCCTTTAGAAACGAAGAGTGGGGGAAACACACACTCAGACAAAGGAAGGCTAAAGGGATTGACTGCCGCAACCCTGCTTTGCAAGAAAGGAATTCCTCTAAATAGAAAGAGTGGGAAAACTCTTGGACCAGCAGGAAGGGAGAGAGAAGAACTGAAAAAGCAAAAATCTGGGTCTCGGTATTTTGGAGCCCTGAGCCAGCAAGTACGAATCTGACTGCTCTGAAACTGCCGCACAGAGAGCCACATGAAGACAGGAAGATGAAGTAGGGAGAATTCCAGCACAGCCTCAATGCTTGTGTTATTCCCACCTTCTGCGAATGGGTGGGGCCATTATCCTGGACAGCCTGGCCTCAGCTGATCCCTGGAAAAGATGGTCCAGAGGTCAGAGATGTTCCTGATGACTCTGGAGAAGCTCTTGTGAACTGCTGCCCACGGGAGGTGAGGACTCAGTCCTACCAGTGCTAGGAACTGAATTCCACCAGCAACTTGGAGGGGCTGAGAGGAGGACTCTGCACTCTCGCTGAGAATGCAGCTCAGCTAAGAGAACCCAGCTAAGCTCTGCCTGGATTCCTGACTCACAGGAACTATGAGGTGACAAATGGATCCTGGTTTAAATCACAGAAGGAAAAAAAGGCATATTGACTATAGATGGAGAAACAGTGGAAACAGTGGCAGACTCTATTTTGGGGGACTCCCAAATCACTGCAGTTGGTGACTGCAGCCATGAAATTAAAAGACGCTGGCTCCTTGGAAGGAAAGCTATGACAAAGCTAGACAGTACATTTAAAAGCAGAGATATCACCTTGCCAACAAATTTCCATACAGTCAAAGCTATGGTTTTTCCAGTAGTCATGTATGAATGTGAAAGTTAAACCATAAAGAAAGCTAAGTGCCGAAGAACTAATGCTTTTGAATTGTGGTGCTGGAGAAGAATCTTGAGTCCCTTGGACTGCAAGGAGATCCAACCAGTCCATCCTAAAGGAAATGAGTCCTGAATATTCATTGGAAGGACTGATGCTGAAGCTGAAGCTCCAATACTTTGGCCACCTGATGCAAAGAGCCAACTCATTGGAAAAGACTCTGATGCTGGGAAAGATTGGAGGCAGGAGGAGAAGGGGACGACAGAGGATGAGATGGTGGATGGCATCACTGACTCAAGGGGCATGAGTTTGAGCAAGCTCTGGGAGATAGTGGACAGGGAAGCCTGGCGTGCTGCAGTCCATGGGTTTGCAAAGAGCTGGACACGGCTTAGTGACTGAACAGCACCATATAAACATCAACAGCGAAGCAGTTGAGTTGCATCCGTGCCCTTGCTGTTGCTCCTGTCTGGTACCTACTCATGTCCACTCGTGTTGGTGTTGAGAGCGCTGCATGGCTTGATGTCTACATGGTGGTGTATTCACACAGGCGTGGGCTATGCGCCATGAGAAAGAATGAGCCACCTCTACACATACAAGCCCCACATATACAAAGCAGCGAGTGAGGCCAGACACAAAACATGTGTGCCCCGTGCTTTCATTCCTATAAAACAGAGCTGTGGCCAGACGAACCTGTGTGACCAACAGTTTTGATTGTGGAGTGTTTTTCGCGGGGCGTGGAGGGCGCGACAAGGCCTGGAAGCAGACCGTGTGAGGGACTTCTGAGCACTGTTAGCTCTGATGGCTGGCTTCGGAGGCGTGTTTACCTTTATTTACACCTGTACTCTTTTGAATGTATGCTGTGTGTCATTAAACTTCTAAAGGTCCTTCAACAATAAAACAGAAGTGAAATCCTGATATGCTGGAGAATCTCGTTGCCCTGCCAGGTGGAAGATTCACCTTCTAAGAAAGGTACCATGGCAACAGCTGCATCTCTAAAGTGGAGGCCAGAGAGTGGGCACAGAGCTGTGATGCCGCTGGGACTGGAGAGGCCGGCTGCATCATCCTGTCGTGGGCGGCTATGACAGCAGCTGGGGGTACACTTGGAGAGAACTCATCTTCTCCCTGATTTAAAGCCCCCAGTGAACGCACACGTCTGCCTCCAGATGGACTGCTCGGGGGCCCTCCGGGGCAGGCAGCCGTCTAGCAGATGGCACTGTTGCTGTCGGGTAGGACCGCCACCCCTAACCCCACTCCCGGGGCTCAGCGCAGGAAAAGAACTGTGGACAAGAGTCAGCTAAGTCACTCCAGGGAAGAAGCAAAGCGGGCCGGGGGCGCCAGCCCCTTTCCTTTGCTCTGAGTGGGGTCCTGCCCTGCTTCTGCCCTGCAATGGGCAGCACCCCACCGCCGCCTCACCCTGCCTGCTCCCACGGGCTGTTTTAGGAGGTGGGAGGGAGGGAGGCGTCAGAGCAGCCTCCAGCAACTGTGCTGGCCGCCCCGAGCGTGCCGGGCGCCCCTGGACTCCGGAGCGCGCGTGTGAATCGAAAGCTGGGCCGAGGGGCTGCTGGGGGGAAAGCCACGGCACTGGCACTCTGCCCTGCCCTGACTGGGAGCCAGCGTGGCCCTTGGTTCTGCCATTTGTGAGGCTCTCCCCCTCCCAAAGCCGGGTGACCCCTGTGGTGGACCCTTGCTCCTTCTCCCGTGTATGTGCATCAGACTCAGACTTGGGAGAATTTTTACCTGGGTGTGGGATGGTGCTCAGCCGCTCAGTCGTGCCCGACTCTTTGCAGCCCCATGGATGCTAGCCCACCAGGCTCCTCTGTCCATGGGATTTTCCAGGCAAGAATACTGGAGTGGGCTGCCATTTCCTTCTCCAGGCGAGCTTCCCGACCCAGGGATTGAACTCGCGTCTCTTGTGTCTCCTCGTCTCCCGCATTGGCAGGGGGGCTCTTTATCACGAGCGCCACCTAGGAAGTGCGTGGGGTGGAGGTGTCACACGCCTGCGGGTAGCAGGTGCCCAAAGGCCGTTCTTCCTCCCGTAAATGAACAGAGAGCCGGGGGATTGCTTTCAGCAAGGCGACACTTCATTACAAAATACTCACAACCAAATTTTCAAGCAGCTGTTTCTTTTAATTCCTTCATCATTTTTAAGATAAGAGTCTGCTTATAACAATAACCACCATAAAATGATTAACAACTGTTTAGTGACATAGTTAATGCAGAAAAATGAGTTAGACATGCCTGTGCGTTTTGGAAGGCTAGTGTGCAAGTGTGAAAGCTGAAGCGTCCCTCCTACGTCTGTGCTTTACTTGGCTTTGGGATAAAATGCACCAATATGAGAGGAGAGTATCCTTTTTCAATCACCTAAACCTGTCTCCCTGCAAACTGGGATTAACTGTTTACTGGCCTACCATCCCTGTTCATTCTTTCAGACTTCCACGTTTTTCTTGTCTGCTTCAAATCACAAGGCTGCTCTCCGTCTGAAGCCCATTTAATTTTACTTTTCAGTGCAACAAAGCTCCAACAAATCAGCTTTTAAGGTCTGTAGGAGACTCATCATATTTATTTTCTCAAGTTATTGGATCTGATCCCACGCCCCATAGATGTAGTGGAGAGGGAGTCTGTTTGTCCCGCAAAGTGTGTTTTCATCAGTATTAAAAGTCTTCACTGTAGAGCTGATTAATAGAGAATGTTTGAATTAACTAGTCACTTCACGCTTCCTCTGAATACGTTTTAACTGAAAAAGGCAACACCATTGGTATGAGGGGACTTCTGAAAACTTCTAGGGGAGGTGGATATATGATTGCCTGAGCAGGAAAAATACTCTTCTAAATTCTTAAAATAACAAAATTAAGTTTAAATTTCAAAACATATTAGGTAATCTGTTTCTCTCTCTGGTATTTTAATTTCAGAATTGAAGAGGCAGTAGTTATTTTTTGGGGGGTGGAGGAAAGACCATTCTCTTTTTCAATTAGCACAAAAATAATTTTATAATTCTTTCATCAGCTACTACTCCACTGATTTTTAAGGTGTGAGGTTTTGTTTTTGTTTTTTTTTTCAAGTATTTACCTTAATGCTAATAAAATTAAGTCCAATGACAGGTGAAGAAATTTTGTGAGAACAAACTATACATTGCCAAACTCCCAATGGTCCCCCAAAGTGGCTGGGCAGCGTCTTCACTGTGCAGGGGTGTGTTGCCAAGCTCTACAAACACTCTTAAAGGGACACACGTTTGTAGAAGAAATTGCAATACAGTTGGGGAAGGGGCTTTCTCCCTGTTAACTGTTAATGATCTCTGAGACAGTCACACTCAGGAAAAGAACAGGTTGATCAAACTGTGGTGGGACAAAGATTCAGGAAAGCTTTGACTCTTCCTCAGAGAGGAACTGGAGACCTCAGGGGGAATGATGGTGGCCAAGAGTTCTTAGTAGGAAAGCACATCACAGCCTTATTTTTCCTTTCAAAAGTGTTTCCCACACGTGGTGGAAATGCTGCAGACATCCCCTCTGCAGACCTGTTGCAGGAGGACGTGATGATGAGCAGGGAGTCTGTGAGGTTGCAGTGGAGTGCGTTCCTTGACCAAATTCAGAACCAGGCTCTCTGGAATCCTGCTGCTTTAAGGCGGTCCCGGCACAGGGCTCCGGCAGCGGCCGTGGCCAGTGCCAAGCTGATTATCTCTGCTTTTTATCTGCAGGCGGAAATGGGAGCAATACACACAAAATTAGCTCCATAAATAAATGCTGGGGTCTGATTGCCTGGTCAGCCCGGGCCCGAGAGGCAGTGGTCCTCCCGTCTCTTCCATCTCTGCTCATGGCTGCCCAGGGTGTAGGAAACCTCGAGTTTTCTGCCCGCAGAGGCGAGTTCTGGTGGCCTTCATCCATTTTCATAGCGGAGAAATGTTTGCTCTGTACTAATTGGTCTCCCTCTTGGCCGCCCTCTGTGATGGCCCCAATCCTTGGAGCTGGGGCTGAGTTTTGTGTGGAAAGGAGAGAAGGTGACAGGTAGCCTTGGTCAAGGGTAGCAAGCTCATAGATAACTGCACTTATTATTCTAGAACCTTCTCACCAAATGATGAGTCCCAGAACAGGGACCTGCTGTCCCCAAAATCACATAGGATCTTATCTCCCTAGAGAAACGTTTCTGACACCAGCAACACAGGGTCGTTCTGAAGGCAACATTCTAAGCCATTCTTCAGGTCAAAGGGATTCTCTTTCTGTCAGGGGCTCTAATTTTCTTCAACATGCACTATTTTGCTGTGCTTATTATAAAGCAGCCTTGCAGTAGAAAACTTGGAAAACGCAGAAAAATGTAAAGAGATTTTAAAAAAGAGTCTTCAACAATTTAGGCTCAGAGACGACCACCCAAGCTCTCGAGCAGCTGTGTGCTCGTAGTCCTTCCACGAGCAACATCATCGCCTGCTTTTTTTTCACTTAACTTTATCCCAGGTACATTTTCTGTTATTCAAAACTCTTAGGAAATTGTTTATTCTGCCTACACAACATTTCATCACTTAATTTTCATGATTTATTTGGAGACGTATCTCTGATGACGGACACTGTGGTTATTTTCAGATGCCATTATTATAAATGAGGTGGTGACGAATATCTTCAGGCATAAATCATTCTCTCCATTTTCGATTATTTCTCTAAAGGAGATGACTCAGCGTGGCAAGCCTGGGTCAAAGACAATGGACACTTCATCAGTGTAAATATGTACCTCCGGATGATTTTCCTAAAGTGTTCTCTCAATTTGTAACCCCACCCCTGCCAAAACCCAGGAAAATACCTGCCATTCCCCTCACCCTGCCCTCAGCATTGGACATTAACATTTTAAAAAAACTGATTATGATGACATTGCTTTGATCTGTGTTTCTTTGAACATCAGCAAAGTTAAACATATTTTTTAATTTACTCATATCACATTTTGTACTGCCCTTATTTTTAAAATGAACTCCTTAATCTTAAAGATGATGACTGTATAAGGGAGATGCAGAATGGGTTTTTCTAAGTAGCTAAAATCAATAACCTCAGATATGCAGATGACACCACCTTTATGGAAGAAAGTGAAGAAGAACTAAAAAGCCTCTTGATGAAAGTGAAAGAGGAGAGCCAAAAAGTTGGCTTAAAGCTCAACATTCAGAAAACGAAGATCATGGCATCTAGTCCCATCACTTCATGGGAAATAGATGGGGAAACAGTGGAAACAGTGTCAGACTTTTTTGGGGGGGCTCCAAAATCACTGCAGATGGTGACTGCAGCCATGAAATTAAAAGATGCTTACTCCTTGGAAGAAAAGTTATGACCAACCTAGGTAGCATATTGAAAAGCAGAGACATTACTTTGCCAACTAAGGTCCGTCTAGTCAAGGCTATGGTTTTTCCTGTGGTCATGTATGGATGTGAGAGTTGGACTGTGAAGAAGGCTGAGCGCCGAAGAACTGATGCTTTTGAACTGTGGTGTTGGAGAAGACTCTTGAGAGTCCCTTGGACTGCAAGGAGATCCAACGAGTCCATTCTGAAGGAGATCAACCCTGGGATTTCTTTGGAAGGAATGATGCTAAAGCTGAAACTCCAGTACTTTGGCCACCTCATGCGAAGAGTTGACTCATTGGAAAAGACTCTGATGCTGGGGGGGATTGGGGGCAGGAGGAGAAGGGGATGACCGAGGATGAGATGGCTGGATGGCATCACAGACTCAATGGATGTGAGTCTGAGTGAACTCCGGGAGTTGGTGATGGACAAGGAGGCCTGGTGTGCTGCGATTCACGGGCTCCCAAAGAGTCGGACACGACTGAGCGACTGAACTGAACTGAACCACTTCCGTGAGCACCGTTCATTGGGTGGCTCAGACTGAAAAGGATCTGCCTGCAAAGCAGGGGACTGGGGTTTGATCCCAGGGTCAGGAAGATCCCCTGGAGAAGGGAAAGGCAAGCCACTTTGGTATTCTGCCTGGAGAATGCCATAGACAGAGGAGGCTGGCGGGCTGCAGTCCCTGGGATCGCAGAGTCGGACAGCACCGAGCGACTGACTCTTACCCTGACCCAATCGCTGCTTCGTGACACCTTCTTTGTCAAATATTTGTGTCTCTTCTCTCTTTCTGGGTTACCTATTCTATTCCTTCAGTCTGTTTGTCCTGGACCAGTCAACAGACATCATGGTTTAGGATATTATTTCTCTGTGTTCTGACATCTGGTCAATAATGAGACACGGACAAGTATCACACTTATTCCTTCACTGAGTGCCTTTCAATCACTCACATCTTTCATAAGCTGTCTTTTTATCCCTGGTAGCTTTTCAGATTTTTTTCCCCCTTATCCTTGATATTTGAAGTTTGCTATGTTCTGTCCTCATTTAAATTTCCTTTTATTTATCCTGTCTAGGATATTTATCCTTCCTGAGTATATTTTAAAATCACAGCACTCATGTTTTCTTTCAAGTCTGGAAAAATTTCAGGTGTTATCTCTATATATACCATCTGTGCCCAAGTTTCAACATTCTCTCTTTCTAGAAATCTTATTGGTTATATATTTAAGCATCTTAATTGCCTATAAAGATCCATATAGTCAAAGTTACAGTTTTTCCAGTAGTCATGTATGGATGTGAGCATTGGACTATAAAGAAGGCTGAGTGCCGATGAATTGATGCTTTTAAATTGTGGTGTTGGAGAAGACTCTTGAGAGTCCCTTGGACTGCAGGGAGATCCAACCAGTCCATCCTGAAGGAAATCAAGCCTGAATATTCATTGGAAGGACTGATGCTGAAGCTCCAATACTTTGGCCACCTGATGCGAAGAGCCGACTCATTGGATAAGACCCTGATGGTGGGAAAGAGCGAAGGCAAAAGAAGAGGGCGGCAGAGGATGAGATAGTTGGCTGGCACCACCAACTCAATGGACATGCACTTGGGCAAACTCCAGGAGACAGTGGAGGACAGAGGATCCTGGTGTGCTGCAAAGAGCTGGACGCAACTTGGCGAGGGAGCAACAGCAACACTCCATTCGCTAAGTTTCCCAGTTTCTTACTTGTGTGTCCACTTCTTTATTTTCCCATGCTGTGTGCTGATGAGTTTTCAGACTCTTTTCCAGTTTATTTCTTTCTTCTGTTACATTATGTCTACTACTGGAACTTTAAAAAATTCACTAACCTGAAGTTTCTACTTGATCGTATTTCAATCTTTTTTTTCTCTCTTTCATTATCACCTGTTCTTGTTTTAAATGTTCTTACCTTTTTTGAGTCTTTGAATATTTAGAGTATTCTTGGTTTAGAGTTTCATACATATTATTCTGTTAAGTCTGGTTCCTTGGATGTGAATTTTCCCATTTGGGGGAGTGGATTCCGTGTGATCCATCTCAGGTGACTCTGGACTTACCTGTAATCAGCTCTCACCTGTGACTTCGTTTTCAACGTGGTGCTTCCCCGGGAGAAACGTGAATCTGGGCTTCACACCAGCACAGCACAGGCTGCGTTTCTTCTCGCCTTCCTAATGGTCTCACAGCTTGTTAAAGGAAGTTTTCTCCCAGGATATGACGTGGGGCCAGAACACAGGGATTTCTCTGCTCTTTGTTCACGTGTGGAGAAGAACTTTCTAATTTCCCGTCTCCTAGATTCGGATAAGAAGAGCATTTCCGGATACTCGCTGCTTAGGATCACGTGTGGCCTCTGTTGCTGTAAAAATGCCAGCCCACACCCCCTGTGGGGCATGAGGCCCAAACTCCTGCTTTTAGCTGAAATTTCCCTCCTTCCTTCTGGGAATTGGAGATTTTGCCATTCTTGCTTTTATCTTGGCTCGATATTTTAGATTTAAATCAGCAGTTCTAAGTGTTTGGAACAGGCATGAACAAATCTCATGACTGCTGAGTCTTTTGTAAGGATTAGAATCTACTTAATTATCATGAATTGAAAATTGCTGTAAGTCCTTTCTCTTCCCATTCTTAACTTTCTTTTCCCTTCTCTTTCCTTTTTCCCCATTTTTACATAACTTTTTTTCAGAGGCATCTGTTTTTGTGAAGTTAGAGAAACCTTGTGAGAATTTTAACTTGAATTAATTTAGGAGGAATTTCATTTATAGGATATTTAGTCTTCTTTATTTATAAACATGATGCAATCAACCTTAAGTTCAATGCCCATCATTCTGCTGTCTACTCTTGCACTTTCTTTTTCCTTCAAAATGTTCGTTCAAATATATGCAACATTTTGGGTCATGAGTTGATCAATTTTCAAAGTTTGCCTATTCAGGTATTTTCAAAGAGCCTACAAAAGTCTTCTTCAATTATAACTTTTATTTGCCTTCTATTTGCCTTTTTTTTTTTTTTAAACATAGGTTTCATGGATCTTCATTCTCTGTCTTCTTCGTCTGTCATTTTCTCTCTCATAATTTTCTTATTTGAATCTGCATTTCGAGATAACATTTCAGAAGCTTATTTTCTTCACTACAGATTCACCTTTCACAGGGGAGCTCGGTGTCTGCTGTGTCCACCATGGGGGGAGCCCGGGGTCCCCTGTGTCCACTATCGGCCCGCAGCCTCCATGTAGCCGCTTCTCCCCTCGCTGAGCAGCTGGTTCTAGTCTCGTCACCCCGGCACCTGCCCCCGAGGCTCCACGTCCACACGGCTGGTGCAGACACAGAGCCAGGAGTGGCCAGGCGAGCCCCGCGGGCGGATGACTCTCCACCCTCTGACGCGCCACACCTGTTCTTCTGGGGGGAGCGAGCTTTGACCATCCTTTTTGCTCCTCAGTGCACCTTCCCTGTCCCCGTAGTTGTTAGAAGCCCCTCCTTTCTCTGACATACCCTGCCCATCCCACCCCGCCACCGCTGCTTTGGACCAGATCCGAGGATCTGCGTGGCGCTCTTTCAGGACTTCCTTCCTCTTCGTCTTGTCTCCGTTCACCTGGAAAGGGCTTTGGCCGCCAGCAACCTGCTGGCTCAGAGCTGTGGCTGCACCCTCCTGGAAGACCGGCCCCCTCCCGCCTCCAGGGGAAGCCACTGGTTCATGGAGGGAAGGATGAGTTCCCCAGAAGGCGAGAGGATGGATCCCAGGAAAGGGAGGAGAGCTGGAAAGAGGGGAAGAGTTTGCACCCACAGTCTGGTCCGTATTTAGAATTGAACACTCGTCCTTCCAAGGTTCCAGAGAAGCCACTGAGTCAGTTAATGAAATGAAAAAATGCTGCCAATAGCTTGTTGGTGTCCTGGGGCTCGAATATCTGTCAAATCCATCGAATTCTTCAGTTCGTAACCTATTGTTTCTCCGTTTTTCTATGAAGGCATGCTTTACTCAGGAAAAGTAACCCCTTTTGGTTTTGACAAACATACATAGCTGTGTAACCATCAGCACAGTCAAGATATAAAACAATTCCATCACCTTCCAAAATCCCTAACCTATTTTTGAATCAAGAAACTATAACCAGTGGTGCATCAAAAAAATGAGATTTTGTTTTAAAATATTTAATACATAAAGAAACAGTCACAGTTCTTTTTCATCATATTTATAATTGAATTTGTCTAAATTTAACAAATTTAGAATGGGGCCAGTAAATGAATGTGTGCGTGTGTTTAACGCTAGCAATCTTAATTCAACAAAATTGCCTTCAAAAGCCACCCAAGTATTCTCTCTCCTGCCAACATGCATTTCACAGCCCCACGTCCTTGAAATGCCCACCCAGGTTGAGTTGCACGTCCCTTTGCAGAATTTAGAGCAGAGTAGGAGTTCCACTTAGAGGGAAGTGGACTAGGCACCCGTGGGAAGGGAGGGGAGGAAGATGCCAGTGAGCCACCAATGCCTTAGTGCCCGAAGAAAGGAGAAAGGTTACAGGATGAAGGGAGAGGAGCAGAAGGGGTTTGGTGAGAAGCTGGCACAGGGCGAGGCTGGGGCGGACCAGAGGAGATCATGGCAGAGAGAAGGCAGGAGACGCTAAGCGGGCCGGGGCCCGGGCTGAGGGGCCCAGCAGAGGCTGCGATGTTGGTGGGAGCAGTGGCCAACTCCCCGCCCAGCGCCCAGGCACAGCCAACCGGCCGGACTGAGTAAAGCCTCTCAGAGATGACGACAGGGCCACCAGGAGAGCGCTTGGCCAACGTGTTTTTGTTTCTCTCTAACACATGTGTGATCACACACGTGACTCTTCTCTGCAAAGGCCTTTCCCCAAAAAGCAAGCCTTTCATGATGAAGGCCTCTGGAACCCAGCCCCCACACAGAGGCCTCTCGGGTGAAGGCAGTGTGAGCCAGGCCAGACTCAGATGATACTTCTTTATTCTCAAAGCAGGGTAGCATCTAGAGGCAGACACGACCGGCCTCTGGGTTCAGGGACAGCGCTCAGAACAAAGGCAAGCAGGAGGACGCAGCCTCCCAGCTCTCTGGCAGGTGTTTGCTCCAAATCAGACCTGCGGAGGCAGCTCAGGGGACGCAGCAAAGCCCCGCCTGGAACCTCGGCTGCCAGCGTGGGGGGTCCTGGGCAGCCCCGTATCTTCCCAGGAACGGCCGTGCTGGCTGCGTGCCGCTGACGTTTCCACGTCTGCAAGGTGAAGGCCTTTTACCGAGCGAACAGCGCAGTCAATGTCATTGTATGCCTTCCAACTAGAAGAAAGAGTTCTTGCAAACTCCGGGAAATTGTGTAGCCTGTTTTTCCAATTTTTTATTAAAGCACAGTTTGCATTCAGTGAAAGTCATCCCTTTTACTTTTGACAACTATATATCCATGACATGGGCTTCCCAGGTGGCGCTAGTGGTAAAGAGACATATCTGTCAACGCAGGAGATGTAAGAGATGCAGGCTTGATCTCTGGGTCAGGAAGATCCCCTGGAGGAGCGCGTGGCAATCCACTCTAGTATTCTTGCCTGGAGAACTCCAAGGACAGGGGAGCCCGGGATGGGCTGCAGTCCCGAGGTCCCTAGGGTTGCAGAGTCGGACACAACTGAAGTGACTTAACACGCGTGCACATACTTACTACATGGGGTCTCGAAAGAGTCAGACACGACTTAACAAGTAAACCACTACCACCACCACCACAATCAAGGCATGAATTCTGGTTTGTCACGAAGTAAATTCAAGGTCAGGACAAGCTATCCTACCACTGCAGAGCTGCTTAACGACATGGCTCTGACTGCACGTGACTCTCAGCTTCACGTCCTGGCCACGCCCCTGGGAGTTGAGTGACTCTGGATAAGTAACTCGACCTTTCTAGGGTTTTCCCAGCTACAGGGGGAGAGGACAGTACCGGTCTCTTAAAGGGGGGCTGTGCGTGTAAGGAAGGGAGGAGCTGATGGGAAGAAGGGAGGCATCTCCGGGCATGTGTTGTCATCAGCCTCCCTCGATCACTGAGCTGGGCGTCAGCACACCCAGGAGTCTGCCCTCGGCCTGAGATTCCAGGTTGTGTTTCAGCTGGAGCTGAGGCTCCCTGCGAGGAGTGGGGAGCCGCAACAGCAAGCGACAAGCAACACGGCTGCCTCTCCCACGGCATTGTCTGTGCTCCGAGCAGGATTCTGCTTGTTTAACGGAGATTGGCTCTTTAATCCACACAACGCCTGCTGGATCTCCATCCTACAGATGAGAAAACCGATGTACATGGGAGGCCATTTGCCCAGGAATTCACAGCTGGTGAGGGGTGGGGCGAGGTCTGTGGCAATGTCTGTGTTTTTAACCACTACATGACCCCCTGTTTCATGAGCGAAGGCACAGTGAGGAGGCAGAAAAATAAGCTGGAAACCATGAAAATAGACGTTCATTTGTCTACGAGGAAAGATGTTCCCCATGTGTAGGGTGAGAAGAAACCACTATAAACCTAGGTGCGCCAAACAACAACAGAAACAAACAATCCAGTGCAAAAGTGAGCAAGAGGCTCAAGCAGGTGTTTCTCCAAAGATACGCAAGCGGCCCACAAGCCATGGAAAGAAGCTCCGAATCACTGATGGTTCAGGAAATGCAAACCCTCATACCTTCCACTTCATGTCTATTAGGATGGCTGCTATAAACAAACACAGAAGTGCTGGCAAAGAAGTGGAGAAATTGGAACCCTTGTGCTTTGCTGGTGAGAATGCAAAGCGGAGCAGGGCCTGCGGGAAACATACGGCGGCTCCTCGAAACAGTGAACGCGGAGGGAGCGCAGGCTCTGGCAGCTCCCGCCACAGGCATAACCCAGAGCATTTAAGACGGGGCTTTAGGCAGATGGGTGTGTGCCCATGTTCCCCGGGGCTTTAGGCAGATGGGTGTGCGCCCATGTTCCCAGCAGTATTATTCACTCTAGCCGAGAGCTGGAAGTGATCCAGAATCCATCCACAGTTGAATGGATGGATACATAAAATGTGGTCTGCCCACACAATAGAATACCATTCAGCCTTAAAAAAGAAAGACATCTTGATGCAGGCTGCAACCCGGATGAGCCTTGAGGATGTTATCCTTGGTGAAACAAGCCATTCACAAAAGGACAATTCTGATTCCACTTAATGTGAAGTACCTAAAATAGTCAAATTCGTGGAGAGAGAAAGTAGAATGGTGGTTGCCAGGGGCCAGGGAAGGGGGAGGGGTTGGAATGGGGGTCATGTTCAGCAGGGCCCAAGTTTCAGTTTGGGAAGATGACAAAGCTCTGGAGATGCTGGTGGTGATGGGTGTACAACAGTGTGAATGCCGTTAAGGCCACGGAATATACACTGACAAATGACTAAGATGGTATGTATATCTGTTGTGTACATCGTATCAAAACACTGAGGCTTTATATCATGAACCCATTTGCAAGCCCAGAAGGAAGGAAGGAGAGAGATGATCAAATGCTGTCTCTGCTGTCTCCTCGGTGAGGAACGACCTTTCTTTCCTCCGTTACACTTTCCATACTTTTTGATGTGCTTTTACGACAACTCTAGGCCATTTACTGAAATCTCTCCCCTCTCCCCCAGGCCTCCCTCCCCACCACCCCCACACCCAGCCCCTCACTCCCCCAGCCCCTCACTCCCCCAGCCCCCGGCTGCCTTCCTCCAAGAAGCGGATTGCTGGACCCCTGATCCCCGCTCAGCGTCTCTATGGGGAATGTGCTCGTTTGCAAGGGTGGGGGCCTGAGCCTCTGAGAGCCCCGGGGCAACAAAGGCGGTGGCAGTTAGGTGTGGGGTGTGGGTGTGTGCTCAGCGCCCAGCAGTAAGCCAGGCTGCGCTCGCCCCTCAAACGTGCAGACCAGCCGCACTCTGACTGTGTCATCCAGGGAACAGGCAGCCAGGCCCTCACTTCCCACCCGGTTGACCTTCACCCTTGACCCTGCAGAGGCGAGGGCTGCCCAGACCACAGGGCCCTCTGGAGCCAGCACCGCTGACTCAGACCGCCAGCTACCACTGGACTCTAGCTTTTCAGAATGGTCTTGGTAGGGGCTATACTAAAGGTCAGTTTCTACTGTATCTGAGCCCCATTTGTAAATCTGTTATCTTTTCTCCTCCCTCAGATGCGACAACCACAAATCACATTGGTTTACACTCACTTTTATACTCCACTCACTTATGTTTATTATCTGCAATCCTAGGAGATTTCTCTGGTAATCAAAACTGTTTCTACACATCCAGTAACCGGAGCCGCAAACCAACCGCTAGCTGCACTTGGCCAGGCTCTGAGAGACTTGGAGCGGTACGCTGGCCGGGCTGTGGGGTCCTCAGCCTGGGTCTCCATCAGCGTCAGGAGGTGCTGTGTGCTCCAGCTGGGGGCCACGGGAGCCTGGGGGGCAGGAGGGGGCCGAGGCAGACAGCCCCCCGCCTGGACCAGTCACTGGCCTCTTTCCCAAGCTCTGCTCCTTCTTGGAGGTTAGGCAGCCACAGCGGCTCCATCTTCGATGGAGGAGACCAGGATCTGTAGTCTTTCTTAGCATCTGTCCTTTCCAGCTCACATCACGCAGGCTCGGGCTGTGTTTATTTGGATCTTTCCAAGGAACCCTCTAACCGTATCCATTTCTGTAGACAGACTTGGCAGAGTGATGGAGCTTTCCTCCTCTTCTTTTTTTAAGTTGCAAATGCTTAAAATTCTGCTGGCCTTTAAGCTCCCAGGGGAACCCCCAGTCCCAACCCCCCTGTGCCGTTACCATGGCAATCTCCCCTTCCCTTTAAAGTCTGGAATGCCACATTCCATAAGATTCGCACAGAAAGTCGCTTGATCATAGGAGAAGCTCTGGCTGTCGATCTCGAACATTCTGAATCAATAAACATGCTCGAGACCCTCTCGCTGCCTTGCCCTTAGAAATCAAACTTGCAGACTCATTTAGGAGACTCTGGAGGAGTCCAGGATAAGAGAAGCCCCAGCCTGGGTATAGCTCGAATTATCTCCTGATTCTTTCCCTTGGCAGGCTAGCATTTTAAACTATTATTACAAGAACAACGGCCTACATTACAGAGCAGTGGTAAAATTATATGTGTAGTCGAACCCAACACCGACCAGGCTCAAAATACTGAATTTTACACAGACACTAAGGCCATTTAAACTGTTAAAGCAAATTTAAATCCTTAAATAAATAACTTTAATTACATAAAGCACTAGATTTCAAGGAAATTATGGTTATTTGCTAGAGGAAAATAACCTCTAAGTTGTCTTTACGACTTAATGGCCAGTAATTTTTGAAGGAATATTCTCTTCTCTAAACCCATGTATTCAACCATTTTCTGAAACAGGGACAGGACTAATTGCTCTTGAGTAAAAGATTGTTCCTTATTTGTGTCAGATCAGAGGGATGAAAATAAACAAAAGATACAATGTTTCTTTGTACAGAGAACTTGCTTTGTCAAAAAGAAGAGTTTCCACAATCAAAATAAAACATCAGGAAGAGAATTGCTATTTTGTTACAATGAAACCTCATAATTCCTCTGTACTGAATAATGATGAATTTTATGTTTGTTACTAAGCAGAGGGCTTTTAAAAAATTATTATTACTTTAGGAGTGTGTCCTTCCTTGTTATAACTATGCTCGCTGTGATATTAAACAGCGAGGTGTTAGCAACTGATTAAAGGAAGGAAAGAAAGCCCTTCCAATTACAGGACGCCCTGGGAATCGGTTTCTGTTGCTGGGCTAGATGACAGCTGACACACCTGCAGAGTTTTACAAGCAGGAGCAGCGTGGAGACTGAGCTCGGGCGGTCAGTGCTGGCAACGAATCCAGGAAGAAGGACACAACTTGTTTTCCCTTACAGACAGAGGCAACACGGCGAGGTTTTCAGATGCTGTCTCTTATACACATCTAGATGTGTATAAGAGACAGGTGGCTGCACCCTCCTGGAAGACCGGAGTTGGAGGCTGGGGGCAGGGGCGGGGGCGGGGGTTCCTGCAGGTGTGTCCACTGCTATAAATCTGTTGGGAGCGCTTGCATGATAGAATAAGAGAGTGTGGCGCCTGCTTCAAGAAGACAGCTCCAGGAAATTGCGAAGACAGAATAACGCACGCGAGTCCAAGCAGGGAGGCTGGCTTCCTCGTGCCTGGACAATCACTTCTCCAAACATCCAAGACGACTTAAATGCAGAGTTTAGGCTGGAGGGGGTTGAATCTGCATTTTTACCCTAAACAGAGAATGTCCACTGGAATATTGCATCAAATCAGCTTCAGGAAACTTTTCCCTCCTGCTATACTGTTTTCTCATTGTAAGATATACTTTCTATAACAAGGCTCGGTAAAGAACCAATAATCCAAAGCCTGATTTTTTTCCCCATAAAACCTTTATTGTGTAACAAGTCGATGAGCCAAAAGCATTCACTTTTAAACACTGTGGGTATATATATTAGAAACATGCTCTACTCTGCAATGACTGTGTTTGTGTATCTGTGTCAATGTGGGCACACATGTTGTAAAAGAGTTATACGTTCCAGAATTACAGAAATGAAATCATTCTCAATTTTAGAAATGTTTGGAGACAGAGAATGTGATTTCTGTTGCTAATTTAATGCAGGTTTTTAAAAATGCCTTATAACTTCAAAAAAATTACAGATGGAAAATATTTTTGTCCTTCTCTTTTATCTAGACAAATTCAGGAAAACCCAGAGATTTGGGATGACATTTTTATCAAAAAAAATATCACCGTGCTGTGTTAGAAACACTCCTGTGGAGTTAGGAAGGCAGAATTGAAAGACTTTTTTCATTGAGGAAACCCTTTCAGGGAGATACACTCAAAATTACTCACATTTCTAACAAAACGTAAAGTCTGAAGAGAACCTTCAGTTAAACCAGAGATTTTTTTTTTTTAAGAAAGCTCTATGATTTAAAGCTTTATATCTTTTCCTGCATGATTTTAAATTATTTTTTTATTTTTAATTAGATGTGACATTGTTTGCTAAGTTCTCAGTACCTTTAGAAGGATTATAAAGAAGAAATTCATTTAAGCTTCAATTTAGCAATTTGTAATTTTCCAAGAGCTCAAAGGAGTGCAAATAAAAGGCTCATATTCAAAAGAACTCCACCAACTACAAAAGAGTCCATCCTGAGTTTATTAGAAATTAATGAACTGCTATGAGAACACATTTCCAGTTTTAAAACTTAGTTTTCAAAGACTTAAGGAGAGTATCATCTAGGTAGCAAAACTGGAAGTCTGTTCATTAAAAAATTCAGTTGTCCTTAACGGAGGCTGCAGTTTCAAGCAACACCAAAACTTGGAGCCACGGAAATAGCTTGTTCCCCAGGTGATTTCTCAGTGACCATCTCCAGGTTTTCCACGGAAATCCATCTTTTATGACACCTTTATTTTTTGAAGCAGTTTGCTTCAGAAGTTCATAAAGTGAAGAACAGCTTTATGGGTCCCTGTGAGGATTTTACTTCACTGTATGTGACTTTGTCTCATTGCACTTACTTGCTATTTGAGCAGCTCATCTGAAGGGCAGGTCACCCCCTAGGGCTTTGCCTCTTGGGTTGTGGGGAGCTGAAACCACCGGTGCCTGCAGCCGGAGGGGCGAGGGCCGGGGGTGCGTGGGGGCTGCTGTCCGTGTGTCCTGGGCTGTCCCCCTGCTTGGACACACGCACTTGGCTGGCTCAGGTATGCCCAGGCCGCTGCTCTTCTCTGGACCAAGGATGTCCAGTAAAACCAGCGGGAGGCTGAGCTGGACCTGTCTCTCCTGAGCTCTCAGTGATGTGGCAGGAACGCAGGAAGTCTGTTTTCACAGGAAAGGGTGAGCCGGGTGCAGGATTTTAAAAGGGACGTTTACTTGGAGCCAGGAGGTGTGGGAGAATTGCAGCAGAGCAATGTCACGTTCCCTTCGGCCTCGGGCTGTGACTCTGAAGCGGGGAGGGGGCCTGGTTGGCGGGAAGGCTGCGGGGAAAGCAGCCCTGGGGTGTCAGGGAGAGGCGAGCACACACAGAAAGCACAGGGTCAGGGTGAGGGCTGTGCGACAGTGTGTCCCTGCTCTGCGTTTACATTCAGGGCGAGTGGGCGGGGAGAGGTGAGCAAGGGCACAGGTCGAGGAGGGGTTCGCATCGGGAGAACGCGGAGGCTGTGGCGAGAGTGCCCGGAAGGGCAAGGGCGCACACGCCGCGAGAGCGCCAGGCCGTGCGGGGGGGAGCCGTCACCCCAGCCCACCCGCTCTGATGACCTCTGTCTGCTGCATTTCGTAACTGCCCATTGGAGAAGTACCTTTTCAGCAAACCAATACTTATTTTGTGCTTTCAGATTGCATGAAAGGACATTGCTTTTCAGGTTCTGGATTTTTTTTTTAAATCCAATTTCAAATTTCAAACAGCGTCTGATCCCAGGCTATATAGCCCATGCCAGATGCCAGGATGGGCAAGCTCCCAGGCAAGAAGGAAGGAATTCAGGCTGCACCGGCTCACCTGTGGCTCAGGGGAGGGCTCCTGGACACCTGGCTGGGAGGGGACGCGCTCCCCCTCCCAGAGGGAGATGTGATTCCTGGCTTCCTGTAGCTGGCAGTTCAGGCGATGGTGGCTCCCCCGCCAGGAACCGTGGAAACAAGCCACGTGTCCAGCAGCAGATGAACGGAAAAACAAGCTGTGGTCCCTGCACACGGTGGGATACTACACAGCCTCAAAGGGAAGGCCCCTTGGGTTCAGGCTGCGCCGCAGAAGCTTGAAGCCTGAGGACCTCATGCTCGGTGAACTAAGACAGCCAGGAAAGGACTAACGCTGCCTGCTTCTGAGGCGGTCCCCCGGGTAGTCAACTTCGTGGAGACGGAAGGTCAGATGGGAGTCGCGGAGGAGGACAGGGAGCCAGTGTCCAGTGGGGACAGAGTCTCAGGCTGGAGCGGGAGAAGGTTCTAGAGAAGGATGGCAGTGACGGTGGCACAGCCGTGCGAGGACGCTCGGCGCCGGCGGGCTGCGAGGTAAAGTCGGGCAAGATGACACGTTTTGTAAAGGCGCTCACATTTTACTACAATTTATTAATAAAAATAAGTTCTTAGAGACCAAGTTAAAAAAAGCACCAGAACTCGTGAACCGTTTGCCCCTCATGAGGCCACAGAGCAGCCACCTTCCGATCAGGACGAGTCAGAGGAGCTACGAGAGGCCTTCCCGAGAAGACCGGCTGCTCGGGCCCTGGCCTTGGCCTGGACATTCGGGTCTCCTGTTGGGCCCCGGCACACAGGCTCTGCGTGAAGCTCGGCCGCAGGACAGGTGATGGCAGGTCAGGAAGAGGGCTGGACGCGGGTGCGAGAGGGACCACCTGCCCGCTGGATGACTCAGAGCCGAGGCAATGCCAGGCCCTGCCCCCAGCGCCCACGCCTGGCCCCGTCCCTGGACCGGGCTGCCCCCAGGCCTCCCGCTGCGGCAGAGCAAGGGATGGAGCTGCCCGCCTGCCGGAACCACTCTCCAGCTTCACTCCCAAGACCGCCAGCAGGTCGCTGCGTGACCTCAGGGAAGACACCCAGGTCTCCAGATGTTAAATTCTCTAATTTTTTCAAAGGAAGGATTTGAACAAGATCATCTCAGAAATTCCTTCCGGCCTGGACATCTCGTGGTTTTGGACAGCAGAGTGATGACCTACCGTTCTGACATTTTTTTAAAGTAATAATAATGTCATGTTCATGCTATTTCTTTTTGACAGAGGAAGGTAATCCTGACGAAGCGTCTCTCTCGCTTACACTTGTGTGTGCGTGCACAGCGTGGAAAAAAGGGTGCCCAGCGACGATGCTTTCCCTGAGGGAGAAAGTATTTCCATTCGTGCAAAATCACAGCCTGTTTGTAGCTTGCCTTTGAAGTTTTTCATCTGCTGCGTGACCACAAGAGGGCGGTGCGGGCAGCGGATTCGGTCAGCACACACTGGAGACAGATGTGCTGTTTGTTCTTTCCTGGAGCCTTCTGGGGTCTCTCTCTGGGGCTCAGTGCCTGCCACAGCTTCTTCAAGGGACTGAGGACACATAGGGAGGCAGCGATAGAGCTGAGACTATTTAAAAATAGGATATCTTATACTCACCAAATAGGATTTATTTAACGATAAAACTAGCTATAAAATATTTTAGAGTCAGATATTGACTGCTGTCCAGGGTGTGTCCAGGTGGCACAGTAGAAAGAATCCACCCACCAACGCAGGAAGCAAAGGAGACACGGGTTAGATCCCTATATCTGGAAGATCCCCTGGAGAAGGAAATGGCGACCCACTCCAGTATTCTTGCTTGGGAAACCCCATGGACAGAGGAGCCTGGTGGGTTATAGTCTTTAGGGTCACAAAGAGTCAGATACAACTGAGCAACTGCACACAGATGCACACACACACACACACACACACACACACACATTGATTTCATTGCAAAGTAATGTAGGAAGTGCCCAGGGCTTAAAAGTCAAATGTCATACCCCTCAGACTTGCAGACTCTGGGATGATGAGTTTCCAAACTTCGGAGTGGGTCAGGCTCTTCCTGGCTCACCACATTGTCCCGAGCTTGGTCTCATCACAGTGCGCTCTACAGACCATCTGAGACTGTGCTGGTGAACCATTCTGGTACCAGACTGGAAACAGGCAAAATGAGTCGGTAGGAGATACACTGAAAAGTTCCTCCCCCAAGCAGGCCACCCTCCTGTCCTCAAGACTTCTCTTTTGGTCCAGCCAGAGGGGTTATCCGTGTCCTGTGCCCCAGTTCCTCCTCCCCTAACTGAAAGGTATAGCTGCCCGCCAGGTTGGCATGTATACCATGTCCTGCTGGCTGATCATGACCTCTTCTCCTTTGAGGTCAACACCTGCTCCCCAACACCTGCTTCCTACACCTACATCCCCACACCAGCTCCCACCACCTGCTCCCCACACCTGCTCCCCACACCATCTCCCCGCACCTGCTCCCCAACACCTGCTCCCCCACACCTGCTCCCCACACCTCCCCAACACCTGCTCCCCACACCTTGTTCCCCACACCAGCTCCCCACACCATCTCCCTGTACCAGCTCCCCGCACCTGCTCCCCAACACCTGCTCCCCCATACCTGCTCTTCACACCAGCTCCCCACACCTGCTCCCTACACCTCCCCAACACCTGCTCCCCACACCTGCTCCCTCACACCTGCTCCCCAACCCCTGCTCCCCACACCAGCTCCTCACCCCCTGCTCCCCCACACCTCCCCCACAGATGTGTATAAGAGACAGTCTACTTCTGCTTTATTGACTATGCCAAAGCCTTTGACTGTGTGGATCACAATAAACTGTGGAAAATTTGAAAGAGATGGGAATACCAGACCACCCGACCTTCCTCTTGAGAAACCTATCCCCCACACCTGCTCCCCACAGTTGCTCCCCCACCTGGCTCTCCCACACCTGCTCTCCCACCTGCTTCCCCTCACCTGCACCTGGACCCCTGATTCGAAGCCCCTGCTTTCAGCCTTGTCATGGATCCTGCATTAAAGATTGTCCCTAATACATATGAGTGAGTTTTTTTCTAAAAGCCTGGGCTTATAGTGACTGTTTTCTTTCTTTCTTTTTTTTTTTTTTTACTGGAGTATAGTTGACTTACAATGTTGTATTAGTTTCAGGTATTCAGCAAAGTGAATCAGTTACCCATATACATGAATCCCCTCTTCTTTTAGATTCTTTTCTCGTGTTGGCCGTTAGAGAGTATCGAGTGGAATTCCCTGTGCTATATAGTAGTTATCTATTAGTTAGCTATTTTACATACAGCCGTGTATGTATGTTAATCCCAGCCTCCCAATTTCAGGCGATGTTGTAAGCAGTGACCACCCTCAGGCACAGCCCTAAGGTTCCCATTTGTGGAGACACTTGTGTTTCCCGACTGACTTGCACTATAATTTTGTTTGTGACCAGTTTTCAGTGGCAGCTGACATTTCTGCTTTCACTTTCTCTAGCCCGTGCTCCTTCCATCCCCGAACAATCTGAGAACCTTGGAAAGCCTAAGACACCATGTTATCACGGTCCTGTTGCAATCTCCCTGCTACATCTTTCAAGTCACCCTTTTCTCGTGGGTGGAGACTGGTATTTTGAAGGCACTGTACCAGGCAGAGAATACAGACACAGTGCTGTTGAGCTTGGGAACAAGTTTGTGGTACTCTCACCTCAACCCAAATTCGTTTACAAACATGTGTGTCTCCTATTTATCTTTCCATTGACCAAATATTTATTAAAAGACTAAAGTACACAAGACAAATTTGTCAGGCCCTAAGGATGTTCTAAGAATACATTCAACAGACTCCTTGGCCTCAAGATTTGCATCGAGAAGAAACAAGACCTACACACACAGAAGTGCACACGGCTGTGGCCGCCCTCCGTGGGCTTGTGGGAAAGGCCTTCCCCTTGCTTTGTGACTCCCTGGTTGAGCCCACATATATGTGTATTCAGGTACTCAAGGTGTTTTCAGTACCCACCGTGGTGCCTGGCACTGAGGCAGACTCTCGAATGCGGAAGGTGGGGAAGATGAGTCGTGGGATGGAGAAGACAGAAACACAAAAAAAGCCCTCGCCACTTCCTTCCTCCTGAAACAAGAACAAACACAAACCAGACCAAAGGCGGAAGGTAACTGTTTTCAAGACCCTGGAATCAAGCAACGACGGACAGTGGTCCCTGGGGAGTGGTGAATAAACGTGGGGAGCCCCCCGAGAGCCTTTCAGGCCACACCCCAGGAAGAGGCCTCAGCCAGGGCCCCAGCAGAGCCCCTGAGCTGAGAAGACAAGGTTTAGAGTTTGGGGAAACCAATGCCACTACATTTTATAGGGTGTTGTGCCAGAGCTGACAACCCTGGAGGTCTGCACAAGCTCACCCTGAAGTACTGAGCTGATTTCTGATCAGCAGATGTGTATGAGAAAACTACCCAAGACCAGGTGAAGAAGGGTTAGAGGGACAGTGAGCAGGATGCACACGGCTGGGAATAATGCCTGTTCCAGCCCAACTGGAAAGCCTCAGGAGGCCCTGGGTACCTGCGCTTATCTTAGTCATGGAGGATAAGTACCCTGGATTAAAATGAGGCTCTTCAGTTCAGCTCAGTTCAGTCAGTCAGTCATGTCCAGCTCTTTGCGACCCTATGGACTGCAGCACGCCAGGCCTCTCTGTCCGTTACCAACTCCCAGAGTTTACTCAAACTCATGTCCATTGAGTAGGTGATGCCATCCAACCATCTCATCCTTTGTTGTCCCTTTCTCTTCCCACCTTCAATCTTTCCGAGCATCAGGGTTTTTTCAAATGAGTCAGTTCTTTCCATCAGGTGGCCAAAGTGTTGGAGCTTCAGCTTCAGCATCAGTTCTTCCCATGAATATTCAGGACTGATCTCCTTTAGGATGGACTGGTTGGATCTCCTTGCTATCCAATGGACTCTCAAGAATCTCCTCCAACACCACAGTTCAAAAGCATCAATTCTTTGGCGCTCAACTTTGTTTATAGTCCCACTCTTACATCCATACATGACTACAGGAAAAACAACAGACCTTTGTTGGCAAAGTAATGTCTCTTCTTTTTAATATGCTGTCTAGGTTGGTCATAACTTTTCTTCCAAGGAGCAAGTGGCTTTTAATTTCATGGCTGTAGTCACCATCTGCAGTGATTTTGGAGCCACAAAAAATAAAGTCTCTTAATGTTTCCACTGTTTCTCCATCTGTTTGCCATGAAGTGATGGGACCAGATGCCATGATCTTAGTTTCTGAATGCTGAGTTTTAAGTCAACTTTTTCACTCTCTTCGTTCACTTTTATCAAGAGGCTCTGTTGGGGTCCTTTAATGGACCGGAACCTGGTGGTCCGGAGTCAATGATAAAAAAGTGAAAGAAGGAAAGAGGCTAATATTCCCTGGGTTACGAGCCAGCCTTCGCGCTCCAGGGAATCAGCCGGAAATAGAGAGACAGAGAGAGAGAGAAAGAAGGACATGGGGACCCAAGTCTCTGGTGGAACAAGGGTACTATATTGAATTCTGTGTGACTCAGTTCAGTTCAGTCGCTCAGTCGTGTCCGACTCTTTGTGACCCCATGAATCGCAGCACGCCAGGCCTCCCTGTTCATCACCATCTCCCGGAGTTCACTCAGACTCACGTCCATCGAGTCCGTGATGCCATCCAGCCATCTCATCCTCGGTCGTCCCCTTCTCCTCCTGCCCCCAATCCCTCCCAGCATCACAGTCTTTTCCAATGAGTCAACTCTTCGCATGAGGTGGCCAAAGTACTGGAGTTTCAGCTTTAGCATCATTCCTTTCAAAGAAATCCCAGGGCTGATCTCCTTCAGAATGGACTGGTTGGATCTCCTTGCAGTCCAAGGGACTCTCAAGAGTCTTCTCCAACACCACAGTTCAAAAGCATCCATTATTTCATTCCCTCTTTCATTACCCATGGTCAGGCTTCAAACCTTTATATTTGTGGATTCCTTAACACATCCAGCACACTTCTTAGTGGAATGCTTTCTCACGTATCCACTGAGAATATAAGTGCTCTTAGGTATGAATTCCCTCACATTCTCTGTTTTTTTTTTTTTAATTTCAAATTGTATTTAATTCTTATTTAAACTTTCTTCTTTTTTCTTTTAAGCAGAGAAAGAGGACTTCAAACTTTTTTCCAAGTTTAAGCTTTCTTTTTTAAAACATTTAAATTTATTTAGTTATTCATTTGGCTGTACCAGGAGGATCTTTGATATTCATTGTGGCAAGCAGGATCTTTAGCTGCAGCATGCAAACTCTTGGTTGGAGCATGTGGGATCTAATTCCCTGACCAGGGACCAAACCTGAGCCCCCTGCACTGTGAGTGGGGAGTCTTAGCTACTGGCTCACCAGGAAAGTCCCCAAGTTTAAGCTTACTTAATCCTTCTTTTAGCTCTCTTTCCTACTATCTCATATTCACAGCTCTTTCCACTGAGTTCAGATATGTTTACCAACCTTCTTCGTACCAACTCGTCTGCTGTCTTTTAAGCCACTGCTGTAGCTCACCTTCCTCATACACATTACTGCCTAATCTTTTGAAGAAATCAATAGCTACTGGCTCACCAGGAAAGTCCCCAAGTTTAAGCTTACTTAATCCTTCTTTTAGCTCTCTTTCCTACTATCTCATATTCACAGCTCTTTCCACTGAGTTCAGATATGTTTACCAACCTTCTTCGTACCAACTCGTCTGCTGTCTTTTAAGCCACTGCTGTAGCTCACCTTCCTCATACACATTACTGCCTAATCTTTTGAAGAAATCAATATTTCTACTTCTACACTTATTCATTTCATATTTCTACACTTTCATTTCCATTTATTCTTTGTACTGTTTTTCAAATTACCATACAGCTGAATTGCCATGTCGTGTTACTGCTGTACAGCAAAGTGATTCACTTATACAATTTTCTACATTCTCTTTCACATTCTTTTCCATTACGGTTTCTCATAGGATATTGAATATAGTTCCCTGTTCTGTGCAGTAGAACCTTGTTGTTTATCCGTTATATTTATAATAGTTTGCATCTGCTAATCCCAAACTCCCAGTCCAACTCTCTTCTACCCCTTCCCACTTAGCAACCACCACTGTGTTCTCTGTGTCCCTGATTCGATTTCTGTTTCATAGGTAGGTTTATTTGTGTCATATTTTAGATTCCACATGTAAGTGACAATATATGGCATTTGTNTCTGCTAATCCCAAACTCCCAGTCCAACTCTCTTCTACCCCTTCCCACTTAGCAACCACCACTGTGTTCTCTGTGTCCCTGATTCGATTTCTGTTTCATAGGTAGGTTTATTTGTGTCATATTTTAGATTCCACATGTAAGTGACAATATATGGCATTTGTCTTTCTCTTTCTGACTTCCTTCACTTAGTATGATAATTGTGCTGCTTTATAATATCCACAGGCTTCCCAGGTGGTGCTAGGAGTAAAGAAACCACCTGCCAATGCAGGAGACATGAGAGATGCGGCTTTGATTTCTGGATTGGGAAGATCCCCTGGAAGAGGGCATGACAACCCACTCCAGTGTTCTTGTTTGGAAAATACCATGGATGGAGGATACTGGCAGACTACAGTCCATGGAGTCACAAAGAGCTGGACACGACTGAAGCGACTTAGGACAGCACATAATATCCACAACTTTTATCCCCAAATCACCTATTATCTTCTAATTTCTCAAATCCAATCCTTTCTTCTTCATCTTATGCCAGATGACCTTTCTTTGACACCGGACTCTTTGGATCCATTGTATATCTCACAATCCCATCTCATTTTTATAACCTTCTTTAGCTTCATTGTTTCTTTTCAGACATATTTGGCTATCATGTGTAATTACTTCATTAGTTCCTGTCTTTCATATACGAAAAAAAATGGATGCTACCTGAGGTTCTGCACTCAGTTATTAGTGATAACAACACAACTCAGACCAGCCTAAACAATAACAGATTATGTAGAGATGGGCCTTTTCATGGACTCTGAAATCATCTAATAGACTCTGTTCCTCCATCCTGTGGACTCCACGTGAAGCTGACCACTGACAGCTCTAGGCTTACATTATTCTCGTAACTAACAATTCTGGTGAAAAGAAAATATCTCTTTTCTGATAACTTTATATCTTAGATACGATGCTTACTGGACCTAGCCTGGGTTCTGGAATCCTCCCTGAATTAATCACCTTAGTCAGGGAGGTAGAGAAAGGACTGGAATTAACAGGCCTAGGTCACAAACTCCCATAATTGGGATTTGGGGCATATTTTTTCTTTGAAGCATGTGGCCTAAAAATGGGAGCGGGATAGACTCCCAAAGAAATACTGAACTGCTTCTCTTCCCATATTTTACATTGTGTCCCTGTGCACTGGTACCACATCTGTTAGCATCTTTATGTTGATACCTTGCAAATATTGTAATTCAAGTAAGCCTTTCCTGTAAAGCCATTGGAAAATTAGATGGAGCTAGAGTTACTGGTCTAATGGTCCTTATGAGGAAAGCTCAAGGCTCAGTGTCCAAGGTGAATGCCACATTCATGCCTGGTTTGTAAAATATTTCTGGATTTCCTGGTGGCTCAGATGGTAAAGAATCTGCCTGCCATGCAGAAAACCTGGGTTCAATCCTTGAAGAAGGACATGGCAATCCCCCACAGTATTCTTGTCTTGAAAATCCTATGGACAGAGGAGCTTTATGGGTTACAGTCAATGGGGTTCCAAGGAGTTGAACATGACTGAACAACTGACACTTTTCATTTTCTACCCAGAACTGTCAAATGAATGAAATAACTGAGTAGGTACGTGTTCCTCAAATCCAGGTATACTTGGAGAACTTCTTTCCTGTATCATCAGGAAGCCCACGTAAGGCAGGTATGAACTAGGGTCTGACCCTGAAGCTGAGGAAAGGCTGGGAGGAACTAGATGGGGCTTCAGGGCCCTTTTCAAGCAGGTTGGTTTTCAGTTTAGACCTGAGTGCTAGGGACAGACTAGCAAAGCATGTAGATTCAGTGGGAAGAGCATAGGATGGTGGCAAGGAGGAGTCCAATATTGAAGGGACAGTACAGGTGGGGATGGAAACTGGATAAGCAGTGGCTTGGAGTCTGCTATGACCAGTGCATTTTCTTGGCAAAACTCTATTAGTCTTTGCCCTGCTTCATTCCGCATTCCAAGGCCAAATTTGCCTGTTACTCCAGGTGTTTCTTCACTTCCTACTTTAGCATTCCAGTCCCCTATAATGAAAAGGACATCTTTTTTGGGTGTTAGTTCTAAAAGGTCTTGTAGGTCTTCATAGAACCGTTCAACTTCAGCTTCTTCAGCATTACTGGTTGGGGCATAGACNACTCCAGGTGTTTCTTGACTTCCTACTTTAGCATTCCAGTCCCCTATAATGAAAAGGACATCTTTTTTGGGTGTTAGTTCTAAAAGGTCTTATAGGTCTTCATAAAACCGTTCAACTTCAACTTCTTCAGCATTACTGGTTGGGGCATAGACTTGGATAACTGTGATATTGAATGGTTTGCCTTGGAGATCAACAGAGATCATTCTGTCATTTTTGAGATTGCATCCAAGTACTGCATTTTGGACTCTTTTGTTGACCATGATGGCTACTCCATTTCTTCTGAGGGATTCCTGCCCACAGTAGTAGATATAATGGTCATCTGAGTTAAATTCACCCATTCCAGTCCATTTTAGTTCGCTGATTCCTAGAATGTCGATGTTCACCCTTGTCATCTCTTGTTTGACCACTTATACCTTATTATAGGTAGCTTCTTCAGATAAAGATCAAAAGACCAGACTTTACAAGTTACCAAGGAAACAAGGAACAATAGAGGCCATAAGGCCAAAAGGCAATCCATATCAAAAGAGGGTTGTAGATAATCCCTTTCACCATATGGAAAGGCTAATGAAGGAAATCCTGTGCAAGCATCCCATCTCTATGATTTCAGTCCTGGGAGTGGCTTGCCGCTCCTCTCGCTCCTGACAGGAACTGATAAGGAACAGAGAGCTCAAGAGAGATAAGAAACAGCACACGGGAATCCTACTGTTAAACATTCCCTGACAAGGCTCTTTAGTTCTTCTTTACTTTCTGCCATAAGGGTGGTGTCATCTGCATATCTGAGGTTATTGATATTTCTCCTGGCAATCTTGATTCCAGCTTGTGCTTCATCCTGCCCAGCGTTTCTCATAATGTACTCTGCATATAAGTTAACCCACCAATAGCAAGACTCAAGAGGATCAAAGTGTTTTAAAGAAACTCAATTACATCTGAGAACAAAACTTAAGAATATTTACAAGAATACAAAAACACCCAGGACCCAACAGGGTGAAATTCAAAAAGTCTGGCATCCAATCAGGCAGGCAAAAACAAATAGAACTTATAATGAGAAAAAAACCCAATAAACTGGAAGAGGCCTAGAACTGAGGCAGATGTTAGAAAAGTAGCTAATGTAACTATTGTAGACTGCATTACATATATTCCAAAAGCTAAGACATGGAAGATACAAAAATATCTGAAGAAAAATAGAAATAATAATTTAAAATATCCAAATTTAATGTGAAAACTATAAATTCAAAAACCCAAAAGGCTCAGTGAACCTCAATCATGAGGAATATACGAAGAAAGTTATAGAAAGTCACAAGGCTTCCTGGGCGGCACAGTTGGAAAAGAATCTGCCTGCCAATGCAGGAAACGCAAGAGATGCAGATTTGATCCCTGATGGAGAAGATCCCCTCAAGTAGGAAATGGCAACCCATTCCAATATTCTTGCCTAGAAAATTCTATGGACAGAGGAGCCTGGTGTGCTACAGCCCATGGGGTTCCAAAGAATTGGACACCACTGAGTATGTATCCAATTACAGGAGAAATATCAATAACCTCTGATAGGCAGATGACACGACCCTTATGGAAGAAAATGAAGAGGAACTAAAAAGCCTCTTGATGAAAGTGAAAGAGGAGAGTGAAAAAGTTGGCTTAAAGCTCAACATTCAGAAAATGAAGATCATGGCATCTGGTCCCATCACTTCATGGGAAATAATAGATGGGGAAACAGTGGGAACCGTGTCAGACTTTATTTTTTAGGGCTCCAAAATCACTGCAGATGGTGACTGCAGCCATGAAATTAAAAGATGCTTACTCCTTGGAAGAAAAGTTATGACCAACCTAGATAGCATATTCAAAAGCAGAGACATTACTTTGCCAACAAAGGACCATCTAAGTCAAGGCTATGGTTTTTCCAGTGGTTATATATGGATGTGAGAGTTGGACTGTGAAGAAAGCTGAGCGCCAAAGAATTGATGCTTTTGAACTGTGGTGTTGGAGAAGGCTCTTGAGAGTTCCTTGGACTGCAAGGAGACCCAGCCAGTCCATTCTGAAGGAGATCAGTCCTGGGTGTTCTTTGGAAGGACTAATGCTAAAGCTGAAACTACAATACTTTGGCCACTTCATGTGAAGAGTTGACTCATTGGAAAAGACTCTGATGCTGGGAGGGATTGGGGGCAGGAGGAGAAGGGGACGACCGAGGATGAGATGGCTGAATGGCATCATCGACTCGATGGACCTGAGTTTGAGTGAACTCCGGGCGTTGGTGATGGACAGGGAGGCCTGGCGTGCTGCAATTCATGGGGTCGCAGAGTCGGACACGACTGAGCGACTGAACTGAACTGAGTATGTGCACATGCGCGCACACACACACACGGCAAATCACATCACATTCTTTGCTGCTCAAAGGCAGTAAAGGAGAGGAAAGTCTAAACCATGGCCAGAGACAGATGGCATTTTATGCGGAGGAACAAAAGTAGGACAAGAACAGGTTTCTCATCAGAAACAATGTGAGAGGGAAGATGGTAGAGAAGCAAGTTTATGTTACAAAGATAGAAAATCTACTAGCCTGAAATTTTATACCCAACTACATTATCTTTCCAAAATGAAGTTAAAACAAAGTCTTTGATTAAAAAAAAAAAGCTAAAAAAAAGTGGAGAAATGGAAGTACACCCTTGTAGGGCTCCTACACTCTGCTTGGTATGATATAGTTTCACTGGAAAATGGACTGTGATAACTTGAAGATCTAAAGTTTAGACCCTAAGACAGCCACTCAGATAACAAGACAAGGAATCACAGCTAACAAGCATTATAAGGGGATAAAATGGAGTCATGAAAGCTACTTAATTCCAAAGAGGGCAGCATGGGAGAATAAAAACAGATGAATATCAAGAAAATAGCCTTAAATTGAATCCTGTCAGTAATCACATTAAATGTAAATTGCCTAAACACCTCTATTGAAAGGCAGATATTGCCATATTGGATAAAAAGCAAAACTCAAACTCTGTGCTGCTTACAAAAACCCCACTTTAAATATAAAGACACAAATAGATTAAAGGTAAAAGGATGGTAAAAAGATACACCATGCTATGCCAGTACTAATTTACATAAAGCTAGAGTGGTAATCTTAATATCTGACAAAGACATTTTGAAGCAAAGAATATCACCCAGGATAAAGGACGTTATATCATAATGATAAAGGGGTCAGTGTATCAAGAGGACTTAACCATTCTAGATCATTAAAATTATTTTAAAAATGACAGAATTCTATGAAAAATTTATGTCAATAAATTCATGGTCTTTGATGAACCATTCCTTGAAAGACAAACTATCAAATCTCACTCAACAATTCTTCTCCAACAACAAATACAGCTGGTGTTGAAGGAGCAAGTCTCCAACATCTGAAGAAATTAGTTCTGTAACCATGGAGAAAGACTCCTGGAGGCTGTGGCTGGAGTTTGAAGTTTTCCATTTGCTATTTCTGAAAATAGTCAATCCTAAAGGAGATCAGTCCTGAATATTCACTGGAAGCACTGATGCTGAAGCTGAAGCTCCAATGCTTTGGGCACCTGACAAGAACTGACTCATTTGAAAAGACCCTGATGCTGGGAAAGACTGAAGGCAGGAGAAGCGGATGACAGGGTGAGATGGTTGGATGGCATCACCAACTTGATGGACATGAGTTTGAGCAAGGTCGGGAGTTGGTGATGGACAGGGAAGCCTGGTATGCTGCAGCCCATGGGATCTCAAAGAGTTGGACACGACTGAGCAACTGAACTGATTTCTGAAAAAGGAACCACAAATAATGTGAGCTTGAATCTGGGTTAGCCACAGATGAAACCCCTTGCCCAAAGTCAGAGAATAAGGCTGCAGGAACAGGGAGTCTTCACTCAACTCAGAAACTCTGCAAGATGGAGGTCTCCTGGCCCCCAGAATTTCCAGAAGGGGCCACAGCATACCTGTCAGTCCTGAAACTTCACTTCCCAGATGATCAACTGATGGAAAATGCCTAGGGCTTTGTAATCAGGGAAGTTCAGAAAAGACCTGCCAGAACAAAAGGAGAAAAGACTGAAATGCTTTGGAAACGGTTTGCTCTAGGACCTGTCAGATAATTTCAGGAAGCATCCTCTGGAACCTCAACATAATCCAGGAGGACAGTTTCCATTAGCAAGGAACAAAAAAGTCTGTAACAGACAAACACTGTTCCTGCCCACCTGTGACCCTTTCCCAGCCCCAGGCCAAACCCTGCCCTGCCCCCTGTCCCACCCCACCTTGAACTCTGACCCTGACTTCGTCCTCTCCAGTAGCACTGCTGTCCTGCCAGGCCTGCCCAACCAGACCGTGGCGCTGTATCCTCCCACCTCGACCCGTGGCACCAAAGGCCTGCGGCTGGGCCCCCGTCTCTGGGCTCCCTGTCGGCGGCACATGGCATACTTCCTCTTCCTGGGTCTTGTTCAGGCCCTTTCCTCTGCCTGAAGCAGCCTCCAGACCAGTCCCTGGAGTTCAGAGTCCCAGGCCAGCTGCAGAGAGTCACAGTGTCCCTCTGCTCTCAGCCGGCAGTCAGAGCTTCATCTGAAATGCCCAGCTGAGGCACAAACCCCACACATGCACCCGGGCATAGGGGCATCTGCTGGCCTGAGGCTGAAGCTGACTTTCACCCCCAGCTCCAGCTGTAGTCTTTGGTGCCCATGGGAGGGGGCACGACCAAGCCTCAGCCCTCACAGCCCTGAGACCTGCTTGCTGTCCCCCTGCCCAGGCGGGGCCCTGGGGCAGGTGCCGGGTCGTAAGTGAGCAAGGCCCTGGCTCTGAGTCGTCTGGACTCGCGCCGTGAAATCACACCCCGGATATTTCAGCAGCTGTATTTGAGAAGCACAGCCAAGCCAAGGCCTCAGGCTGCCCAGAGCAGCCGTACCCCTAAAGGGCCAGCCAGGGATGCTGGTGCCCCCGTGGAGATGAATGGGACCTGCCCCCTGAGCAGACCCCTGGCTCTGCCCCTGGCTCTGAGCATGGCCAGGGTGTGGCTCCAGCCTGTCTAAGGTACAGGAGAGCAGGAGGGTCCAAGCGAGAACCAGGCGGAAGGAAGCATCCTCTGGAACCTCAACATAATCCAGGAGGACAGTTTCCATTAGCAAGGAACAAAAAAGTCTGTAACAGACAAACACTGTTCCTGCCCACCTGTGACCCTTTCCCAGCCCCAGGCCAAACCCTGCCCTGCCCCCTGTCCCACCCCACCTTGAACTCTGACCCTGACTTCGTCCTCTCCAGTAGCACTGCTGTCCTGCCAGGCCTGCCCAACCAGACCGTGGCGCTGTATCCTCCCACCTCGACCCGTGGCACCAAAGGCCTGCGGCTGGGCCCCCGTCTCTGGGCTCCCTGTCGGCGGCACATGGCATACTTCCTCTTCCTGGGTCTTGTTCAGGCCCTTTCCTCTGCCTGAAGCAGCCTCCAGACCAGTCCCTGGAGTTCAGAGTCCCAGGCCAGCTGCAGAGAGTCACAGTGTCCCTCTGCTCTCAGCCGGCAGTCAGAGCTTCATCTGAAATGCCCAGCTGAGGCACAAACCCCACACATGCACCCGGGCATAGGGGCATCTGCTGGCCTGAGGCTGAAGCTGACTTTCACCCCCAGCTCCAGCTGTAGTCTTTGGTGCCCATGGGAGGGGGCACGACCAAGCCTCAGCCCTCACAGCCCTGAGACCTGCTTGCTGTCCCCCTGCCCAGGCGGGGCCCTGGGGCAGGTGCCGGGTCGTAAGTGAGCAAGGCCCTGGCTCTGAGTCGTCTGGACTCGCGCCGTGAAATCACACCCCGGATATTTCAGCAGCTGTATTTGAGAAGCACAGCCAAGCCAAGGCCTCAGGCTGCCCAGAGCAGCCGTACCCCTAAAGGGCCAGCCAGGGATGCTGGTGCCCCCGTGGAGATGAATGGGACCTGCCCCCTGAGCAGACCCCTGGCTCTGCCCCTGGCTCTGAGCATGGCCAGGGTGTGGCTCCAGCCTGTCTAAGGTACAGGAGAGCAGGAGGGTCCAAGCGAGAACCAGGCGGCCTCGGATGGCACGGGAAGGTGGGGACAGCGATCTGGGTCACGTTGTGACTTCTGTGGGGCCCTCGCGGTGCCCCCCAGCTCCCTTCTCTCCCTGACCTTCCTTAGCCGGTGCTTCCAGTGAGGGCGGGGCAGAGAGGGCGGCCCTCCCCCGCTCCCACTCCATTCAGCAGAGCCCCAGGTTAGTTATCAAAGGTGCCCCTTCCTCTTCCTGCTCACCAGAGTCCCAGGGAGGCGGGAACCACTCAGGCCAACCTGTCTTGGCAGGAAACTGAATTAAGTGCAGACGCCGAGCGTGTTTCTCATTAACTAGGTTGTGCCACGTGGATGCCCAAGGGGGGCTCAGGGCAGAGGGTGGGGGACTGCCTGTCCCTCCCGCCTTCTGCAGAGAGTTTCCTGAAAGAAGTCATCGACCGGCACGTGACTGCAGAAAGCAAGCGCTCTCTTCACAGCTGAGAGGCCAGAGAGAGGGTGGCAAGCCGCCTGACCCTGCAGAAGGTCTATACCACCTCCAGCTTGGATTGATCCTTTCTCACAGGAGAGCGGGGGGCAGGGGTCGTGGTCGAGGCTCCGAGCATCCGGGGCTGTCTTTGGAAGGTGCTGTTGGTGGAGCCACAGGGCGGAGACTGGGGGAAGTCGGCCTTCTTTCTCGGAAATTAGCAGAGCAGGAGAGCCAGGCCGTGACTGCACACGTGGAGTGCGCTTTACCGCTCACGTGCAGCTCCGCGTGTCTGAGAGCTCTGCCGCTCTCGGTGTGTCGTCTGAGGGTCTGAACCCCCTCTCTCCCACTGGGATCCAAGACTAGGCTTTGAGGAAAAGCCGACTTTGGGGGTGTCGCTTTCGGCGGGCACTCGGCTCCCCCCACAGCAGCAGACAGGCCGGCTTGGCAGGCAGATCGAAGTGCTGCGACGCTCACCAGTGCTTCTGGGCACGTCAGCCACTGGCCTGGCGCAGCCTGGGCCTACCTTGCCCTCTGGAGGGCCCTCTCTGAACGCCCCCTGCCCCAGGGTGGTCGCCGAGCCCAGCTCCAGCCTTGCCATGCCTCCCTCTTTCGGTTCAGCATCTCCACTCGGCTGGACACAAGGCATCTCAGGCCAAGTGCCCACGACTCCATCGCTTGAAACGGTCCGCTGTCCGCCCAGCCGCTTGACACAGAACCACGGGGCCCTCAGTCTCTCCTTCTCCCTCCCTCCCGCAGCCAGTCAGTTCCTCACCCACGGCGGCTCCTGGCCCCACTGCCACCCCTCCATGCCCACCACCCCTGAGCTTGGACGGTGGTGGTTTCTGACCTCGCTCCACTGGTCTCAGGGCACAGCTGTGGCGGCTAGGTCAACTGACCCATGCAGATGGCATCCTCGGCTCACGCGTCTCAGACGGCCCCGCACCACGCACACCTGAGCAGGGCCTGCAGTCTCTTCCTGGCGGGTGCTGCCCCCACCTGCCTTCCCTCGCTGCCCCCAGGGACACCCCACCGCCCAGACTGCAGGCCTGAGCCCCTCGGATGCCCTCTGCGACCCCCCATCTCAGGAGGAGCTCCCCGAGCCCTTTATTTCCTGTCACGGCCGTTTGTTTCTTGCCAGGAGCGCCTGAAGCGGTTTATAGCTACCCGTTCCTTCTGTAATACCAGTCTTGGCTCGGTCTCCTCTTACAAGAGTAGGAGCTCACAGGTCAGCGCCGGTCTGCTTCCTCCACCCCAACCGTGGCAGCCTGCCCTGGACGCAGTCAGCACGACAAAGACCGACTGATCAGGGGAACTGGTCCTGCTCGTTCACATCTCTCCCCTGACGCTGTGCCCGTTGGCGCTCCTGGAGATCACCTCCCTGGGAAAATCCTCGGGATGTGCCCCGTCACTGTGGGCTATGCTCTGCCTGTTGGCACTCCTGGAGATCACCTCCCCGGGGAAATCCTCGGGATGTGCCCCGTCACTGTGGGCTATGCTCTGCCTGTTGGCACTCCTGGAGATCACCTCCCCGGGGAAATCCTCGGGATGTGCCCCGTCACTGTGGGCTATGCTCTGCCTGTTGGCACTCCTGGAGATCACCTCCCCGGGGAAATCCTCGGGATGTGCCCCGTCACTGTGGGCTATGCTCTGCCTGTTGGCACTCCTGGAGATCACCTCCCCGGGGAAATCCTCGGGATGTGCCCCGTCACTGTGGACCCTCTCACATAACTTCTCCTGCTCTTCTGTCAAGCGCTGGATGTAGAAAGCCTTGTTTTTCTTGAGCCGCCTCTGGAGATGCAGCCCTGAGTTGATAAAGTCCAGTGGGACCTGGGGAGCCATCATCTCAGAAGCTGGGTCTTTTCTGACATGTGTTGCACAGAAAAGACATCGTGTCTGGATTTCCTGGACCCTGGAGGCTGTGGCTGCCTCCGGCGTTGGGCCATCGAAGTGTCCCAAGGAAGCAGACTGGACGTCTGCTGTCCTGACGGGTCACAGAGACAGGCCGATTCCATTCACGTCTCAAAAACTTGTGCCCAGAGGCCTGGGACTCTTCAGAGTCCCTTGGACAAAAAGGAGAACAAACCAGTCAATCCTAAAGTAGATCAGTCCTGAATATTCATTGGAAGGACTGATGCTGAAGCTGAAGCTCCAGTCCTTTGACCACCTGATGTGAAGAGCCGACTCACTGGAGAAGATCCTGATGCTGGAAAAGACTGAAGGCAGGAGGGGAAGGGGGTGACAGAGGATGAGATGGCTGGATGGCATCACTAACTCCATGGACGTGAGTCTGAGTAAACTCCGGGAGTTGGTGATGGACAGGGAGGCCTGGTGTGCTGCAGTAATGCGGTCGCAGAGTTGGACACGACTGAGTTTCTGCCCCACAGCGGAGGCCCGGGTGGGTGTCTGGAGCAGGCGAGACGCAGAGCAGGAGCTCGGGGGCAGTGGGCACGGGCACGCTGCACCCCGCAGGCCGCAGGGTCCGGCCCGCGCTCCGCGCTGCACTTGGCCGCTGGGACCATCCGCGTGTGTGATAGTTGTAACCCAGGCTCCCCATCTGGCTTCTCGATTGTCTGTGATTTCTTCTGAAAACATTCACGGTCCTTTGAAGTATTTATAATTGAGTGGGGGCTGGGGTGAGGGATCCCTCTTGGCAGCGTTTAGCAGTTTCCGAGACCGAAATTAGAATTTGGCCTGATAGCCCGGTGGGCGGGGTTGAGGGCCAGAGGTCAAATTCCACTGGTTCGGTAATGAAGGCTAATGAAGTGATGCTGTCTCTTATACACATCTGAAGTGCACACGGCTGTGGCCGCCCTCCGTGGGCTTGTGGGAAAGGCCTTCCCCTTGCTTTGTGACTCCCTGGTTGAGCCCACATATATGTGTATTCAGGTACTCAAGGTGTTTTCAGTACCCACCGTGGTGCCTGGCACTGAGGCAGACTCTCGAATGCGGAAGGTGGGGAAGATGAGTCGTGGGATGGAGAAGACAGAAAGGGGCTCTGTGTTACAGAAGGGAGCCGCGGGCTTTGGGGGGTGGAGGGGGCTGCTGGGCTGGGTGGGAAGAGGCTGAGTGAGAAGTTCTCCAAGCCTGCAGGTGACCACCAGCTCCTGGTCTGTGCCTGGGACAGGTGGGGGGCGGACAGGTTGGGGGCGGTTCACCGTCCTGGTTTCGCCTGCTCAGAGGAGGCAGGTGACCTGCCAACAAACGGGTTGGTTCCTAAAGCCCAGAGAAGTCTCCCAGAGCCTTTATCCTCTCTCTAGATTAAGGGATGGGGTGAGGGTGGGCGTCTTGAGGAAGTTGCATCACGTGACAGGACCTGTCTTCCAGAGGGAGCTGGCACTGAGGCAGGTTTGGTCCGTGGGTCTCTTGGTATGGGTGGTCTCTCTCTCTCTCAGGGGTGGGTCCCCCCACACCTGCCCTCTGGCCTGGGGCCTGCAGGCTTTTTCCCAGCCTCCTTCACGGGGAGCCGGGGTCGGGGGGTGGAAAAGAAGGAAACCTCAGGGCAGATTGCTCCTGGGCCAGAAACAGCGCTTGCTACGGACTGAACTGTCCCCCTCAAAATCCCTAGGCTGAAGCCCGCTCCGCCAGGACTACAGAACGTGACTGCATCTGGGAGCAGGGTCGTTACAGATGCAACCGGTGGGCGTGAGGTCACAGTGGAGGAGGATGGCCCTACGTAATATGATGGGTGTCCTTATGAAAGGGAAATATTGGGACACAGATGTGAGACGTGGGTTCGATCCCTGGGTCGGGATGATCCCCTGGAGGAGGGCCTGGCAACCCACTCCAGTATTCGTGCCTGGAGAATCCCATGGACAGAGGAGCCTGGTGGCCAGAGTCCGTGGGGTCGCAGAGTCCTACACAACTGAAGCGGCTTAGCAGGCCCACGGCGGCCCACGGGGAGAGCGCTGGGCGGGGCCCCAGCAGGCCCACGGCGGCCCACGGGGAGGGCGCTGGGCGAGGCCCCAGCAGGCCCACGGCGAGAGCGCTGGGCGGGGCCCCAGCAGGCCCACGGCGGCCCACGGGGAGAGCGCTGGGCGGGGCCCCAGCAGGCCCACGGCGAGAGCGCTGGGCGGGGCCTCAGCAGGCCCACGGCGGCCCACGGGGAGAGCGCTGGGCGAGGCCAGAGACGGGGCTGAGGTGACACTGTCTCGAAAGCAACTTAACGGCACCAAGTATTTTCATGTCTGACGCTCTAACTGTCCCAGCGTCAGCACAATCGATGGACTGCACTGTGGGTTTGTAACAAACGTAGAAGTAAGAGGAGGGACGGCTGGTGTCAGCTTACGCTGCGTGTGAGGGTGAATAACGGCACTGCCTAACGATGGGGTCTGCTGAAACCATCTGTGCCATGAACAGCCGCGTGGATCCGCAGCCGTAAGCCGGCGAGGCAGGCAAGATGGAATCACACTCAAGCAGGGGACGTCAGGTTCAGTTACACGGCGCTCAGAGTGCGGGGCATGTGGACCGTCTCATCTGGTTGCTTCTATTTTCTCAAGAAACAGAAGCAAAGTCATCAGTGCAGAGTGAATTTTCATGTATTCATCCATCAAAGATAGGTAACTACGTACCCTGCCCAGGACGGATCTAGGAACTGGGGGAACAGCCATGAATAAAATGCCCCCACTAAGTGTGCGCTGTAGAGGTGTAGACGAAGATTCTCATGCTGTTGTTGATTAAGTGCTATGAAGGCACGTGAAGCTGGGCATGGGGGAGTGCCGGGCAGGCCCCAGCAGGCCCACGGCGGCCCACGGGGAGAGCGCTGGGCGGGGCCCCAGCAGGCCCACGGCGAGAGCGCTGGGCGGGGCCTCAGCAGGCCCACGGCGGCCCACGGGGAGAGCGCTGGGCGAGGCCAGAGACGGGGCTGAGGTGACACTGTCTCGAAAGCAACTTAACGGCACCAAGTATTTTCATGTCTGACGCTCTAACTGTCCCAGCGTCAGCACAATCGATGGACTGCACTGTGGGTTTGTAACAAACGTAGAAGTAAGAGGAGGGACGGCTGGTGTCAGCTTACGCTGCGTGTGAGGGTGAATAATGGCACTGCCTAACGATGGGGTCTGCTGAAACCATCTGTGCCATGAACAGCCGCGTGGATCCGCAGCCGTAAGCCGGCGAGGCAGGCAAGATGGAATCACACTCAAGCAGGGGACGTCAGGTTCAGTTACACGGCGCTCAGAGTGCGGGGCATGTGGACCGTCTCATCTGGTTGCTTCTATTTTCTCAAGAAACAGAAGCAAAGTCATCAGTGCAGAGTGAATTTTCATGTATTCATCCATCAAAGATAGGTAACTACGTACCCTGCCCAGGACGGATCTAGGAACTGGGGGAACAGCCATGAATAAAATGCCCCCACTAAGTGTGCGCTGTAGAGGTGTAGACGAAGATTCTCATGCTGTTGTTGATTAAGTGCTATGAAGGCACGTGAAGCTGGGCATGGGGGAGTGCCGGGCACCAGGCCTCTCTCCCCTCAGGTTAAGGAGGAGGGTCCGAGCTGCAGGTGGCCCGGCTCCTGGGCTCTTGCCGTGGCTGAGCAGCGCATCCTGGGGTGACTGCTGATCACCGCACGGTGGATGGAGGTGGTCCAGGCTGTGGCAGAGGTAAGAGGTGGGAGAGGATGTCGGGGGATGTGAGGAGGTGGGTCTGGCTGGGGGCTGGCAGAGCTCCGGGCCCCTCCTCATTCTTTCCAGTCTTGTTGGAAGCCAGGGAAGGAGGAGTCACGTCTGGGACGCAGGGGGCTCCTGGCCTGCCTGGACTTCTGTTGTGGAGGGAGCTGGGGCCGGGAGGCATGGCGATATCTCACAAGACAGGGAGGGGCAGGCAGGGCAGCACCTGGAGGCTTGGAGTCGTGGGGACCCGTGTAGAGGGAAGGGTCAGCACGTCACAGCTTTTTCTAGGACGTGTACCTCTGTGGCCAGACCAGGTGAGGGGGCGTGATAGCTGGCTGTGGAAGGGAGATGGGGAGAAGGACGAGAGAGGTAAGCTAGGCAGGGATGATGGTGCTGACTGAAAGGAAAGTGCACTTGAGACTTGTGTATCAAGTTCTATCTGGAACAAAATTAAGACTATGGCCCAGGAGACAGTGTCTCAGACGGCTCTGAGAAACGCCTCCAGAGCCTGTGCAGGGAGTCAGCACGCATGTGGCTTTCGTGAAGGGGGCATGAGCATCGAGCGCGCATTGTGGCAGAAGGCGGCTGCTCGTCACTGGGAGCAGGTGTCTGCCAGTGGTTTCAGTGCTTTTCTAGACATGAGGAGAGGCCAGAACTGGGCTAATAAAATCTTCTCCTGTAGATGCCTAGCTATCCGAAGACCTGTTCTGTCCGCTTTCCCCTGAGCACAGAGAGCTTCATTTCTGCTCTCAACCCTGAACTCCTTTCAGGGGGTGTTGAAGGTCAGCGGCTGCAGCTGCTCATGATTTAATCCTTGTAGAGGTGGATAGCAAGTGCCCGTGTGTAGGTGGCAGTGGTGATGGGCTGGGAGCCGACGGCTGGGAGTGAGGAGGGCAGTGAGGGACCAGGAAAGTCCTCCTGAGGGCATCTGACCTGGGCGTGATGAGAACCTGCGTTACTCTCCCCGACCGCCGTCCAATCAAAGTCTTTTTAGTGCTGGGAGGAAGTTCAAACCGAAAACTGCCAGTAACATTAGGTTTCATATATGAAGAAGTGAAGTTGCGCAGTCGTGTCCAGCTCTTTGCGACCCCATGGACTGTAGCCCATCAGGCTTCTCCATCCATGGGGTTTTCCAGGCAGGAATCTTGGAGTGGGCACCAGGGGTTTTCCAGGCAGGGATCCTGGAGTGGGCACAATTCAATGTGCACAGACACAAAGAGAAGACACGGCACTGTGAGCTATGGACATGAGACCCGTCCTGGGGGCGAGAGAGGAAAGGAAACTGGCAACAGGAAGCCAGCGGTGTCTCCTCCAAATCCGGGTGCCCCTGTAGCCCCCCGCCTGGGCGCTCCCAGGGCAGGGCGCCGCCGACAGGTCTGTGCCCCGCGGAGCCTCGTTCCTTCTCCGCGTCTGCAGCCGCACCTTCCAGTTTGCCTGTTATAATTCCGCCTACTCCTTTACTTTTGGTTGTTCTGGGTCTTCGCGGCTGCACTGGAGCTGTTCTCCAGTCGCGGGGAGCGGGGGCCACGCTTCTAGCTACTGCGGGTGGGCCTCTCACTGAGGGGCTGCTCTTGTCGAGAAGCTGGGCTGGGCACACAGGCTTCAGTGGCTGTGGCACACGGGCTTAGCTGCTCCGCGGCACTGGGGGATCTTCCCGTATCAGGGATCGAGCCTGAGTCTCCTGCATCGGCAGGCAGATTCTTTACCACTGAGCCATCAGGGAAGCCCATTTTGTGTATATTTGATATAACAAAAGAATTATCCCATGGTCAAAGAAAATATCTATCTGTAGTGTTGGAAGTCCAATAAAATATATTTGCAGAGGATTTGTGGGATAATGAAGAAAGGAACTTATTCTGACTCCTGCTAAAGAATGTTACGGCAGACTGTTTGGGCTATAGATGGAGGGACCACTGAGGTGGGATCTCGCAGGAGGAGAATGAGACTGGGGTCAACTCCAATCAGAGCTGCAGGAAAGAAAGGGTTTGGAGAGGGGAAAAAACAGGAAGCTGACTACACAGAGCAAAGATACATAACAGTATGAGCTTAATTATATAAAAGTGGATGCTCAGTTGAGGAGACACACAAGTGTTACAGGAAGTGTTACAGGAAGGGGGACCCCTTCCGGGGCCCAGGAGTGGGCTCTTGTCTAATTCTCAGAACTGAATTGTCCTAGGACACACGAGCTGACAAGGCAAGAGACTGTACTGGGAAGGGGCACCCAGGCAGAGTGCAGCAGGGTGAGGAACCCAGGAGGACTGCTCCACCCGTGGCTCACTGTCTGGGGTTGTACGGTGATGGGGTGAGTTTCCAGGCCTTCTCTGGCCACTCACCCTGACTCAGGGTCCTTCCTGGTGGCCCGTGCATTGCTCGGCAAGAAGGATCTCAGCAAGATGGGTTCTTGGAGAGTGGATATATCCACCGGCATCGCCACTCTCCTTTTGACTTTTCCCAGATTATTCTGGTCGGTGGTAGCTTGTTCGTTCTGAGTTCCTCACCAGGACCTCCTGTTTTAAGATTACTCATGCCAGGGGCTACTATCTTGCCTGGCCAGGGCAGGCAAGCTTGGTCAGCGGCTCCACAAACAATTTAATGAATGAATTATGACTTTGTGTGGCTCTGTATAGTGTTTAGGAAGAATAACCACTGGATAGCTTTTCTTGTAATTAGATTGTCATCTGTTGCACAGTTCAAAATTTTCATTGTCTACTCTAATACATTTTTGGTAGATGAACATAATTCATTTTGGCACCATTAAAACTGTTGAAAATTCAAAGAAGAAAACCACAAGACCATCAACACTGAAATATATACTGTCAATTTGTGCTTGAATTGTAAAGACCTTTCAAACCCAAATTTATAAAGTCCATAAAAAAGCAAAGATAAATACCAGCTTTTTGTTGCAGCCCTCAAATCTATGACTTACAACTGTCTTCAAATAATTTATAAAACATGTTGATTTAAATGTTCGTTTAATAACATTTATTAGTATACCCTTCCATGGGATATTATTTTGAAATGCATTTAAATTGTCTCCATTGTTAGTTTAACGGTTTAATTTCTGCAAAGCAGCCTCTGTTTACATGACGCTGGCTGATTTTTATGGACTAGCATCTCCCCATTCATTTTCTAGACGGCATTCTTCTGAAACTTGCAATCATTTTGCACACCCTGGTCTACGTGTGATCTGGGGTTGGAACCTGTCTCTGACTAGGGCGACACAGGCTGCCTGGGAGCGGAGGGCATGGATTTCCTGTGGGAAGGTCGGAATGGGGTGTCTCGGCTCAAGGAGACGGGGGTGGTGGTGTGGGCTGTCTCCTCGTCCTGAGGCTGGCTCCTGACTCCACCTCGGGAGGGCGCGCCACCACCTTCTGAAGCCTGGGGCTGCCGTCCTGCGAAGGGGCCCACAGGGAGCTGTCCTCTTCAGCACTGCTCCCCCGCAGCAAGACCTGGGCACCAGACTGGACAGCAGCTTGACTCTCGGAAGAGGTGGGCAGACAAGGGTGTGCCAGGGGTCCCATCGATCCACCCCAGATGGGCAGCCAAAGGGGAATCCTGGCAGGTTCAAGACTGGCTCCAGAAATCCAACTGAAAGAAGTCTTGCTCAAAATCATCGGTAGATGATCCATGACTTGTTGTTTTAACGCCCTCAACCATCTGCTTTGTTAGAGAGACTGTCACTGGTTTGGCATCAGCAAGAATGAACTTGACAGAGCTGACCCTGAAACCAACCCCTGTGCTGGAATAGCGGCACTCATCAGTCAGGGCCTCACCATTACGCCAGTGCATTCACGTGGGATCAAGGCACCTGCTCGTTGCTTTACCACTGGTGACCCCAGTGGAAGGCAGAGGACAGAAAGAGGACTGAAGCGCCACCAACCTTCAGCTGAAAGGTGTCCTGAAGTCATTCTAAACCCCTTCCCTAAGTTTAATTACAAGCAAACATTCACAGGAGGAGCCCTATGAAGATGCACAAACATAGGCTTCACTGTTGGTGAGGGCAGAGAGAAGTGAGAAAGAATGATCTGACATTCTGAGTGCCATGAAGTGATAACAGATACAGTTTGCAGTAGACTGGGAAACAACGTGAAATTCACAAGCAGTCAGAACCACATGGGAGGCAGTCAGATTTCTCCTGGTTCTACCCCACTGGCAATGAGGATATAGCTTTGAAAAACAGCATAAGAGTGCCCACTTTCCCCAGGACCTGAGAACACCCAGTGTCTCCCCACACACAGCCTCTGCCCATCATGGAAGCACAAGGAGATGTGGTTACATTGAGGGGACTCCGTGAGCAGAGATTCTAACAAGTTATCTGAGCCATTTCCCTTATTGAGGGTGCTTCTGATCCTAAGAGAGGGTCACTCTGAACCACTGCCAACTACTCTCTCCCCACTACTACCTGGTCTTACGTCAGTTCAGTCGTTCAGTCCTGTCTGACTGTGACCCCATGGACTGCAGCACACCAGGCTCCCCTGTCCATCACCACCTCCCAGAGCTTGCTCAAACTCATGTCCATTTAGTCGGTGATGCCATCCAACCATCTCATCCTCTGTCGTCCCCTTCTCCTGCCTTCAATCTTTCCCAGCATCAGGGTCTTTTCCAATGAGTCAGTTCTTCGCATCAGGTGGCCAAAGGATTGGAGCTTCAGCTTCAGCATCAGTTCTTCCAATGAATATTCAGGCTTGATTTCCTTTAGGATGGACTGGTTGGATCCCTTTCCAGTCCAAGGGACTCTTAAGAGTCTTCTCCAACACCACAGTTCAAAAGCATCAATTCTTCAGCACTCAACTTTCTTTATGGTCCACCTCTCACATCCATACCTGACTACTGGAAAAACCATAGCTTTGACTAGATGGACTTTTGTTGACAAAGTAATCTCTGCTTTTTAATATGCTGCCTAGGTTGGTCATAGCCTTTCTTCCAAGAAACAAGTGTCTTTTAATTCCATAGCTGCAGTCACCATCTGCAGTAATTTTGGAGCCCAAGAAAATAAAGCCTGCCACTGTTTACACTGTTTCCCCATCTATTTGCCATGAAGTGATGGGACCAGATGCCATGATCTTAGTTTTTTGGAAGTTGAGTTTCAAACCAGCTTTTCTACTCTCCTCTTTCACCTTCATCAAGAAGTTCTTCAGTTCCTCTTCGGTTTCTGCCATTAAAGTGGTGTCATCTGCATGAGGTTATTGATACTTCTCCAGGCAATCTTGATTCCATCTGGTCTTAACCTCAGGAAAAGAACAGAACATTTTGCTATGTTTCAAGAAGTGTCAGTACAGCTCCCCTTCAGCTGCAGAGCTAACATACCCTGGGACCTCTTAGGGTGTAAACTGTCTTACAATCCACAGCATCCTTGCTCAGATTCTCCCAGAATCACTCTATAAGCTAAAACACTCATTTCATACATGGGGAGATGGAGACTTCCTCCTGAAATTGACTCACCTCTTGTCCAGTCACAAGGCAGGAACACACACACACAGACACACACATAGGCATGCACACACACACACGCTCACACAAAGGTGCGCACACACACACACACATGCTCACACAAAGGCACACACACACACACACACACACACATAGGCACGCACACACACACACACGCTCACACAAAGGCACACAGGCACACACACACAGAGACACACACATAGGCATGCACACACACACAGACACACACATAGGTGCGCACACACACACACGCTCACACAAAGGTGCACACACAGACACACACTCACACAAAGGCACACAGGCACTCACAGGCACACAAATACACACACAGACACACACATAGGCAAGCACACACACGCTCACACAAAGGTGCACACACACACATGCTCACACAAAGGCACACAGGCACACACACAGAGACACACACACATAGACACACACATAGGCATGCACACACACGCTCACACAAAGGTACACACACACACACGCTCACACAAAGGCACACAGGCACTCACAGGCACACACATACACACAGACACACGCAGGCCACTCAGTTACGGCCTCTTCAACTCTTGTCTCAACACAGCAGCCAGTATGATTCTTTCAAAACTGAGCCCGATCACATCACTTGTCTGTCAAACTGTCTTATTTGGGAGTGAAAGCGAAGGCCCTATCAGCGACCTGCCCGGTCCCCGTGAGCCTGGCCCCCGGGGCCCGTCTGCTGTGTCCTGGGCTGCCCTGTGCCGGGGCCCCTTCACACAGCCACAGCGGGCCCCTCGCCGGGCCTCAGACACCCGTCTCCTCTGGGCGCGGAGCCCTCGAGCGTCCCAACCTTCCAGAATGGTCTTCTCCCAGACATCCACACGGCTCCTTCAGGTCGCGGGTCAGCGTTTCACGATTTTCCTGATAAGCCTATCTACAGTTCCCCGGGAACGCCCTACGCCCCTTCCGTGTCTTGTGTTTATCCGTTGCACTTGTCACCTAATTAAATATGCAAGCATGTGCTTCCTGTCTCTCTGCTCTGTCTTGAATATAAACTCCATGAGGATCTGGCTTGTTTGACCCACACACACACACAACAGATACACGTGGGCATGCAGCTAGCAGCTAGGACAGTGATAAGTAGCAGTAACGTGCATGGATGAAACCTACTGGATGACATATTTTTACATATTTTATAATGAACAATATACTAAGGAAAAGAACACATTGATAATGGTTTATCAAGGGCTTCGGATGTCCAATACAAATATTTCTAGACTCTACAATGGCCACACAAGGCGTGAACAGAAGACAAAAAATCCCAGAAACTCCACACATGAAAGCAAAAAAGCGTCACTGCCAGTAAAGCACTGACTTGAGAATCGTGTTGAATCTTCTGCTTTACTTCACAGCCTCTTTCCTTTGTGTTTTCCTTCTTCTCCAATATTTCCATTCAAAACTAGTTTTCTAATTGAAGAAGTTCTTGCTTCTTCTCCTAAGAATAATCAGGACCCCTGCTGAATATTCAGGATTGACTTTTACAGCAAAATCCAAGCAGAATGATGCCTCTTCCCTGTGCTTCCCACAGGCCCAGAGTATCCGTGTGGGGCTGGCTGGTAAACCGGGGAGGCGTAGTGAGGGCCAAGGCTTCCTCAGTTCCAGTTAGATCATCTTCGTATATGTTCTGCTTCCAGATAATTCAACACAAAACGATCTCAGCATTCCTTGTCTCTGTCCATTTGGATCCCAAGCTTCTTCAATGGTGTCTGTATCTTTATTAAAATAAAGTCGAGAGAGGTGCGGGTGGTTTTTAAGACACACTTATTCTGTTTCCAAGGAGCTAACATTAATTGGCCAGCAGATCTCCCCTACAGAATAAAAATGCCTTTGAGGATGTGAATGTGTTAGAACTTCCCCCAAAGAAAGACGGGTGAGAGCAACATTTCCCTTTTCTATTGTTTAAAGACCAAAATATGTTTCTTTTTATCCTCATATAAGAGTTAATGCAATAGTGTAATAAAAAGCAGAGATGGAATTTCTTCTGTAAGGGAATTTCAAAGAGACACAACCTCCTTTTGAAAAGCTGAAATGACTTCTAAGCGAAATCTGCTCGATTCATGGGGTGAGCTGGGTTTTACCCGCATCCACCACAAGCTATTGCTCACCTGACAACTACGCGGTTTGTCCAAATTAGAGAGGGTGGTGGGGACCCTGAGGTTGCCTTTGCCAGCATGAGAACTATGACAGAAGTTTGTCTTTGAGAGTTTTCGTTTTACTACTTAAAAAAGAACTTGGCCAGTACAGTCCCCTTCTTGTACATTCAGGGCTCCATAAATTAATTCCAGTCTTTTTTTGAGGTGAAAGAAATTTCTCTGATAAAAAGTCATTGATGTCTTCACATTTTTCATCATCTTTAAAGAAAAAGCTGTACCGCAACGTTTTATAAAACCTAAATTTAATGGAATGTCATGTTCTTTGTTTTACAGTGTGGATCTGAGAAGAGAACAGCCTGGCTTTTTTTTTTTTGATAATGAAAAGCAGAGTTTTAAACATTAAAAAAAAATAAGAAAAAAGCAATATGTTATGGAATATTAGTGTTATGGTATATTGAGGCAATTATTTTTTAAAAAGAAAAATAAAGTGATCAGGGTTTTTCAAACGAAGAATATATGGATTCATTTAAGGAAAAACCATTTTTATGGATGCCCAGCATTTTTTGTATTACTTTTATTATGATGGTGCTTGAATAAGCATAAATATAAGCCAACGTATTGACCCTTTATAGTAGCTGTTATACAGCAAATAATGAAAAGAAATATGCATAACAAGAACAGATGAAAGAGATCCTTATTTATAGCATCACCTTAATAAACAATGATGTTTTGCTGAGGTTAATCTGTCTCTTAAAGACAATGCCATCCTAGCTGGTGAGGGCCTGGTCCCGTGGCTCACACAGACCCAAGTCCATGTGCTCTGTGAAAAGCTGCTTCTCTCTCCCCTGTTTACTTTCCAAGCATGGACTCCGCCGGCTCTCACCTGGCGCCAATGCATCGCGTAGTCACAGACCACCTCTGTTCTTCCTCTTTACTTTGAGCAGTTACACACCTACGCCCCTCCACCGAGAACACAGCACTAACCTAGTGCCCAAATCACACGGCTGAGTTGGTTCTAAGCTGGCTGTCTAGTAGATCCAAAAAAAATTAAGGCAATATTTTAAAATGCTGCTACAGCGGGAATTCCCTGGTGCTCTAGTGGTTAGGGGCTCTTCAGGTGAGAATACTGGAGTGGACTGCCATGCCCTCCTCCAGGGGATCCTCCCGACTCTACAATGGAAACCATATCTCTTTCATCTTCCCTGATGGCTCAGACAGTAAAGAACCTGCCTGCAATGCAGGAGACCTGGGTTCAATTCCTGGCTTGGGGAGATCTTCTGGAATAAGAAATGACAACCCACTCCAGTACTCTTGCCTGGAGAATCTCATAGACAGAGGGGTTTCAAGGGTTACCAGTCCATGGAGCGGCAAAGAGGCAGACACGACTGAGCAACCAACACTTTCACTTTCACTAGTGGTTAGGACTCAGATCAAATTACCAGCATCTGCTGGATCATAGAGAAAGCAAGAGAGTTCCAGAAAAACATCTACTTCTGCTTTATTGACTACGCCAAAGCCTTTGACTGTGTGGATCACCACACACTGTGAAAAACTCTTGAAGAGATGGGAATACCAGACCACCTGACCTGCCTCCTGAGAAATATGTATGCAGACAAGAAGCAACAGTTAGAACCAGGCATGGAACAATGGACTGGTTCCAAATTGGGAAAGTAGTATGTCAAGGCTGTATATTGTCAACCTGCTTATTTAACTTACATGCAGAGTACATCATGGGAAATGGCCAGCTGGATGAAGCACAAGCTGGAATCAAGATTGCCAGGAGAAATAGCAGTAACCTCACATATGCAGATGACTCCACCCTTTGGCAGAAAGTGAAGAGAAACTAAAGAGCTTCTTGATGAAAGTGAAAAATGATAGTAAAAAAATGCTTAAAACTCAACATTCAAAAAATTAAGATCATGGCATCCAGTCCCATCATGTCATGGCAATAGATGGGGAAAAAACAGAAATAGTGAAAGATTGTATTTTCTTGGGCTCCACAATCACTGCAGATAGTGACTGCAGCCGTAAAATTAAAAGATGCTTACTTATTGGAAGAAAAACTATAACCAACCTAAACAGCATATTAAAAAGCAGAGACATTACTTTGTCAACAAAAGTCTGTCTAGTCATAGCTATGGTTTTTTCTGTAGTCATGTATGGATGTGAGAGTTGGACTATAAAGAAAGCTGAGCACCAAAGAATTGATGCTTTTGAACTGTGGTGTTGGAGAAGACTCTTGAGAGTCCCTTGGACTGCAAGGAGATCCAACCAGTCCATCCTAAAGGAAATCAGTCCTGAATATTCATTGGAAGGACTAATGCCAAAGCTGAAGCTCCAATCCTTTTTCCACATGATGCGAAGAACTGACTTATTGGAAAAGACCGTGATGCTGGGAAAGATTGAAGGCAGGAGGAGAAAGAAATGACAGGGGATGAGATGATTGGATGACATCACTGACTCGATGAGCATGAGTTTGAGCAAGCTCTGGGAGATGGTGATGGACAGGGAAGCCTGGCGTGCTGCGGTCCATGGGGTCCAAAGAGTCGGACACGACTAAGCGACTGAACTGACTGCCTGAGGACTCAGCACTCTCACAGCTGGGGCCAAGTTTCAATCTCTGGTTGGGGAACTAAGATTCCACAAACTGCATGGTGCAGCCAAAAGTAAGTATATAAATCAAAATTAAATAAATACAAAATCCTGTTAGAGAACACTTCTGCTTAAAATGCTTAAAACTTGACACTGATGTCCTAGCTCGTCTCAGGCTGACGAATCAATGATTGAAACATTTATCGTTGTAAAACCAGGTTTTCATCTTTCTCCTTAGTTCTTTCTTCTTTGCAACAAGTTCTTCTCATTTGTGGTCTAGAAAACTGCTAGTCACCCTGCAGGATCCCCCCATGAATGTCACCACTTCTGCAAAGTCTGTAATAGCTCAGGTGTGTACATGCACACACACATGCGCGCACACACACACCAGGTGAAGTCAGCCTTCACAGTCTGCCAGGCCCTGGGGTGGCGCTTCTCATGGCTGACCATTCCCCCATTTCTATCTCCCCCAGCCCCTTGATCTGTCCACAAACTTAGGAAGAAGGAGCCCCGTTTCTTCATCTCTGTCTGACTAGAACCAGGCATAGATAGGCTCTCAGGAAAGGCTGAATGAATGAACGGTTACGGGATGGTCAACCCCATGCACCAGCTTAGCCCAGATGGGCGGTCAGACATCTTTTCTGGGTGTTTCTGTGAGATTACTTCTGGAAGAGATTAGCCTTTGAATCTGTAGACCCAGTAACGCGGGTGGGCAACGTCAAGTCCCCCGAGGGCTCGAGTAGACCAATGAGGCAGAGGAAAGGGGAATTCTCGCTGTCCCCTTGAACCGGCCATCCGTCTTCTCCTGCCCTAGGACGTGGGAGCTCCTGGTTCTCAGGCCCTCAGACTCCACGGCTCACACCAGCAGCCCCTGAGGTTCTCAGGCCTTGGCACGTGGGCTCGGTTGAACCACCAGCTCTTCTGGTTCTCAAGCCTGCACGTGGCAGGTTGCAGGATTCCCCTGCCAACATGATGACATTATGCCAACCGCCCTCACAGATCTCCTTAGATGCCTGCGTATGTGATGGGCGTGTTTCCCTGGAGACCCCCTAACTAATACACTTCAGGACGCACACGTGTGGGTAAAACTCAGAATGCAACCAGCAAGCAATCAAAATGCAAAGGAGCCAGGGGCTGGGTGGTGGGCGCTTGTGGGCCCTCCCCCGCCTGCCCAGACCAGGAACACGCGGGCTGCTCATCAGGATTCTCTTCTGTTCCCAGCAGACGTGTCGAGTGGTTCTTGCAGCCACGCACCCTGCCGCTCACGCCATGCATCTCCAATAAATCCCTCATAAACTGAAGCTTGGGAGCAGGAAGCCCCGCCACGCAGTTATTCTGCCTCCAGGCCTGAGTGGAGACGGGGTGTGCTGGTTTCCTGGGGGGAGCAGGTGGCAGGAACCTGGGAGTAATTCTCCTTAGACAGGGGCCCAGCTGCTCCCCGCTGACTGCCTCGGAACAGCCTGCTGGGACCTCCAGCCCCAGGGAGGGGGTCCAAATGGAAATGGGTTGGGGTGATTGCACCCAGACTCCAGGGTGACTCCAAGTCTGAGTTCCAGTGTGCAGAGAGGGCCTGGGAACCATAGAAGTATTATAAGACAACATGGCAGCATTTTAAATTTGAGAATATCTGATTGATATTTGTTAAATGAATCATAGCGTTTGTGGAGAAGACCTGACTGCTGTCCCAGTTGCCTCCAGACCATCAGTAGACGCGACGGTGGAATCTGGGCTCCTCAACCTCCCGGGCCCACCTGTCAGCAAGTTAGAGCCAGAATCAGTCACAGGTTCATAGATACAGTATGTTTGTGTTATTGATTTATAACTTAATTGCAATTTGGTGAAATAACGTGGTCTTGTTGCTGTTGTTCAGTCACTAAATTGTGTTTGACTCTCTGATCTCATGGACTGCAGCACGCCAGGCTTCCCTGCCCTTCGCTATCTCCCAGAGTTTGTTCAAACTCAAGTCTATTGAGTCGGTGATGCCATCCAGCCATCTCATCCTCTGTTGCCCCCTTCTCCTCCTGCCTTCAATCTTTCCCAGCATCAGGGTCTTCTTTTCCAGTGAGTCAGTTCTTTGTATCAGGTGGCCAAAGAATTGGAGCTTTAGCTTCAGCATCAGTCCTTCCAGTGAATATTCAGGACTGATTTCCTTTAGGATGGACTGGTTGGATCTCCTGGCAGTCCAAGGGACTCTCAAGAGTCTTCTCTAGCATCACAATTTGAAAGCATCAATTGTTCAGCACTCAAAAAAACTGAATTTAAAAAACCCTTTTTTTATTGTCCACCTCTCACATACATACATGACTACTGGAAAAATCATAGCTTTGACGATATGGACCTTTGTTGGCAAAGTGATGTCTCTGCTTTTTAATATGTGTCTCGGTTTGCCATAGCTTTTCTTCCAAGGAACTAGCATCTTTTAATTTCTTCTCACACATGAGTTCCTTTCTAATAACCCCAAGCTTAACAAATACACCTGTTCAACCATAAAATCGAGAAAAATTCATTTCGGTCCCCGCTGCCTTCCTCCTGCCCCCCTCTGGTGAACAAGCATCTGATGAGCCCCTCAACAGGCAGACCTGTTCCTCCCTCAGCCCTCCCTGCTCCCCTGCACAGCCTCCGGCCCCGTTAATCAAGGATATGGCACCTCGTAAACCTGCTGGCCCCTCCCAGCTCGCCGGGTTGTCGTGCAGATTTACGGAGTGACTCGGGGTGACTGCCCTGCGGGCGGCAGAGGTTCACACGTGGACCAAGGCGGCACCGGGGCGGGGCCTGTGCCAGCGCTTGGGGCCAGGCCGGTAAGTGGAACCAGCTCTCGTCTCCAGGACGATCAGGAGGCGGGGTGCTCTCTGCCTCACCTCTTTGGTTCTGTGGCGCTTTTACTTTGCCTGCAGCATCATATACAAGATCTAACCAAAGACAACCAGTGAAAGAGGTACGAGGTAAACAGCAGACAGTCATACTTGGAAAGTCATGAATGGGAACAAGATGCCTCCATCGGGTATCACCCCCAGCAGCCGGGTAGCCCTCCAGGTACATTGCTACCCAACTCCAGACTTGCCAGGGCAGCAGGCTCCATGCTCCTGCCCTCAGCGGTTGTGATCTTGGCCTCCGGGTTGCTCCTGACCCTGGTGCTCCCAGGACGCTGCTGCACCAGCACTTCTGGGGTCAGTTGATCCTCAAACCACCGCCAAGGGACAGAGTCCGGATGAGCATCCCTGTCTGAGATGAAGAGACTGAGGCTCAGGGAGATGGAGCTACACCTGTTGACAGAATCTGGCCCTTCAACTGGCAGCTCAGTGCCCTGTGCCCCCGCCCCCCTGCTACGGATCAGAGGCATTGGCTGAAAATAAACCACTTCACATGTTGACTCACCCCCCGCCTTGTCCTGCAGACCCTGATGGCCGACCAAGCAGAGCAGAACCTGGTCAAGGACGCCCACCCCGGCCCCTCAAGGCCTGGCCCTTGGGGAGCTCTCAGGGGACAGTAGGAGCATCAGGACTCCCAAGGAAGGCGGCCCACCGGCTCCAGGGCGCAGGTCACGTCCCAGATGCCCACTCACTGGGCTGTGGGCTCAGCCCCCCGTTCCTGCAGTCAGAGAGGGCCCTGGCCTCCTGCGTCTGCATGGCTTCAAGCTCAGCTCCCGCATGGCTGGTGCACAGGCCGCTCGTGGACTCACATCAAGAAAGCCGCTGGGGCGGGGCACGGAGGTGCCACGTGTGCACCAGGCCTCTCCCTGGGGGCAGGCAGGGCACGGGCTATCTCCACCCGGCATGCAGACCCCTCCAGAGAGAGGCCAGTCCCACCCCGGGAGCCCGGAGTTCAGAGGGGGACTCGTGGGGTCACGTGTGGGGCCTCCTGGGGACAGAGCACAGCGGTGGGTGTGTCTTCACCAGCAGTGCTGGGCGAGGTGGGGCCAAGCAGGGACCTCCGCCAGTCGTCGGAGCTGAGGGAGGTTCAGGGAGACGAGGGCCAGCCCAGGATCAGAGAGGTGGGAAGCGCTGCCCGTGGAGGAAGGAGGGGAGAGCGGGGCTCAGCTGCGGGCACAGGCCGTGGTGGGGGAGCGAGGGCCGTCAGCCTGGCCGCGAGCGGGACCGCGTGGTGGGGAGGCCACCCTCAGGGGCGAAGGAGGGGGGAGCGGCGCGGGCCTGTCTGGGTTCAGAGGAGTCATCAGGGCCACAGGGTGGGGCACGGGCCAGCGGGTGGGACTGGACTTGAGGACAGGGTGGGCACAGCTGGGCGGGCAGGCGGGACGAGCCCGCTCAGAGGGGGCCGGAATCTGGGAGGGGGACTCGATAGCAGTGGGCGGTGGAAGGGGCAGGGGAGGGCAGGCGCCTGGCCACGCAGCGGTGGAAGGGATGCCCCAGAGACCGGGTCTGCAGAGCTGGCCCCAGGCCCGGACTCGCCCGTGTGCCTCAGCCCACCCGGCACCGGCGCGGTGGCTGTGGACGTGCGCCCCGGTGTCCGGCGGCAGCAGCTCCAAACCGTGGCCGGTGCAGGCCACCCACAAACCGGTGACTCGGTTGGACCATCTGTACAGAGAGGACCAGTCGCTTCCTCCTCCGGACACTGAGGACACATAATCCGGCCCGGGAACTGGGAAGCCCCCCTCGTGGTCACCGTCTGGGCTTACTGAGAATGCAGGACGCAGGCGTGCTCCCTCTGCCCCCTTAGAAAGACCACCAACCACAGACCTGACCCCTCGGCCAGCGAGTGCCTCGACTGCACCCACAGAACCCGAATGAAGAGAGAGCCGGCGTGTTTCGGCTCCCGTCTCCTCCCTCACTCCCGAGACTGCCGTCTGAGGCTCCTGTGGGTGCTCCCGCCCTCCTGTAACCAGGCTCAGCCAAGGTCCGAGGATGAGGCACGCATCCAGGGACCCAAAGTCCTTGAGCAGAACCCCAGGGAGACGGAGCCTCGTGGTGGAAGAGGTGTGGAGGTGCAAGGCCTCTGATGGCGGAGGAGATAGTGGGCAGCCCGGGGAGAGCCCCGGGGGAGTGCCAAGCACAGGGGGAGTGCCAAGCACCAGGAAGCAGCTGCGTTCAGATGGGACCAAGATCTGCGCGGGAAGGGAGGAGGCGGGCAGTGCTGGATGGTGGGACTCAGAGTGGAGGCCGGAGAGCCAGGGAGCACCCCGAGGAGGCATGGGGTGGGCGGCCCTGAGGCCCTGGGAGCAGGGAGGCCACGGGGCGACTTCGCTGCCACAGGGGAGGGGCCGAGAAGACCAGGGCCCGCCCCGGGCAGAGGCGGAAGGGAACGGGGGCTCAGGCGTGAGGATAGTGCAGGAGTGTGATCATCGGATGGGGCTGTGAGTGCTGGCTCGGGACTCAGGACGCTCACAGGTTAGGACCCCGGGGGGCCGAGAGGGCCATGGACGCTGGACCCATGGGTGCCTCACTGGAGGAGGGAGAGGCTGGCCAGGGCCTTTGGCTCCGTGACCAGGACCCTTCTGGAAACCCTTTGACCAGCTGTGTACAGGGTTGCACCAGTCTCCAAAATCCTCTGACGTCTCTGGAGAAAAGCACCTTGCAATTACAAGGCGGTTTCACGGGAGTTTTCAGCTCAGCAGCCTGTGACCTTCTAGGAGCTCGGGACACATGGCGCGCTTTGGGTGCCCACTGAAGTCTTCCTGAATGAGCAGCACCGACGATGATCTCCTCTCGCGCAGCTGGAGCGGGGGAGGTTTCAGACGGGCAGGACCTGTCTGCCGGCTCCTTGGTTCACTCCTGGATGTCCCCTGTGGCCCAAGGCCACCGGCCGTCAGCGGCCACCTGCACTGTGCGTTAGCCGGTGCTCCTCTCCTGCAGCCCATTAATCAGTCTTAAATACGGGACTTAACACCACCCCGAGCCATTTATCTGCGAGGCCGGGTTTCGGGTTTCGGGCTCCTCAGCCTCCCCCCAGGCAGTTGAGGAAATCATTAACACCTACCCCCACGCAGCGCAGCTAGCTTTTCTGCTCTACGCATTAGTCAGATGGCCCGGCCGTGTCTGCTCCCCGAGCCCCCCGCTTCCCACCGCGGACATGGAGGGACCCACTCACGCACCTGAGGCTTCAGGGGCAGGTGTTTCTTGACCATCAGCAACAGTCCGGTCACACACCCCACAGCCTTTTCAGTCCCCTGGGAAGACACCTCTGAAGGCGTCTAAAGAGCTAGAGGCTGGGTCTGCATGAGCTATTAGCCCACTGCCTGGCGTGGACTCACCAACTGTCCCCAGAGGGGTCTCTGCTGGGTCCTGTCTCCAGTTTCAGATGAACATCTGAAGCCTCAGGAGATTACAGGCCCAGGCAAGTGTCAGGACGCTCAGCTGGGCTCCTGGCCCCTAGATCCAGGTGTTTCCATGGCAACCTGCCTGGGGCAGAGGGCAGGGTGGCTGTTCCCCTCCTGGGTGGTGAGTGGGACTTCCATCTGATTCCGCTCCAGCTTCACCTCCCATTGAGAACTGCCCGGCTGGGCCCTGACACCCCGAGAGACCCTGACGGCTTGCCCCTGTAAGTCACCACATTCTGGGGGGCTTGGGGCACAGGATGGATACAGAGCCACCTGGGGGCTGCGTGGCCGCAGGAGCAGGGCCGCGCGGATCCTGGGTGCCGGTGCCGACGAGGCCAGGCTGAGCTGAAACAGGCTCTGGTCTGGCTCTGCTGCGCGACCCGGGGCGAGTCATTCTGCCTGGGCCGGTGTCCCCTTTGTCTGGTGGGAATTTCCACCCACTGAATGTTTCTGCCTGAATGTGATACCTGTTCATATCAGCTGATAGAACCCAGGCTGGGGATGTCGTTTTAAGGGTGGCTAATTCTGCTGTGTTCCGTGGTCTCGTCTGTATGCTCAGCCCGGCTGCCAGATGAGCCATGTCCCCGAGTGGATGGGTCAGTGCGAGTCCACGGCTGACTGTGTCCACAGTGCTGGGTGTCTGGACCGGGTGGCTTCCCACCTGCCAACCACTCCCCCGACCCCCTACACGCACACGTGATTTCAGATTGCACCTGCCTCTCTTGTTTTGTGTGGTGTCTGAAGCTGTGATTATGTGCTTCTGGATTTCCTCCCGTCCAGGCTTGCAGTACCAGCATCTGGTACAGAAAGTGCTGCGATCTTGCGATGGTCGAAGGTCCCCTCCTTCCAGTTTCTCGAGCCTGCTGCTCTTCCCGTTGGACACCCCTGCCTTGGAAAGAGATGCACATACACCCCTGGAAGAGGGTCTGGAGACAGGGGTCTCTTTCAGCTTTGTCCTCAGTCCTCAGAGGAATCTGATCCATAAAGTGAGGGGTTGCAGGAAGTCTCAGGGTCTGGCATGCTCCACACACCCATTAGACCATCCACTCAGAAACATTTACCAAGCACTGACCTCCCCTGTCCTGTGTCTAATCACCACAAGGAGTTAAAGCACGAAGACCTGAGCCCGCCCCCAGCCCCGAGGGCGCTGTCTCCAGAGCTACCCTCAACTTGTGCTTAGCTGGGGTTCACTGATAAGACCGCAAAAGTGATGTCCCACAATACACATTGCCCAGCATCACCCAATTTGTTCTAGAAGTTCCTGTAGGCAACGCAGGCAACCTCATATATTTAAAACAAAATTGGTCAGCAGACTTCATTTTCTTGGGCTCCAAAATCACTGTAGATGGTGACTGCAGCCATGACATTAAAAGACACTCACTCCTTGGTAGAAAAGCTATGACCAACCTAGAAAGCATATTAAAAGGCAGAGCCATTACTTTGCCAACAAAGGTTCATATAGTCAAAACTATGGTTCTTCCAGTGGTCATGTATGGATGTGAGAGTTGGATGATAAAGAAGACTGAGCAATGTAGAATTGCTGCTTCTGAACTGTGTTGGAGAAGACTCTTGAGAGCCCCTTGGACTGCAAGGTGATCCAACCAGTCCATCCTAAAGGAGATCAGTCCTGAATATTCATTGGAAGGACTGATGCTGAAGCTGAAGCTCCAGTCCTTTGGCCACCTGATGTGAAGAACTGACTCATTGGGAAAGATCCTGATGCTGAGAAAGATTGAAGACAGGAGGAAAGGGAGAAACAGAGGATGAGATGGTTGGATGACATCACCAACTGAATGGACCTGAAACTGAGCAAGCTCTGGGAGATAGTGAAGGACAGGGAGGCCTGGGGTGCTGCAGTCCATGGGGTCGCAAGGAGTCGGACACAACTGAGCGACTGAACAACAAGGTCTGCAGAGAGGAAGAATCGGCAGTGGTTGCTTACTTAGACTTTGAACAATGAGTCCTTTCACAGTCCTTGAGGTGTCCTCCAAATCACCCCCGCTATCACGAGAAACTGACACTTTCAGTAAATCTCCAGCAAAAACGGCAGGGGCTGCAAAACAAGGGGTTTGGTTTTCCATTACTCCCGACTGCCAAGTGACACTCGAGCAGGGCTGACCTGCAGGGGGTGGCCAGGGGGGGGTCCTGCTGCTCTCGGCCGGGCCCCCCTTCTTCCCCTGGACAGTGGTGACATGGAGCCTTGCTGAGGGCGCCTTACTCCACAGGATCACACCGAGAGGTGTCACCGCCGGAAGAGGCCCTGTGAAAGAACCACTTGACAAGCACGGGGCGTCCGGAGGCACGCGCAGCATTTCAGCTGTGCATCCGACATTTCAGCTCCAATGATAACAGGATGAAGTAACACAAGTCGGGAGGAAGGCCTGCTCTTCCAAATGCTGCCGTGTGGGGTAACGCCAGAGAGCTGCCCGCACACCTGCTGTTTCCTCTTATTGCACGCAGCTGAGGTCATGTTCTCTACGAAAAGAATGAAAAAATATGCAGGAAGGAAGAACGCCTTGAGAGGCCCAGAGAAATGCAAGAAGCGAAAGGTCTTGTCTTTAACTCGAAAGCAATTAGAAGAAATTAAAACAATTAGAGCAGAAGGCAGCAAATTTAAACACAGAAAATTGATAAAGAAAAATCAACAAAACCAAAATCTGGTTCTTTGAAAAGACCAATAAATTTGACAAGCCTCTAGCCAGGCTAACCAAAAAAAAAAAAAGAGAGGACACAAATTACTAATAGCAGAAATGAAAGAAGGATCGTCTCTACTGGTCTCCTGCACTTTAGAAGGATGATAAAAGAATATTTGAACAACTTTTCACTCACAAACTTCTTGCCTGTAATAAAGCAGATCACTTTCTTAGAAGACAAGAGAGATGCCTCTCTTCTTTTCTCCAAAAGCAAAGTGAACTTGGTTTATGGTTTTCATCCTAAGAAGAGAGACAGACAGACCTAATACACTTCACAAAAATTAACTCAAAGTGGAACATAGAGTTATATGTAAAATGCAAAACTACAAAATTTTTAGAATATTACATAGGGGGAAAATCTAGGCAGCGTTGGGTTTGGTGATGAGTTTTTAGATATAACATCAAAAGCACAATTCATAATAGAAAAACTGATATTAGGCTTTATTAAAATTTTAAAACTTCTACTTTTACAAAGTCATTATTAACAGAATGAAAAGATAACAACAGATTGAAAGGAAAATATTTGCAAAACACACATCTGATGACTTACATCCAAAACAAAATGTACAAAGAATACCTAAAACTTAAAAGTGAGAAAAAGTTCAATTTTAAAGACGACAAAAAAAATCGAAGCCTCTCATGAAATCAGATGTACAGATGGAAAATCAACATATAAACAGATGCTCATATCCTTTGTCATTGGGGAGTTTTAGACCGAAAGAGCAAAGAGACACTACAACACAGCTGTTTGTTCAGTCCCTAAGGCATGGACAACTCTTCGGGACCCCATGGACTGCACGCCAGGCCTCCCTGTCCCTCACCATCTCCTGGAGTTCATCCAAGTTCATGTCCATTGAATTGGTGATGCCATCCAACCATCTCATCCTCTGCCGCCCTCTTCTCTTTTTGCTTCAATCTTTCCCAGCATCAGAGTCTTTTCTGATGATTTGGCTGTTCGTACCAGGTGGCCAAAGTATTGAAAGTCCAGCTTCAGTATCAGTCCTTCTTATGAGTATTTAGGGCTCTCCAGTAACACAGTTCAAAAGCATCAATTTTTCAGCACTCAGCCAGTTTTGCCAAGAAAATGCACTGGTCATAGCAAACACCCTCTTCCAATAACACAAGAGAAGACTCTACACGTGGACATCACCAGATGGTCAACACCGAAATCAGATTGATTATATTCTATGCAGCCAAAGATGGAGAAGCTCTATACAGTCAACAAAAACAAGGCCGGGAGCTGACTGTGGCTCAGATCATGAACTCCTTATTGCCAAATTCAGACTCAAATTGAAGAAAGTAGGGAAAACCACTAGACCATTCAGGTATGACCTAAATCAAATCCCTTATGATTATACAGTGGAAGTGAGGAATAGATTTAAGGGCCTAGATCTGATAGATAGAGTGCCTGA
>SJYT01042665.1:323090-359242 GCA_006410635.1 Cephalophus harveyi
TGATGCTGGGAGGGATTGGGGGCAGGAGGAGAAGGGGACGACAGAGGATGAGATGGCTGGATGGCATCACGGACTCGATGGACGTGAGTCTGAGTGAACTCTGGGAGATGGTGATGAACAGGGAGGCCTGGCGTGCTGCGATTCATGGGGTCGCAAAGAGTCGGACACGACTGAGCGACTGAACTGAACTGAACTGAACAGCCTTCTTTATGGTCCAACTCTCACTTCCTTGCGTGACTACTGAAAAGGTCATAGAATTTACTATATGGACCTTTGTCAGCAAAGTGGTGTCTTTGCTTTTTAAAATGCTGTCTAGGTTTGTAATAGCCTTCTTTCCAAGAAGCAAGCATCTTCCAGTTTCAAGGCTGCAGTCAGAGAGAATGGCTAAAATCCAAAAATCTAACAATCCCAAATGCTGATCAGGATACAGAGCAATAGGAACTTACACTCATTACTGGTGAAAATGCAAGACAGTGCGGCCGTTTGGAAGGCACTTCGGAGGTTTCTCACGAAGCTCCAGGCTTACCATAGGATTCTCCTTGGAATTCACACAACTGAAACTGATGTCCACACAAAACCTAAACACAAATATTTATAGAAACTTTATTTATAATTGCCCCAAACCAGAATCAGCCAAGATGTTCTTCAATAAGTTAATGGATAACAAACCATGCATCCATACAAATGGATATTATTCAGCAATAAAAATAAATGGTCTAGCAAACCATGAAAAGACAGGGAGGGACTTTAAAGGGTATTCCTAGATCAGAGAAGTCAGTCTGGAAAGTCTACACACTGCATGACTTCAGCGACCTGACATTCCAGAAAAGGCAGAGCCACGCGAGAGTGCGGTGGCTGCCAGAAGTTTGGGGGAGGCAGGGAGGGTGAGTAGGTGAAAGGCAGGGCATTTTCAGGGCAGTGCAGCTGCTAGCAAGCTACTGCAGTGTCAGACACATGGCATTACGCACGTGTGAGACACTAGAAAACTCCGTAACCCAGAGTGAGCTGCAATGGACGCTAATTTAAAAACAACTGCTTAGCAACTGGAGGACTCCCAGGGAACAAAAATGCAGACTCTGATAAGAGAACAAAAGCGTATTATAAATATACGAAACAACCTCGCTGAAGGGGTGAGAAAGGGCTGACTTAAGGTGGGAAATAAATGGAGCCTGTGAGGCCACAGAGAAAGGGGCCGCGTGGAGAGAGGGGGCCTCTGGCACTGCTGGTGGGAAAGCCAACTGGTGCAGCCACTATGGAGATCAGCATGGAGGTTCCTGGAAACTAAAAATAGAACTGCCACGTGATCCATCAGTCCCACCACTAGACATAATCCTGAGAGAACCGCAACGCAAAAAGGCTCCTGTGTCCCTAGACATAATCCTGAGAGAACCACAATGAAAAAGACTCGTGTGTCCCTAGACATAATCCTGAGAGAACCGCAACACAAAAAGACTCCTGTGTCACTAGACATAATCCTGAGAGAACCACAATGAAAAAGACTCGTGTGTCCCTAGACATAATCCTGAGAGAACCGCAACACAAAAAGACTCGGGTGTCCCTAGACATAATTCTGAGAGAACCACAATGAAAAAGACTCGGGTGTCCCAATGTTCACCGCAGCTCTCTTTACAATAGCCAGGATATGGAAGCAAGCTAAATGTCCATCAACAGGTGAATGGATAAAGAAGACATGGCCCATATACTCAATGGAATACTACTTGGCCTTAAAAAGGAACAAAATTGGGTTATTTGTAGAGACATGGATGAACCTAGAGAGTGTCATATGGAACGAAGAATGAAAGAGAAATACAGTTGTGGTATATTAACGCATACATGTGGAATCTTAAAAAACGCTACAGATGAACCTATTTGGCAGAAATAGAGACACAGACACTTGCTCCTTGGAAGAAAAGCTATGGCAAACCTAGCCAGCATATTAAAAAGCAGAGACGTTACTTTGCCAAGAAAGGTTCATATAATCAAAGCTATGGTTTTTCCAGTAGTCATGTATGGATGTGAGCATTGGACCATAAAGAAGACTGAGTGACAGAGAATTGATGCTTTTGAACTGTGGTGTTGGAGAAGACTCTTGAGAGTCCCTTGGATGGCAAGGAGATCAAACCAGTCCATCGTAAAGGAAATCAGTCCTGAATATTCATTGGAAGGACTGATGCTAAAGCTGAAGCTCCAATACTCTAGCCACCTGATGCAAAGAACCGACTCATTAGAAAAGACTCTGATGCTGGGAAAGATTGAAGCCAGGAGGAGAAGGGGATGACAGAGGATGAGATGGTTGGAAGGCATCACCGACTCAATGGACTTGAGTTTGAGCAAGCTCCGGGAGACAGTGGAGGACAGGGAGGCCTGGCGTGCTGCAGTCCATGGGGTTGCAAAGAGTCAGACACGACTGAGCGACTGAACAACGAGACTCAGACGCAGAGAACAGATATGCAGACAAGGAGAGGGAAGAAGAGGGTGGCAGCTGGGAGATTAGGATGGACATATACACACTACTGTGTGTGAAATGGATCACTGCCGTACAGTACAGGGACCTCAGCTCGGTGCTCTGTGACCTAGAGAGGCGGACTGCGGGGTGGGAGGGAGGGAAAGTCAAGAGGGAGGGGGTGTGTACACATATAGCTGATTCACTTTGTTGTACAGCAGAAATTAACACAACGTTGTAAAACAATTATACTCCAATCAAAAAACAACAAGCAAAAAGGAACTGGGTAAAAGTACCATACTCAATAAAATGTACCCCCGTGAGGATACGGTTAACATTTTGACACTCTTTACTCAATCTGCAGGAGCTGAATGGTTGAGTAAAGAGATGGTGGGAGTCACGTTCTCACTATTGGAGCTGAAATTTATAGGTCAGCAAGGAGAGGAGAGTAAAATGGCCCATGAGGCACTGGGTTCCCGTTAGAGAATCAGTAGAACTCATGCTAACCTAGCACAGGTACAGATGGCTGCTCAGAGAAACACGTGTACACGCGTATATGCCTGGGTTAGGGCTCATACATACCCTTGCTCTGCCCATTGCTGCTTGCTGTTCAGATGCTATGTTATGTCTGACTGTAACCCCATGGACTGCAGCAGGCCAGGCTTCCCTGTCCTTCACTGTCTCCCAGAATTTGCTCACGTTCATGTCCATCGAGTCGGTGATGCTATCTAACCATCTCATCCCCTGCCACCTCCTTCTCCTTTTGCTTTCAATCTTTTCCAGCATCAGAGTCTTTTCCAAATGATTCAGCTGTTCCCATCAGATGGCCAAAGTATTGGAGCTTCAGCTTCAGCATCAGTCCTTCCAATGACTATTGAGGGTTGATTTCCTTTAGGATGGACTGGTTTGATTTCCTTGCTGTCCAAGGGACTCTCAAGAGACTTCAACACCACGATTTGAAACCATCAGTTCTTTGGCACTCAGCCTGCTTTATGGCCCAACTCTCACATCCATACATGACTATTGGATTCCCATCAGATGGCCAAAGTATTGGAGCTTCAGCTTCAGCATCAGTCCTTCCAATGACTATTGAGGGTTGATTTCCTTTAGGATGGACTGGTTTGATTTCCTTGCTGTCCAAGGGACTCTCAAGAGACTTCAACACCACGATTTGAAACCATCAGTTCTTTGGCACTCAGCCTGCTTTATGGCCCAACTCTCACATCCATACATGACTATTGGGAAAACCATAGCTTTAACTGTACGGACCTTTGTTGGCAAAGTGATGCCTGTGCTTCGGCCTAAAAGACAAGATCCCCTCGTGCAGAAAACACAGGCAGCAGCCAGATCTTGGTTTCTCATACCATTCTCCAATGAAAGGGGCCAGACTCCTTAGAAAAGTGGCTGATCCTAGGACTTAGGCAGGAAATATACAAGATAAGCCTGGAGAAGAAAGCGAGAAAGAGAAAGAGAGGGAAAAGAAGGCAAGCAAGAAATAAAGAGAGAAGGGAGGCTAAAGGAGTAAGAACTTAGGTTCATCCAGATACCTACACAACGATATTCACAGCAACGCGTCATGCCTCATTGTCCAAACTTGGATGCAACCAAGATGTCCCTGAGTAGGTGGATGGAAAAGTAAACTGAGGTCCATCCAGACAGTGGAATATTACTCAGCACTGAAAAGAAATGAAGCTTCGAACCGTGAAAAGACATAAAGAAAATTTAAATGCACACTACTCAGTGAAAGAAGCCAGTCTGAAAAAGGACCATTTTTGTATATGCTGTATGGTTTGAACTGTACAACATTCTGGAAATGGACAAACTATGGAGATAGTAAAAAGATGAGGGGTTGCCAGAGGCTGGGGGAGGGAAGGATGACGAGACAGAGCACAGAGGAGCTTAGGGCGGTGAAACCAGCCTGTACGATACTGCAGTGCTAGACGCGAGTCATTACACGTTTGTCCTAACCCATGGAAAGTACAGCGCAGACAGTGAGCAGGAAGGTGCGCCACAGAGCCAGGGTGATGGTGACGCGTGAGCGTAGGCTCGTCAGCTGCAGCAGGGGTGCCCCCTGGAGGGACACGCTGACCCCGGGGAGGGCCTGCCTGTGCGTGAGGAGGAGGCGCGCGGTGTGTGAGCCAGCCCTGTCTCTTCCCCTCACCACTGCTGTGACCTGGAAACTGGTCCCAAAATCCAAAGCTTTAAATCTGAGCTAACAATACAAAATATTTTACATTAATAAACTAAAAGTTAAAATTTGAAAAGGAAGGGAGGGAGGAGACCAGGCACTTCTCCCAAGGCTGCTGCAGGTTTAAACGACTCAGTGGAGACAGCGGGGAGCGTGGTGCCGGGCGCTTTCAGCACGCGCATTCTGGTGGCTGATCCTTGGATGGAGATGTCGGGGGAGGTGGCGAGTCCCTGTTTAAGCTGAGCTGAGTTCAGACCCTCCCATGCAGCCCTGACAGATGGCTGGGGGCCTAGAGCCTCATGGGGGGTCACAGCAAATGTGACCCAGTACCTAAGCCTCAGAGTAAAGGAGGGGCGAGTCCCTCAGGGTCCCGGGCTCACCCTGTAACTGAAGCCCTGAATTTCAGGGCTCGTCTGTCCGTCCGGGGTTTCTCTTCCTTGGCTATTGTCATCTGGGGTCAGGTCATTCCAGGTTGTGGGGTTGACTGTGCGTGGAAGNTACCTAAGCCTCAGAGTAAACGAGGGGCGAGTCCCTCAGGGTCCCGGGCTCACCCTGTAACTGAAGCCCTGAATTTCAGGGCTCGTCTGTCCGTCCAGGGTTTCTCTTCCTTGGCTATTGTCATCTGGGGTCAGGTCATTCCAGGTTGTGGGGTTGACTGTGCGTGGAAGGACGTTTGGCAGCATCCCAGGCCTCCACCCACCCGAGGCCAGCACCCTCCGGGTCGGGACAGTCAGATGTCGGCCCGCATCTCCCGGAGGCAGAAGAGCCCTGAGCCGAGAACCTCCATCTGCTGAGAGGGACTGCTCCTCTGGACTCTGTGTCTCCAGGGCCCAGGACACAGGAGGCACCCGCTTAGGGCCCGGCGCACAGGAGGCGCTTACTAACGGGAAACCTCCAGCCTGCCTGCGTCAGGCGCTGTGTGCGGTATTGCACACTCATTAGGCCGCTGGCCTGCACAACCACCTGAGGGAGGGCTCACGTGAGACCCGAGGAAATGAAGACGCAGCAGGTGGGGCCACCTGCCCGGGACGTCCCGGCCAGATGGCAGCGGCATCCACACTAAACCCCATGCTCTGCTCCATCTGCCTGGCTCAGCTGAGCCTGGTGCTGCTTCCTGTGCCAGGGGGTAAACCCTGCTTTTAAAGGCATGGCACTAAACCACGCTTCCTGGGGAAGGTCAGGCAGCTCTTGCTTTACCGGGACCTTCGAGATGGCTGGCTTTTCTGGGGAAGGATAGAAAGACTGACTTGAACGTTAGGAAAGTTTGGGGAAAATGAACTCTGATGACCATACGAAAATAGGACTCCAAAGAAAGTCACTGCCAAGAGAAAAGCCCAAACGGAACAGGACTCGGGTTCTGGGATGATGGATACACGAATTGCAGTAAGTTTCAAAAAAAAAAGAGTTTGCTCTTCTCCTTTCCTCGAAGTATGGATGATCAGAGGATGAATCGTGTTTGGAGAAGAACCAAAATGATGAAATTAGCTTTCCTGCAGCACTGCAGACTGGATCTGGGGAAGCTGATTGAAAACTTACCTCCGCACGACACTTGAACTCTCTCCCCAGCTCTCAGGGAGACGTGTGTCGGTTCTGCACATTCCCTGGGAGAGGCTTCCTTCTGCAGAAATGCTCTGGACCTGAGAGGCTACACACGGGCCCTGTTCTCCCAGGAGTTGTGCTGGGCTCATGGATTATGGCTTCCCAGGTGGCACAGTGGTAAAGAACCCTCCTGCCAATGCAGGAGACGTAAGAGATGCGGGTTGATCCCTTGGTTGGGAAGATTCCCTGGAGAAGAGAATGGCAACCCACTCCAGGATTCTTGCCTGGAGCATCCCATGGACTGAGGAGCCAGGTGGGCTACCGTCCACGGGGTGGCAAAGAGTTGGACACGACCGAAGTGACTTAGCGCGCATGGATTATGATACTAGTAACTGTCTGTGGCGAGATTCGTGCTCGGCCTGAGAGACTGAGAATGAAGGCAGCCCCAGTGACAAGCAGGCACCGTTTTCTCCTAAATGAGGGCAGGAGGCGTGATGCTAAGCGACCTCTCGGTTCTGGCACGTTCCCCAGTTGATGGAGCCATGAACTCACCTGCCCGATGCTAAGATGCCAATGACTTCGGAAGGTCTCCTGGGTGCCCTCCCGGGATGGATTTCGTTCTTCTCCAGACTCAGTGTTCCAGAAATACCTGCACTCGTGAGCAAATCCTAACAAGATCTCCAGCTAGACCTTCGGTGATGGAATTTGCCTGAAGAGGGAGAGGAAAAATGAATGGGCTGTTCTCCTAACTGGGTCTCCCCTGGCCCCGGACTGACGTGAGGGCCTCAGGCCCACTGGTTCCTGGGACCTGACGGCTCTCCAGCTTGAAGGGGGCCCTTGCTGTCCACATGCTCCCAGGACACACCTGTGCTGAGCTCTGTGTGGCTCCAGTGTGCCCCTTGCACACCCAGGGGCCTGGGCCCTCCCCAGAGGGCAGCCAGCCCTCCCTGGTTCTGAGCCTGTTGAGGAAGGGGAGGCCAGGAGGGCAGATGTGCACTGAGGTGGAGAGAAGGTCAGGCTGGAAAACATCCAGAAACAGGCAAAACGGTGTCGGAGGCCAGAGACCCGCAGAGCCAGGCAGGCGCCCCGGGCGCATCTGTCCCAGCCGTGGTGGCCACCGAAGCTGCAGCCTCCAGGGTTCTCACCTGAGACTCCAAGGACAAGCCGTCCTTCCTGAACTGAATCTCAGCTGTGTCCACACCCCCACAAAGGAGAGCGCTAGGACGTGGTGAAAGCTGAGTCACGGGATTGTGTGTGTGTGTGAATTTCTCAGATGTGTCAGACTCTTTGCGACCCCTCTGTCCATGGGATTCTCCAGGCAAGAAGGCTGGAGTGGGTAGCCATCCCTTCTCAGGGGATCTTCCAGACCCAGGATGGAACCCGGGTCTCCTGCACTGCAGGCAGACGCTTTACCATCTCAGCCACCAGGGAAGTCCACGGTTGTGCACATGGATCGTCATATTCACAACAGCACGGGTTGTCTCTCCTGCGATTTTATACTCCACAAGGTTCTCCATTGCTGTGTCCTCTTTGCCGACGGTCACACAGACGCCGAGGTGCTCAGTGAATGTTGGTGAAGAGAAGGAAGGGCAAGGCACACAGCCTCCTTCCTCTGAGCCCCGAGCATCCTCCAGGCGCCCCTACCCCACCTTGCTCAGCGGCGGCTCAGGATTCTCCCGCTGGCAAGGGCTGTCACCAGCGTGGGAGCCCACGCGGGCTCTGCTCAAAGGCCCAGCAACAGTCAGCGTCAGTCCCGTCACTGATCACCATGTGCTCCAGGCACATCCCTCCCTGCTCAGGGCCCTGTTTGCACAAAGATGGGGCTGCCTCAGGCCAGTGGCTTTGGTCTGTGCACCCCAAAAGCTCGAGGTGTTTCCCCCTGTCCCAGTGAAAAGGAGGAAGAGGAATGAGCTGCTTCTTCCCCCTTCCTGAGAACAAAGACGATGAAGAGCGTAGCGAGCAGGCCTGAGCTTCCCCAGCTTTTTCACCTTAGCTGCTCCTGTCTCTGCATGTCTGTACCTAAGTTTGCTTTTCTGCCCCCTGACGCCGCAGGAGCTGTGTCTCGCCCAGCCGTCCTCTGCTGACCCTCACAACACTTCCTTCACCGTGTTACACACCAGAAGGAAGGCCGCAGAGCCACCAAACTGCAGGCTCCATTACTGGGTTACTGACACCAGCCTGTGACTGTTGACAAGACCACAGCCCCTTTGCTCCTCGTCACTGACCCTGACTGTCAGCCTTTGTCGTATATAAACCCCTCGCCTCCTTGCAGGAGGGGCGCAGATCTTGAGGCAGGAGCTTACTGCTCTGTTCCCCTCTCCATCAGGTGGGATTTAAATCCACCTTTCTGTTACCTCTGTCTGTTTTATTCAGTGGGCAGAGAGAGCCAAGATTTTGGCCAGCAGCGTCACCAAGAACTTGGGGTCACCTGAGTCCTTGCACTGTGCCTTCCTGTGTGCAGAGTTTCTGAGAAAGACGCTGCTGGAATGAGAAGTTTCATCCCCAGCCCCTCCTCCACTCTAGCTATGGTGCACACACGCGTGCATCACAGACACGCTGGGAGGAGAGGGGAGTCCTCGTGGCACAGTCACCGCGTTGTCTCCCGCGGGACATCGGGAATTCCACACGGGACAGCTCTGCCTTCCGGGGAGGCCCGTGTCTCCCTGGGCAGTGGAGCCCTCCCGGGAGAATGAGTCTCCCCAGGACACAGACGTCTCCACCACCTACTGCTGAAGCAGTACCTGCCGGCTCTGTCTCTCACGCGCTGAAGTTTCCATCATAAACGCGCATCGCCATAGCTTTTGCATCGAGATCCATAGCCTCGGTAGTAGGTTGCTTTTGAAAGATTAGCGCATGCTAAATTACTCCAGTCATGTTCGGCTCTTTGTGACCCCATGGACTGCGTAGCCTTCCAGGGTACCCTGTCCATGGGATTCTCCAGACAAGAACACTGGAGTGGGCTACCATTTCCTTCTCTAAGATTAGTACTAAATATTAACTGCATTTTCTCATTTTAATTTTTTCCCACTCTACCAAGAAAAATTAATATTCATTCTATGTCATCTGGGCCCACTTCTGTGATGAGCCCGCGTGTCAGTACAAATGGCTTTGTTTCTCCTGTTGAGTCTTCAGAACCAAGATCCAGAAAGATGGGGCCAGTTAAGATTATTTTATGAAGTGTATTGGATAAAAAGATAACTAATTTTAAGCTAAATTTGAAAGTAGGGATGAGAGAAGGTGAGGGAACTTTGAAAGTAGGGATGAGAGAAGGTGAGGGATATTTTCTTCCAGAAACAATTTATGAAGAGTTTTAATCCATATTTTTTCCCCAAATGTTTTAGAAAGAGGGAAAATCTCAACCTGAACTTCAGGATACTGTGAGGGAGTCTCACTTCCAGCTGTGATATCATCACAAGAAGGAGACTTTCCCTTCAGGTAAAAGCTAAACAAATACATAAAAACAAAAACACCTTTTTTTGAACATTGGGCTCAGGACTGTCACCTATGAGAGAAGGGGACGAGATATGAGCAGTGAGCCTTATCACTCCTCTACATAGACACCTGAAGGCACTTTCTGGACTGGGGACAGGGACAGATGGGCAGTCTTGCTGCAGTGATGAGAAAGAGATCCGAGTTCCAGAAGTCCGAGCGAGCAGAGTCGGCTGGGCAGAGAACCAGAGAGAAAAGAGATACACAGAGAAAGAGCTACAAACCTCAAAGGTGTCCTCTGAGGCTTCTTGCATTAAGCTTCTTATGTGCAGAATAAAACCCCACGAGGTAGGCAAACATATTCTGGAGGCAGAAAACTCAGAGGATTAGGAATGTTTGAGTTCTGATCCACCGAAGTGGACAGAACTTGGGGGTGAAGGCTAATTGAGATCCTCCCCAACAAAGGTCACAAACAAGCCTCAAAATGATTAGACGGATCCACAGCAGCTGCAGTGCCTGACGAAGCAAGCCTCGTTCTTTAAAGGGAGAGTGCCCAGCAGCGTGTCCCCACCATGCCCGGTACCCGAGCTCCGCTTCCCCAGGTGTTCGGATTTCTTCATCAGAGTGTTGTAGTTTCCCTCCTGTACATCTCACACAAGGTTTGCTAGGTTTATACCTAAGCGTTTCACAGGGTGGGGGCAGTGCCAACATAAATGATGCTGTATTTTTAATTTCAAATTCCCCTTGTTCGCTGCTGGTCTATAGGAAAGCGATTGACTTCTGCTTATTAATGGGCATTCTGCAGCGTTACCAAGATCACTGAATTCTAACAGTTTGTGGTAAATTCTTATGAATTTTCTATATTGATAATCATATCATCTGTTAACAAAGACAATTTTATTTTTTTCATTTCCTTGTGAGTGTGTGTGTTACTGCATTAGTTTAGACTTGCAGTACAATTTTGAAAAGAAGTAGTAAGAGGAAACATTGGCCCTGTTTCCAATTTTAGTGGTAAAATTACTGCGAAGTGTTATGTTAGCTTTTTTAGGCATTCTTTACCAAGCTGAGCAAATCCCCTCTTGTCCTGGTTACCGGGAGTTTTCAGCATGGATGCATGTTGTTGTTGCTTTAGTCACTAAGTCGTGTCTGACTCTCTGCAACTCCAGGTCTGTAAGCCACCAGGCTCTGCAGTCCAGGAGGACTGCAGATGAGAATACTGGATGGGTTGCCATGCCCTCCTGCGGGGGACCCTCCTGACCCAGGTATCGAACCCACGTCTCCCACATCGGCAGGCAGGCCCTTTACCACTGAGGCACCTGGTGTTAGATTTTGTTAAGTGCTTTCTCTATATCTCCGGATCCTCCCAAGCATGTGGTTTGTCTTTTTTTAGGCTGTTGATGTGATGAGCTACATTGAAGAAATTCTGGGTGTCTGTCATTCAATTTCATGATCACATTTGCACCTTTTCAGCTCATCTCTAACTCTCTATGGTCAGTGTCTACCTGCCCTGCTGCATCAGGCCCTTCCATTTGGGCTTGGGGTCGCTCAGGAAGGAGATGTGGAGTGTCCCGTCTGCGCCTTCGCCTTCCTGCACCTTTTAAACAGTTGCTTCCATGTGCAAAGCTGGCGATGCTCAGCCCTGAGCAGCTGCAATACTGGAGAGGGGTTCATCCGGCTCCAACAGCCTGGGAAGGGGAGAGCGTGCCAGCAGAGCGTCTGAACGCGCTCCAGAATCCGGGGCGCTCTGTAGGTGCTCTGCGGATGCCTGGTCCAGACGCAGGGGGCTCAATCCTGCACCCCCTCCTGGCCCGTCCCCCCTCATGCTTAGCCTCACGCCTGCAGGATGAGCCCCCTGCCCTCTGCGGGCGGGGAGACACCGCCTGCCAGCTCTCTTCTCTTTGTGAGACACGGCGTTGCTGGTCGGAGCTGCTCTCTCCTTCCAGTTGAATGGGGGAGGAGGGGACAGTGGGGTGACGAGTCACCCACGCCTTACTACACCTGCCCTACACGTCAGCTCTCCCTGCATGGAGCCACCACCGGTGGGACGGGGCGGCGGGGCTGTGTTAGTAACACGTCCCCCTTCTGCACTGGAATGGGCCCCCACTGCTGAGGGCGGGAGTGCCCCCTGCACCTCGGGCAGAGCCTCTCGACCCTTCCCTGCCCTGTGATGCTTTATTAGCAGCTATTTCTGGAGACCTGGTTTTCTCCTACTTTATTTTCTAGTCCTGTTTATGGGGTAGAGATGAGAGGCACACACTCGTTGGTAGCTCGGAGGCATTCGTGTTTGCTTTCTACTTAGAAACACTTGTTAGAAGGCCACAGAGCCTGGCTGCAACTTGCAGAGATTTGGTCTCATCCCTGGAGGACAGCGTGGCAACCTGCTCCAGCATTCTGGCCTGGAGAACCCCACGGACAGAGGAGCCTGGCGGGCTAGAGTCCGTGGGATCGGACTGAGTCGGACGAGACTGGCCGCTGCACTATTCACTATTCCACCGTTCACTTTCACTTCACTATTCCCCTCCAGCTGCCCCGCAAGCTGAATGGCCTCGTGGGCTCACCCCGCTCACACTGTGAGGAGGAGATCAAGGCCGAGTCAGCACGGAATCTTGCTCAACACTCTCTAAATTTTCAAACCAAGACTCGGATCACCTTTTCCTGCCTTTTTCCCTTTACAATACCACCTGCTCCAAATAACCTGATTTATTTCTACCATGCACACTTGGTATGGCATCTAAGTAGAAACTTCCTTCCTGAAGGGATTACAGTTCCAAACATTGGGAAATTTGCAGCAAGCTGGCATTTCTGCTCATAAGGCAGGATGCAGGCCAGGCTCACCCGGATGCAGGAGGGTGCCGCGAGCCGCCTCCCCAGCGCAGCAGCTGTCTGCCCGCCACGGGCCTCCAGCCAGAGGCCGCCGCCTCTGCTTTTCCCGACACACACGACGTCCGCGGGCTGAGGCGGCAGCCCAGACACCAGACACAAGGTGCCCAGTTTCTACGCGCATAAAGGCAGGGGAACTGCTCACTCAGAAAGCTCCGTCTACCTGACACATTAGGTTTTTGACACTTTCAGTTTTTCTCTAGTTTTCCTAAATGTTTAGTGCAATTAAGCCAAACTCACAGAGTTCAGCAACTTAAAATTGGAGCTGTGAAAATACGAGCCTTGGTTTTTCCACTTTTCCAGGAACTGGAGAGTTTCAAAGCCTCAGACAATACGCCATATACCATGAAAGATATAATGTAGAAAGGTGTACAAATCAATTTGTAAATTAGATAGCGCTTAGGAGTAGTAACTTTTCAGAAAATTTTGAGGCTAGTAGAAAAAATTTGTGTGCATGTGTTGGCAGTATGGATATGGGAAGAATTTCAAAGTAAAAGTATGTGTAACACTTAAAGGTCAAGAATTTCTTCATTGGCCTAAGAACATTAAATGTTATACAAATGAGTTTGCTTTTAAATGATCATATCTGATATGTTTAAAAGATTTAGAAACTCCTTCCTCCAAATAATTTTGACCAATTTTTTTAAATAGTTTTGGGACAAAACCAAGTTTTTAGAGCCTCCTCCCAAAAATATTCTTGACCTACACAAGTCTGGCTGCACTCAGCCCCAAGCAAAGCTGTAAAGAATCACATTTTTCCCCAGCCCTGAAGGACATCTGGCCTTCAGAGAAAGACAAATATCATATGATAACGCTTATATGTGGAATCTAAAAAAAAATGATAGAAATGAAGTAATTTAAAAAACAGACTCACATCGAAAACAAATTTTGGTTTTCAAAGGGGAAAGGGGGAGGGATAAATTAGGAATTAACGTATACACACTGCTATGCATAAAATAAGGCTTCCCAGGCAGCACTCGCGGTGGAGAACCCGCCTGCCAGTGCAGGAGGCTGAGGAGGGGCGGGCTCCATCCCCGGGTCGGGGAGAGCCCCTGGAGAAGAGCAGGGCGACCGCTCAGGCATTCCTGCCTGGAGAATCCCGTGGACGGGGGGCACAGCTGGCTGCAGTCCATAGGGTCACAAAGAGTCGGACACAACTGAGGCAATTCGCATGCACATGTGCACGTATGAAATAAACAACAAGGACCTATTGTATAGCTTTACTATATTCAGTATCTTATAGTAACCTGCAATGGGAAATAATTTGAAAATTAATATATATGTGTGTGTGTGTATGTATAACTGAATCATTTTGCTGTATACTTGAAACTTACACAGTATCATAAATCAACTATACTTCAGAGAAGAGTAAACAATTTTTTTTTAAATAGCTGGCCTTCTGTAGATGCTCCATCTTCTCCCCAGGCCACCGACCCCTGCCTTCCCATCCAGTGGCAGCCCCGCCTTCAGGGGCTGGTGAGGAGTCAGCCTGTGGGCTGACCACCCCCCAAAGTCACGCTCATGCTTCACTGAGATCACAGCTCAGGTGTCATCCTGCTCACGAGCGTCACTTACGATGTCTCTTTGTCCACCTCCTTCCTTCAGACGCAACCAGTGTTGGGCAGGGAGGTGGTTCAGGCAGCGGGGAGCGGGGGCCGTGTAGGCCAAGAGGAGGGAGGGGCGCAGGAGAGGGAGGAAACCTCGCGGACAAGGACCTTAGGGAAGAGGTTGCGTCCGGAAGGAAGGCTGGCTCCTCTCTCTTAGGAAGAGCGTCCTCCCGCGGAACCTCGCATGGAGAGCTCTTCGGTCTCCTGACCCTCTCCCTCCGCCCGGAGCTCCCCCTTTCATGTGGCTCCTCACCCCAGACTTCTGGTGCTGCTGTTTGCTCATCTGCCTCCTCCCCCCGCCCCCACTGACAAGGACCGCGCCCAAGGTCACATCTGTGACTCAGCAGCATTATTCACACAAGCCAAGATGGAGAAACAAACTAACTGTCCATGGGGGGATAAATGGGTAAAGATGTGGTGTGCCCATCCGGTGCGATCTTGTCCAGACATAAAAAGGAAAGGACTCTGCCATTTGCAACATGGATGAGCTTGAGGGCATTGCACTAAGTGAAGCAAGTCAAAGACAGATACCACAGGATCTCACTAATAGGTGGAATCCAAAAAAGGGGAAAAAACCTCACAGAAACAGGGAAGAAGGGGACTGCTTTTCTCTGGCAGTCCAGGGGCTAAGACTGCCTTGCAGTGCAGGGGTGAGGGTTCAACCCCTGGTCAAGAGGTTTAGATCCCACATGACTAACGGTCAAAAAGAAGACAAAGCAAAAAATAAAAACATAAAATAGAAGGAAAAATAATAAAAAAAAAAATAGAAGGATCACAATAAGCTGTGGAAAATTCTGAAAGAGATGGGAATACCAGAGCACCTGACTGCCTCTTGAGAAATCTGTATGCAGGTCAGGAAGCAACAGTTAGAACTGGACATGGAACAGACTGATTCCAAATAGGAAAAGGAGTACCTCAAGGCTGTATATTGTCACCCTGCTTATTTAACTTCTATGCAGAGTACATCATGAGAAACGCTGGGCTGGATGAATCACAACCTGGAATCAAGATTGCTGGGAGAGATATCAATAACCTCAGATATGCAGATGATAGCACCCTTAGGGCAGAAAGTGAAGAACTAAAGACCCTCTTGATGAAAGTGAAAGAAGAGAGTGGAAAAGTTGGCTTTAAGCTCAACATTCAGAAAACTAAGATCATGGCATATGGTCCCATCACTTCATGGGAAATAGATGGGGAAACAGTAGAAACAGTGGCTGACTTTATTTTTCTGGGCTCCAAAATCACTGCAGATGGTGACTGTAGCCATGGAATTAAAAGACCCTTGCTCCTTGGAAGGAAAGTTATGACCAACCTAGACAACATATTAAAAAGCAGAGACATTACTTTGTCAACAAACGTCCGTCTAGTCAAGGCTATGGTTTTTCCAGTAGTCATGTATGGATGTGAGAGTTGGAATGTGAAGAAAGCTGAGCGCCAAAGAAGTGATGCTTATGAAGGTATGGTGTTGGAGAAGACTCTTGAGAGTCCCTTGAACTGCAAGGAGATCCAACCAGTCTATCCTAAAGGAGATCAGTCCTGGGTGTTCGTTGGAGGGACTGATGTTGAACCTGAAACTCCAATACTTTGGCCACATGATGCAAAGAGCTGACTCATTTGAAAAGACCCAACTCATCTGAAAAGACCCTGATGCTGGGAAAGATTGAGGGCAGGAGGAGAAGGGGACGACAGAGGATGAGATGGTTGGATGGCATCACCGACACAATGGACATGGGTTTGGGTGAACTCTGGGAGTTGGTGATGGACAGGGAGGCCTGGCGTACTGCGGTTCATGGGGTCGCAAAGAGTCGGACATGACTGAGCGACTGAACTGAACTGAGAAGCAAGAATTCAGTAAAGACTTTAAAAAATTAACCACATCAAAAACAAATAGGAACAGAGAAGACATTTGCGATTGCCAGAGGTAGGGAAGGTGGTCAAAAGGTACAAACTTTCAGTTGTAAGGTAACTAAGTCCTAGATAACTAAGTCCTTAGGAGGGCTTGGTGACTGTGGTTAACACTATTGTGTTAACAATAGCTGTATATCTGAAAGTTACTTAGACAGTAGATCTTAAAAGTTTTCATCATTGGAAAAAGATTCATAACTGTGTGAGGTCATAGATGTTAGCTAAACTTATCATGGTTACCATTTCACAATAGAACATTGTACACGTTAACACAATGCTATACGTCAGTGACGTTAGTAAAACTGGGGATAAAAGAGACTAGAAAACTTAAGCAGAAAAAAGAGAGATAATGAGACTAGTAATCAAAAGTGCTTACCAATAATACAATGATTCTGAGTTAGTAACATGTATACATATATGTATACAGGTATCTTGGAGATTTCCATGAGATAGAAAATGAACAAAGTTTATTATCACATATTACCTTATTTAAGGGCTTCCCTTGTGGCTCAGCTGGTAAAGAATCTGAATGAAGTGTGGAGACCTGGGTTTGATCCCTGGGTTGGGAAGATCCCCTGGAGAAGGGAAAGGCTACCCACTCCAGTATTCTGGCCTGGAGAATTCCATGGGCTTGCAGAGTCAGACGCGACTAAGCAACTTTCACTTTCACCTTATTTAATTCCCTAAGCAATGCTATGGTGTGGGTATTATTACAAATGAAGCTTAGGGGGCTAGTTACCTGCATAAAGCACCCCATAAACACTGGGCTCAGCACCTCCACACTATTCTGTATGACCTATCTCTTTAGATGGGTGCAAGAACCACAGTTTATTCCAATTTTATTGCCTCTAGAGGACCCAGCCCTGGAATAAACATACAATAGGTGCCCAATAAAAGATTACAGCGTGGCTTGTCAGAGGTCACTGGTGACCCGGGTGGACAGAGGCGAAGGGGAGCACGCTATCAGTAGTTATTTGGGCATCCAGCAGGCAAACTCTCCTTGCCAACACAAGATCTTACATCAAGATCTTCAGTTTAATTTTGCACGGCAGATTATGCAGATTAAGTCCTGTCAAAATAGAAATGCATTGTAAATAAGATATTCAGAAGCCCAAGAGAATGACAAGTATTGCTGGAGGGGTAGCCTATATAAAAATATTCCAGGGCAACCAAAGGACCTGCTGCTCCCACGGGAGAGATTGTCCGCTTCTTGCTTGTTCAGACACACCAAATCATGTGCTCAACACGCAAGCTAAAAATCCATCTATAATTAGATCTGCCTAGAAATGAATAAAAGGCATTCCAGAAAAAGGTCTTCAACAGTATAACAGTAAAATGGCCATATGTTTAACTTGGCTTCAAGTTGCAAAATATCACAATGTTATATGCTATTAATGTTGTAAACTTATATGGGCTTTTCAACTGATCCAAAAGCTGAAGAGGAGAAAGTAAGTCAAATAAAAAGGAGGCGAAAGCTCAAGATAGATGAAAAGAAATACTCAGAATATTTCCTTCTGAAAACAACGCAGGTGACTTTCCTGTTTACAAACATTGGACTGGTTTCCAGAAAGTCATTAGGTTTTGACATATGTTAGGGCAAGTACAGACATCTGGCTGACAGAGCATCCAAGAATACATTCCTTCAGCGTTTTAGTTTCTCAGTCACTCTGTTTTCTTCCTGCAAGACTAATGGATAGAGAGCCCAATGGCGTGGAGAACAAAAGGCTTCTCACACATCAACAAGTTTATTTCTTTAATGAAATGCAGAGTGCAATGAGCAGGGACCCTCACCCACAGTCCTTTGATAGATGCCTCTACATCTATCTTGATTTTTAATATCTAATTGTCAATGAATATAACATAAATACATGTTTACTGGAGAAAATTTACCTAATAGTAATTTCCTCCTAATACTTCTCTTAATAGTATTAGGAGAAAAATACCTAATAGTGTGAAAATATCCGAAAGTTCCACTTCTAAGAATGATAGGATAAGTAATTCCTGCCAACTTTTCGGCTGAGAAAAGCTAGAAAAGCTGAACCAAAGAAATCTTTTGGAAGACATCAAATAGCTAACAAAGCAAAGAAACATTAAAAGGCAAAGATCCAGGAAAATAAAAAAACTTCAGCAAACCCAGCCTTCCCCCAGAGCCGTGTATCCATTCCAGATTTATTTTTAAAAGGGGTGAGAAGCTGAGCAGTGCTTTAGATTCACAGGAATAAGGGGAAAATTGGAATCTGTCAAGGAGAGAGTTCTTGGGATATCTGAAGATTACAGAGAATGATGAACCAAAAATAGATACTTCTTACACGGAGAGCACTCAACTTCCCCTCAAATTCTGATCAGATTAAGGTCATCTGCGATTACCAAAGTCTGTAGCCACCTTTCAGAAACAGACGTCAATTCCCTCTGGAGAAGCGTAATACCATCCCACACCTCAATTATCTCTACAATTCTTGGTACATCATATCTGGCACTTGGTGAAAAAATAACCAGCCTTATGAGAAGACAAGGAAAAAAATCAAAATCAAGTAAGACAACAGACAGAGGAAATGAATCTCATGGGAATTCAGACAATGGAGTTTTCAGACATACACTTTAAAATAATTATCCTGAGTATATTTAAATGAATAAAAGACAAGCAGGAAAATTTTCACAAAGAACTTAAATTTTTAAATGTGGAGATTGTACAAGTGCTAAAATATAATCAACCCAAGAACACAGTGGAAAATTTACTGGGTTAGATACAGTTAAAGAAAGAATTAGAGGATTTAAGAGCAGAAGAAAATATCCAAGCTGAAACACAGAGAGGCGAATGGAGGGAGAAAGAGCAGGTAGCATTTGGTAATAAGATTTAAGATGCAACTGGCTTCCAGGGAGGAAAGAGAGAAAATGTGTCAGAACTTCAGTAAGCACAGGATGTATTGAATTGCACAAGATTTCTGTAGAGTTTGGAGTGTAGACAATGTTTTCAAAGACATCTTCAGAGCGTTTAGCCACTCAGTCATGCCCAACCCTTGGCGACCCCATGGACTGTAGCCCACCAGACACCCCTGTTCATGGGATTTCCCAGGCAGGAATACTGGAGTGGGTGCTATTGTCTCCTCCAGGGGATCTTCCTGACTCAGGGATCAAACCCATGTCTCCTGCATCTCCTGCATTTGCCAGCGGGTTCTTTACTACTGTGCCACCTGGGAAGCTTCGGACAAACCGACTAGCAGAGGCCTAAATAAGTAAAGGAGGACGGGGCTAAGGACTTTATATGAAGGGATATAACCTATAAACACAAATATTATAAATACTTAAATATAAAGCAAAAGTGGCTCAGTCATGTCTGACTCTTTGCAACCCCATGGACACAGTCCATGGAATTCACCAGGCCAGAATACTGGAGTGGCTAGCTTTTCCCTTCTCCAGGGGATCTTCCCTACCCAGGGATCGAACCCAGATCTGCATTGCAGGTGGATTCTTTACCAATTGAGCCACATAAATACAAACATTATAACTACTTAGATATAAAGCCACTCACAAAATTAAATGCAAAGTGCAAACTTGTCTAATTCCAAATAAATAACAAAAACAAAAAGAAAAAATAAAATACCATGGTTAAAGAGCTCAAATAAATATATATAATATGGCAAAATACATTCAATAATGTGACTGAGTTGCAGAGTTCAGTCACAGCAATAAGTTAAAAGCCAAACTCATAACTGGGCTTCCCAGGTGGCACAGAAGAACCGGCTGCCCAGTGCAGGAGCTGCAGGAGACCCTTGTCCAATCCTCGAGTCAGGAAGACCCTCTGGAGGGGGAATTGGCAACCCACTCCAGTATTCTCGCCCCGGAAACCCCATGGACAGAGGAGCCTGGTGAACTACAGTCCATGGGGTCACGAAGAGTCGAACACAACTGATGCGATTGAGTACGCACATAACTCACTAATTAGAAGGAAAATGTTTTAAGACTAATTCAAAAAGTCAAGTCCAATTCCATGCCGTTTGTAAAAGACGTGATGAAGTGATTCCGAAAAGCTAAAAGTATAAGAGGACATGCAAGCAGACGGAAAGCAGGATGTGTGCTCTTGATAGATGACAAGGTGGGCTCTGGGTGAAAAAGCATCAAATGCGATGAGAATGACAGTGGACGGCGCTGAAAGCTATGATTCAGGATAAAAACTGAATGTTGATACCTATGTTCCAAATGATGCAGCAGGGCTGATAACGGCCACTATATGAAGGCAATCGAAAGAGACGGAAACACCTAATAGTCAGAGGCATTAGCCCACGCTTCTCATAGAAAGAGGGGTCCAGGGAGCAGCAGCCATGAATCAATGGAGAGGCAGAAAGCCTCAACTGTGGGCCCAGTGGGGACACACGAAACCCTGATCTCCACGCCAGAGGAAGCCAGTCCACGCAAAACATTCTTGAAAGCTCACTGCATTTCAGGCCACAAAGGGAAAGCTCAGGAAATGCCAGAAAACAGAGTTAACGCAAACTGTTTTCTGTTTATAATGAAACAAAACTCAACATTAATTCCAAAAAGTCCCTTCTACCAGACAATTAGAAAAACCTGTGAATTAAACACTCAAGGGTGAAAGGCTGAGAACAAATCTAAATTATAGAACTTCTTTCAAAAAGATGATAATGGAAAAGCTACAATGAAATTGATGGGATAAAAAATTAGTGCTCAGAAGAAAGTTCACAGTGTAAGGCCTAAATTGCTGAAAAATAAAACAGTGAAAATAAACAGATTAAACATTCTACCCAGTTAAGTAGGAAAAAGAAAATAATCTAAAAGTAAGCAGGAAGAGGAAATAATAAAGGTAAAAGCCAAAATTAATTGTCAATAATTGGAAAAATAAAAAACAATGGAACTAATAATGAAACTGAAATGTCAGTCTTGGGACAAAAAGAAAACCACAAGTGAAACTAATCATGAAAAAGGAGGAAAATGCAAACACACAAAATAAGAAGTGACAAGGATGAAATAAACACTGAAATACAAGAATTTTTTAAAAACATGAAACTGCTGCAAAACTCTGTACAGACACATTTGAAAAGTTCAAAGTAGTGATCACTTCCTAGGAAAAACATGATTTATCATCATTAACCCCTGTAGAGACAGAAAGTTTATATCGATCATTCCATAAAATATTATCTAAGAACCAAACCCAGAGGGCACGAAGCCCACCCAGACGGTTTCATGGGGAATTCCACCAAGCCTTCAAAGGCCGGAGAGTGCCTGTGCTACTGAGATTGTTCCAGACACAGAAGAAGAAAAACAACTTTAAAACAATTTTTATAAAATATGGTGTTGATACTCACCAATGAAATATATATGATCAGCCCTCAAATCCAGCAACCTGCTTAATAGACAGACGCTGAATGCATTTTCCCTAGAATCAGAGAAAACAGCGGAATGACCTCCAGCAGCATGGCAGCCTGGCAGGGTGTTAAAGCGGCATGCCACATCGACATCGTCAGACTGAAAAAGCATTTAGAAGCTTAAGAAACAGAAAAGAAGTAATAAAACCATCTCTGTTCATAGATGATGAGAGTGCAACCTGGAAAACTCCAGGGCATTGATGATAAAATGAATACTGATAGCAAAAGGCGATTCATCAGGGTATCAGGTGAGAGTAATACACTTCTTATTCAGCTGTGTCTGACTCCTTGCAACCCCACGGACTGCAGCACACCAGGCTCCTCCGTCCTCCACTAGCTGCCAGAGTTTGCTCAAATTCGTGTCCACTGAGTCAGTGACGCTATCCCCAGCATCAGAGTCTTTTCCAACGAGTTGGCTCTTCACATCAGGTGGCCAAAATATTGAAGCTTTAGCTTCAGCATCAGTCCTTCCAATGAATATGTCCGACTCTTTGCGACCCCATGAATTTCAGCACGCCAGGCCTCCCTGTCCATCACCAACTCCCGGAGTTCACTCAGACTCACGTCCATCGAGTTGGTGATGCCATCCAGCCATCTCATCCTCTGTCGTCCCCTTTTCCTCTTGCCCCCAATCCCTCCCAGCATCAGGGTCTTTTCCAATGAGTCAACTCTTCGCATGAGGTGGCCAAAGTACTGGAGTTTCAGCTTTAGCATCATTCTTTCCAAAGAACACCCAGGACCAATCTCCTTTAGAATGGACTGGTTGGATCTCTTTGCAGTCCAAGGGACTCTCAAAAATCTTCTCCAACACCACCTTACATACAGACAAAAATCAGAAAAAAATGCAACAGAAGACTACAGTAATAATAAAAAATTAATAAAAAAGATAAAATGCAAGAGATCATAATCATAATTTAAAAGATAAAATACTTGGGAAAATGTATCCAAAATGTTCAAAAATCTGTATGAGAAACACTTAAAGGTTCTCCTGAAAGACACAAGGTAGACTGGGAGCAAATGGAAAGACTGATTGTTCTTGGCATAAACCACAAGGATAAAAAGAACCGCCGTACCCTTGCCATCTTTTCAGTCATTATATTGTTGCTGTTGGTATTGCTATGGCTAACAAATGATCTTGATGTGTATGGTGAGCTGAAACAAAGTCAAAGTATTGGTGGGAAGTGGGGGGCTTCCCAAGTGGTGCTAGGGGTAAAGTGCCTGCCTACCAAAGCAGGGGACACAGAGAATGAATGCAGCCTTTGACCTGGTGAGCAGATCCTTTCCCATCTCTCTCAGAAAGGAGGAGCAGAAACAGGGCGCATTCACATGGATGGACAACAGCATCATTGAAGGTCTTGCCCCGTGGCTGGGTTGCTGCTCCCACTCCCCATCACGTTGCAGCCCGAGATGGCCGCATCATGCGGTCATTCTGCAGACCATCACACTGGTCCCCCGTCACCCACAGAGGCCTGCCAGCATCTCTTTTCCGGGGCTTAGAGAGTGGTGGATCCACTGAGATGGATCCTGCCTCACCTCAACTCAGACTCGGGAATCCATTTCACTGCACAGGAGATGTGAGGACGGGTGTGCGGTCAGGGGACACACAGCCCGGGAGCTGCCAGCATGAGTGATGCAAGGCCCCGTCGAAGGTCTGGCTCAGGGACTGTCTTGGCAACCTCCAGGGTCCAGCATGCATCCTAAGCCACATCCATTCCGTGGAAGGATGGGAGGGAGCGGGTGGAGGAGACAGACTGGACAGAAACGTAAGCTATCTAATGTAGGCTAGGGCACAGGGCTGTTCAATGTCTCATTCTCCCAACCTTCCCGTGGATCTGAGAGACTCTTCAAAGACATCGAGAGCCAACAGCAAAGGGAAAAGCACCAAAATGAGGCAACATGATCAGATCTGCATTTTGGAGAGAAGGCTCTACATGCCAGAGGAGGGAGGATCCACCAGGGAGCACGGGTGGATGGTTGTGATGACGGAGGAGAAGGTGGCGTCTACACGTGTCTAGACCAGAGGGAAGAGCCTCCTGATGAGGGTGAAGGAGGGGAGTGAAAGAGCTGGCTTAAGACTAAATATATTTTTAAAAAAACTAAGACCATGGCATTGGGCCCCATTACTGCATGGCAAACAGAAGGGGGAAGGACGGAAGTAGTGGCAGATTTCCTCTTCTTGGGGTCCAGAATCACTGCAGATGGTGACTGCAACCATGAAACCAGAAAACAATTGCTTCTTGGCAGGAAAGTGATGATAAACCTGGAGAGTATGTTGAAAAGCAGAGACGTAACTCTGCCGACAAAGGTCCGTATAGTCAAGGCTATGATCTGCCCGGTGGTCACGTATGGTTGTGAGAGCTGGACCGTAAAGAAGGCAGAGCACCAAAGAATTGATGCCTGCGAACTGTGGTGCTGGAGAAGACTCCTGAAAGTCCCTTGGACAGCAAAGAGATCAAACCAGTCAATCTTAAGGGAGATCAACCCTGAATATTCACTGGAAGGACTGATGATGAAGCTGAAGCTCCAGGATTTTGGTCATCTGATGAGAACAGATGACTCATTGGAAAAGTCCCTGATGCTGAGAAAGATTGAGGGCAGAAGGAGAAGAGATGTCAGAGGATGAGGTGGCTGGATGGCATCACCAATGCAATGAACATGAACTCGGGCAAACTCTGGGAGTTGATGATGGACAGGGAGGCCTGGCGTGCTGCAGTCCACGGGGTCACAAAGAGTTGGACACGACTGGGATACTGAGCAACAAGGTCAGTGTTGGTCCTCGTCGGCTGGAGACCAGGGTCTCCAGAGAGAGCGAGGCGTGACACCTGCCACCTCGCCTCCCAGCAGGTCCCCTGAGTCCAGGCCACGGTGCCTGTACCTGAAGCTCTGCAGGGTACGGCTTCAGAACCGGATGCTACCAGCGCCTGTGGCCCAGGCTCTGCCCTTCCCTTCTTTGCTGAGTTCTCCCCATGGCCAGCCAAGGGCCCCAGACCCCCTGGGCTGTCCTCTGGGTTTGCCCACGTGGCTCTTTGGTGGGAGGATGTCCACTGCCCGTAGGCACATATGAGGCTGAGGCACAGTGATCACAGAGGCCTTGAGGGCTGGGCTACCCACGTGGTCTCTGTCCTGCCAGCAGTGGGAAGTTTCCAGAATGTCTCAGCAGAAGGGAGGCTGCTAGGTGTTTCCTCAAAAGGTTATTTTGGAAGGAGGACTCTAGAGGCAGCCAGGCCCCTGGCGATGGGTGAAAGGATGCTACGGCTGAGCAGGGTGACTGGAGGATGGGTGACAGACGGGCTGCTACCCAGGATGCAGGATGTGAAGGGTGCCAGGGACAGCAGCCAGGGCAGGGAGGGGCAGGAGAGGCAAGACTCACCCTCCTGCCAAAGAGGACTTCAGTCAGAGCGGATGATGAGCTGGACGCTGAGCGGCCAGCCAGAGAGGGCCCTGGGACCCCCCGGGAGTCACCAGCAGGTCGCTGGTCACCGAGTCTGGATCCCAGGAACCTGGTGGGTGCTGGAGGACTGTGTCCCCGGGGCTGCTGCCTTCTCAGGGGAGCACCATGCTTGGGAAGCCGCCCACCCACCCTCCACCTGCCCTCATCTTCTCTGGGCCGAGATGCAGCCGAGGGCACATCTGTCTCCCCAGATGCTTCCTTCCTGGGAGACTTCCTCCCCCTAACCCCACCCTGCAAGCTGTTTCTCATGCAGACCCCCCGGAAGATTTTTTTTTTTTGCTAAATTATTATGAATTTCTTTTCTTTTCACAGGAACAAGATCCAATTGAAACCAGACTTTGGAAAAAGTGTATAGGAGGCCTGCTCTGCCTCACTCTCACCCTCCCCAAACACGGGTTCTCCCAGGCCTCCCTGATTGTGGCACGGTCGGTCCCCAGGGGTACAGACCCCCAGCCATCCAGCCAAGCCTGGCACGCCCTCGGTGGTGACACATGGCGGGTGTGAATCCCTCAGAGCCTCACTGCCAGCTGCTTCACAGCTTCCCATGAAGTTCCCCGCCTCCAGACCTCCCCTTTCCCGTAGGGTTCGTGAGCCCAGAATGACTCACGTCATCCTGGAAAAGGAGCAGGAAATGGACACAGGGCAAGTCATTGCCTGGCATGAGTGTCGCCCACTGCCTGCGTGTGGCAACGTTGCTGGTGTTGGCAGAGTCAGAAGGGACTTGGGTGGCCGGGGCTCCAGGACATGAACCTTAGGACACAGGAGCACGTCTGGGTGAGCGGGGCAAGGGCCACATGGTGAACGTGGCTGAGTAATGATCAGATTTCAGCCTCTGTTACTCTTCACTGAGCAGACCCCCCACCCACCCAGCTGCCCCCAAGTCGCTTGCTTAAGGTCCCAGTGCAGCACTTCAGGTACAATACGAAGAGCTGAAGATGGTTGTAACGCCTTAAACATTTTTTTTCTCTCTATGACACATTTGGTGAAAAACTCCTGGGAGACATGTTGGCAGTCCAAGGGCAATGGGGGTGAGCCTGGGGATGTCTGGGAAGTCACACGTGCCCCTCCACCTGCTCATCTGTGCAGGGTTGGAGATGGCGGGTGGCCGCAGGTGGGATACCCTGTGGGCCAGAGGCTGGGGCAGTGCAGGAGAGAGTGGGGGCAGGGCTGGGCATCCAGCATGATGGGGAGAGCACGTGGCCCCCAAGGGGATCTCTCCAGAGGGTTTCCCTTTGGTCACACCAGATGCAGCCTTGAGGCACTGTTCCTATCGGGGCTGCATCAGGAAGCATCCCCAGAGAGACATGCAGGCTGCGGGATGGGGAAGAGAGAAGCCAGGAGGCTGTGGCCTCAGGGAGCCACGGAGTCCCCAGGAGTCCCCAGGGAGTCCTGGGCACAAATCACCCTCCTCACAGCCTCTGTGTCCAGCTTATCCCACGAGGCAAGGGAGCTGGGACTTCAGTATCTGCACATGAGCCAGTGCAGAGTGGGGCATGCCAGCCTCGGGCACCTTGGTCCCCGAAGTTCAAGGGCTTCTCCAAGGAGGAGAGATGGGTGCTGGCAGGTGGGGGCAGTGGCTGCAGAGGGAATCTGTGCAGAACATGCTGTGTCTGCTGTGTGAGTCCACATGCATAATACATGTGTGTTCCTTGTTCAGTTCAGTTCAGTCACTCAGTCGTGTCCGACTCTTTGCAAACCCATAGACTGCAGCACGCCAGGCCTCCCTGTCCATCACCAACTCCCGGAGTTTACTCAAACTCACGTCCATTGAGTTGGTGATGCCATCCAACCATCTCATCCTCTGTCGCCCCCTTCTCCTCACATCTTCAATCTTTCCCAGCATCAGGGTTTTTTCTAATGAGTCGGTTCTTCACATCAGATGGCCAAAGCATTGGAGTTTCAGCTTCAACATCAGTCCTTCCAATGAATATTCAGGACTGATTTCCTTTAGGATTGACTGGTTGGATCTCCTTGCAGTCCAAGGGATTCTCAAGAGTCTTCTTCAACACCACAGTTCAAAAGCACCAATTCTTTGGCACTCAGCTTTCTTTATAGTCCAACTCTCACATCCATACATGACTATTGGAAAAACCATAGCCTTGACTGGACGGACTTTGTTGGCAAAGTAATATCTCTGCTTTTTAATATGCTGTCTAGGCTGGTCATAACTTTTCTTCCAAGGAGCAAGCATCTTTTAATGTCATGGCTACAGTCACCATCTGCAGTGATTTTGGAGCCCAAGAAAATAAAGTCTGTCACTGTTTCCACTGTCTCCCCATCTATTTCCCATGAAGTGATGGGACCGGATGCCATGATCTTCGTTTTCTGAATGTTGAGCTTTAAGCCAACTTTTCCACTCTCTTCTTTCACTTTCATCAAGAGGCTCTTTAGTTCTTCTTCACTTTCTGCCATAAGGGTGGTGTCATCTGCATATCTGAGGTTATTGATATTTCCCCGGGCAATCTGGATTCCAGCTTGTTGTTCATCCAACCCAGCATTTCTCATGATGTGCTCTGCATATAAGTTTAATAAGCAGGGTGACAATACACAGCCTTGATGTACTCCTTTCCCGATTTGGAATCAGTCTGTTGTTCCATGTTCAGTTCTAACTGTTGCTTCCTGATCTGCATACACATTTCTTAAGAGAGTGGTCAGATGGTCTGGTATTCCCATATCTTTAGGAATTTTCCGCAATTTGTTGTGATCCACTCAGTCAAAGGCTTTGGCATAGTCAATAAAGCAGAAGTAGATGTTTTCCTTGTACCTACACACATACATGAAGGTTACATGCATCTCTACATATATCTATACACATACCGCCTGCATGTGCAAACTCCCTACCCCTGCATGTCCAGCCCGTGGTGTGCGTGAGTGCATGTACACACATGTTATATGTCTGCATGTGCACTGGCTACATGTGTTTGCACGTGTGTTACATTGTCCATGTGTACACGTGCATGCCTTATGTGTCTCTGTGTACACATGCCTTGGTGCATGCTGCAGGTATGGTGTTGTGTGTGTCTCTGTGTACATACGCATGTGCACACACAGGCTACATGTTTCTGGGATGGGGTAGGGCCACAGGCTGAGGGGAGGGGACAGGAAGAGCAGGGCAGGCCCCGTGCAAGTTCTCCCAGTCTCTCTCACTCTCCGGGCAACGCTGGCCCCTTCGCAGGCTGTGTCCATGATCCTGAGAGGCCTGCTCAGTCCCTGGTTTTCTGACGCACAGACCTGGGTCCCGGTGCCCTGGCGTTACAGCTGTTACAGCCAGGTGGGCGAGGAACACAGCCCTCAGCTCCATGGAGGCAGCTGGGCCTTGCACTCTTTACAGAGCTAACATCCAGGTGGCCTCCTGGTCCTGCTGTTGGTCTCAGGCCTGAGGGTCAGCGGATGACCCTGGCTCGACCACGGGGCCCCCAAGACAAAGTCCGGCTAGATTCGCGGTGCCAAGCAGGGGTGGGGCACTCACCCGGGCCCAGTACTGGTCTCAGGGCCTCGTCCCCCCCAGCACCCTCCACCCGTGGCTGCGTGCAGAACCTCCCTCGGCTGTGACCGTGGCGGCACAGAACACAACATTTTATCCTAAGAAGGGTGGCCATCAGCAGAAACACAAAGCTACTGCTGGACCCTCGAAGGGGAAAGCAAGCAATGCGAGCCATGTAATGAGAGAGAAAAGCAAAGGTTCAGCAGGAAGCAGAGAAAACAGTCAAAACGTGGAAAACAGAGCGCGAGGGGACAGAACTGGACCCGGCTGTGACAACAATCCCAACTGAAAACGTCTTAATTGACAGGGGCAAAGCCTCTCGTGTTGAGTGAAAAATCATGTCTGTCTCTCACAAGCACAAAATGGTCCTCAAATGTTAAAAAAAAAAAAGAGAGAGAGAGAAAAGACAAGCCTGTGCTCTGTCCAACACAGGCATAATAAATGAAGCATCGATACGAAGTGGTACCCAAGATGACGAGCGGGATGGACAGCAAGCCCCTAGCTCCTTAAAGATGAAGTGGATGGGACAGCGTGTGTGGCTTTCAGACAGAGCATGTGAGGCTCACTTCGGAGACGAGCCTGGTGCATCTGTCCAGGCTGCAGTGGGTACTCGGGGTTTTGTGAGTCCTGGAACAGTGATTCCGCCTTCCTGGGTGGGCCACACCCTGAGGGGCCCCCTGGCCATTTTTCAAGGAGGGGACCCACCTGAGGCCCAGGAGCTGACATGAACATCAGAGTCCAGCCGAGCCTCTGGGGAGAGTTTCCTGGGAGAGCGACTGTGCATGATCTCTGACTCACGCACACAGTTCCACCCGTCCACTCCCCAGCCCCTCGGCTTTGGGCAGAGATACCGGCCGAGACTGCGGCAGAAATGCTGCAGCATCGCTGTCCCTGGGGCCCTGCACCGGTCAGCAGGGCCATTCGGAAGAGGGGGCTGGCAGCGTGGGCTCCTCCAGCTCTCAGGGGCCCGCTTGGAGCGGGCAGGTGCCGGCTGAGCCAGAGCCTCCGGGAGAGCATAAATGCGCCTTGGAACTTGACGTGATGCCTGGGGGTTGCTCAGCCTCGGATGCGGGCGGGGCTGATGAAAAGGACAGAGCAGATTGGGTCCTCACTGCCCAGGTGCAGAAGCTGTCAGAGGGGAAGCCCAGGACCAGGGGCCTGCGGGGGGCGCGGGTCAGCTCCGCTGAGACGGAAGTTACACACACTGGCCAGGAAAGAAAGGAGAGCGGCGCTCCCGCCAGGACCACCGAGGGGTGGCAGGCGGTGGTGGGGCCAAGCGGATTACGAAAAGGCTGACGGGACTTCTAGAGTCAGAGGCAGAGAGAAGCTGTGACAAGCAAGACTAGTCAAGAGAAGTGATTATAAAGACACGTCCGCACCCTTGTAACACACACACACTCACTCTGCCTCACGCTTCACACTGTGCTCGACGCCCGCCTGTGACTCCGTGAGCTCTTCCTGGTCTTGATGTATTGCAGGCTGTGGTGTCCCCGGGGCGGGGAGGCCGGGAGGAGGTCCAGAGCGCCGTGGACCCTCTTGGCGCTCTTTTGGCAGCTCCTTGTGAGTCTATAGGGCTTCCCTGCTGGCGTGGTTGGTGAAGAATCTGCCTGCGCTGCAGGAGACCTGGGTTCAGTCCCTGGACCAGGAAGATTCCCTGGACAAGGGCATGGCAGCTCACTCCAGTATTCTTGCCTGGAGAGCTCCATGGACAGAGGGGCCTGGTGAGCTACAGTCCGTGGGGTCTCAAAGAGGCAGACACACTGAGTGACTGACACTTTCACTTTCACTCCATGAGTCTATAAGTAGCCCAAATAAAATTTTTAAAAAATTCCCTAATTTCGCAAAGCATCTCACTGAACTATGCAAATGCCTGTGTTGTTGTTAGGGATCTGTCAGTCCTTTAAACCCTAGTATGAATTGACTTTAAAGATTATTTCCTCTGAGCACCTCTAATGACCAGGAGCAGATTAGTCACCCATGAGACAAGCCCCTTCGGGGCAAGGCTGAGAAATGAGGACCCTCCGCCTCTGCCACTTCCACTCAGCCGAGACCCTGGGCAGAAGTCTTGTGGTGAGTCACACATATCTTCTGGGACGTCTGGAACAACTGGACAAGACTACTGGGACACCGAGCTGGGCTGCAGGCGGAGAGATCTTACTCCCGCCAAACAGCTTCCGCCCGGCTCCCCTTGGGAGAAGCAGCCCCTGGTGGCGTGGGTGGTTTTGAGTCTGGACTTCTTTGTCTGGAGGCTGAGTGGCCTTGGGGTCTCAGCCACATCAAACTTTAGGGTCTCAGAAGACAGACGGTTTCCTTCGGCTCACTGAGGAAAGAGGCTTCTTTTTAAATTTATTTCAAATGTATCTAATGGTGGAGTTAAGCAATTTTTATTTTCCAGCTTTAGAGTACTCTTTAGAGTTTGAAACTACTTATCTGCATGAAGAATACATAACTTTATAATCCATTAAACGCCTAAGAAAAAAAAGCCAATTGGCAAAGTCCCAAATGTTGACCCTCCAAAAGCACCGAGGTCTCACCACGCGCCCCTGGGGGCCATTCACACTCTAGCAGAGTGGTCGGCAACGACGAGGTGAGCCCCCAGGCCTGCTCTGCTGCGGTTACAGCAACATAGCGGGAATCCGGCTTCCTCAAGTCAGACCCCGTAAAGCAAGCGCCTCGGCTAATGTGGACGTTTGGCCGCCAACTGGCTCTGCGGCAAGCAGGCCAGCGAGCCAGCTCCCGGGGGCCGTGACTCTAGGACTCATCGCAAAATCAGCCAAGACGCGGCCTCTTTGGGTGCATTTCAGGTTCCAGCAGACCACGGAGGAAGTGCAGCGTGCGTCCAAAAGCAGAAATAACCTTCTTCCTAGAATTCCGTTTCTGAACCGCAGGCCAGCATTTTAATGTAAATACCTTGGAAGGTAGGATTTATGAGCTCTGTTAAGTAGACTAGGTCAGACCTCATCCAGGACATGGACGAGGGCCTTAAAGCATCCTCCAGCCCGGCAGGCTGACCCGCCAGAGGTCAGCGCTGCGGTCTGCCTCCGGGGCGTCCCCGCCACGGGGGTTTCTCTCTGCAGCTACTGCGCTGACCCCGACGTGCTCCAGCCCGCTTGAGTGAGGACTTAACTGCTCACTCCGGGAGGTCTATTTGGGGGTCGAGACACTAGATCCTGGGGTGTGACTTGTGGGTTTCAGCAAACACGTGGCCTTAAGCATCAGGCGTTAGTGTTTCTTAACCAGGACATATTATAAAATGAAAGCAAGCACAAGCAAGCCATCCTCACAGTGTCGCGGGGAAGAGACGCGCCCGGGATGGAAGCAGGTAGTCAGGAGATGAGTGGGAGAGGTGAGAGGAGCTGAGGGTCCCTCTCCCCTGCCCCGGAAGCAGACACAGCCCAACCCCGGAAGCAGACACTGCCCAACCAGCCAGGGGAAGGAGGCTCCTCCAACACAGAGAGAAGCCAGTGGCTTAGACACTGAAAAATTCACAATCTGCCTGGACTGGTAAGAACTGAGGAAGTCAGGGGAGGATTAAGCTGTGTAACAAGATGCCAAAACTGAGAAGTTCAAATTAAAGACATTCTCAGGGCACAAGGGCCCTAAGACAGAGAGCAGAGGACTGTGGATGCAGCCCCTGCTGAGTGTTGTGTGCTGTGGGCAGGGTGCTAAGGGCAAGGTGCTGTGCTGCGCGTAGGGCTCTGTGTGCTGAGTGCTATGTGCTGTGTGCAGGGTACTGGGTGCTGTGTGCTGAGTGCAGGGTACTGAGTGCTCTGTGCAGGGTCTGTGCATAGGGTGCTGCATGCAGGGTGCTGTGTGCTGTGTGTAGGGTGCTGTGTGCTCTGTGCAGGGTGCTGTGTGTAGCATGCTCTGTGCTCTGTGCAGGGTCTGTTTGCAGGGTGCTGTGTGTAGGGTCCTGTGTGCTCTGTGCAGGGTGCTGTGTGCAGGGTGCTGTGTGTAGGGTGCTGCATGCAGGGTGCTGTGTGTAGGGTGCTGTGTGCTCTGTGCAGGGTGCTGTGTGTAGGGTGCTGTGTGCTCTGTGCAGGGTGCTGTGTTTAGGGTGCTGTGTGCTCTGTGCAGGGTCCGTGTGTAGGGTGCTGTGTGCTCTGTGCAGGGTCCGTGTGTAGGGTGCTCTGTGATCTGTGCAGGGTGCTTCATGCTGTGTGTGTCTTCAGCAGGTGGGAGGGCTCAGCTCTTCAGCTTGGGGAAAGGAGTGGGTGCTACAGCCGGACCAGAAGGGGGTTTCCTCACCCCAGTTCTCTCTCCATGGACATATCACAGATCAACACATAGAAGGCATCTCTTGATCCAAAAGACGCCTCCTCCATCCTCAGGAAAGTGTGGGGGAGCCCCCTCTGACCACAGCAAGAGCAGGGGAGCCCCAGCCCCTGGGCTCACCCAACAAAGGAACACACACAATTAGCTTTGCTGCACGGCACTCCCAGACGAAATGCTGGAAACACAACTGTTATTTGCAAAGCAGAAATAGAGACACACAGAAGAGGCTGTCAGCAATGGTCGGTCCCCAGGGCCACCGTGGACGGCATGCCTTCTGCTGGAGAGACCATTCTAAGGCCACAGAGTGGACAAAAGGGAGACTGAATTCTCTTGGTGCTATCTGTATGATTTTTCTGTAAATGTACAACTGCTCTTTAAAATGTTTATTTTCCAAATCTCTGTCTTGTTCGATCATCCCACCTTCTGTCTGGGTTTGTGGGTGTAAAGTGGATGCTGAGAAGAGCCCCGGGCTGCATGCACTGGGTTCTTAGGCCCGTCAGCTCCCTTTGTTGAAAGGAGCATCACTGGCTCCAGAATCCAGAATTGCCCGAATTTCTGCACCTGCAGAGTCATCCCGGAAGTGCCAGGGGTGGCCATGTGCTTCCCACTTGGGCCCAACCACCCGGCGCGGGCGCCTGGGAAGGGAAGGACAGCGTCTCCCTCTGAGGCCAGATGTGACCCTGCCTCGCCCACCGTCTGGCTTTTCTGGATCAGGACACATGAGCTTTGGGGCTGCGAGCTCCTTTGCTGACACAGAGCTAAGACGCCGGGGCTGGAGATTTGCTGGACTGTGCGTTTCGCCTGTAGACTCCCAACTTCACTCTCCAGGGCTGTGGAGCCAGGCCCCTCAGCACCCCTCCCCACTGTGCTCGCGTCCGTTCCACCGTGCCAGGAGCCCCCCACGCCTCCTATGTCCCCAGAGCTTCCTCCCCGGGCTCCAGCCGAGACTCTCCCTGCAGCTTCCACCCACCGGGTCCTCCCGGATCTGAGCGCCCACGGCCAGCCAGATGCAGACAGGCTGGTGCGCCCAGCGGGCAGGATGGTCAGCGGGCAGGACTGGCACCCGAGGAGGGCTGGGGGCAGCTGGGCTAGGGGGCAGGGTCTGCAGATCTGACTTTAGAACACGTGGAAGGAAAAGCAGGGGCCATGAGAGGGGGTCTGGGGGAAACGGGACAAGGAGACATCTGGGGAACTGGGGCTGCCGCTCCGTCTCCCTGGGGATGTCCAGCCCTCTTGGCTGAGCCCTCATCACGGGCAGGGGCGGCGGAGGGGCCAGGAGGGCCTGAGGGCCCGTCTCTGCCCGACAGGGCTTCTCAGGCCTCAGTCTGCCCGGGAGAGGTGTGCGGACTCACGGCCGCCCCGTTGCCCCATTGGACTATCGCCCTAGCGCACCAGGAGCCGAGCTGCCATCCCCGGGCCCTCTCCTCCTGCCTCCCTTCTCGCCACTAAAGAGCTGAGAGGCTTCCTCAAACCCTCAACAGAGCAAAGACAGACTTTGGGCGGATGTCGGAGGCTTGTTCTGAGACCCCAGTGGCTGGACGTGATGCCCGGGAGAGTCTGCCTGCAGTGCTGGAGCCCCGGGGCGATCCCCGGGTCAGGAAGATGCCCTGCAGGAGGGCACAGCCCCCCACTCCAGGGTCTGGCCTGGAGAATACCATGGACAGAGGAGCCTGGTGGGCTGCAGCCCAGGGGGTCGCACAGAGTCGGGCGCGCTGAGCGGCTGAATCTTGTGACGCCTGTTCCTCGTGACTTCTTCCCTGGAGCTGAGGGGGTGGGGGCTGTGCTGTTTCCCAGGATGCGCTTCCCGAGTCCCATTTCCTGCTGGTGCACGAGTCCCCGAGGCAAGGTCAGCGATGGGGATGCAGATGGCCCGGTGGTGCTGTCTTTCACTACACATGGCCCCTATGCTTCCAAGCCGGGCTCCTGAAGTGATGATAAAACCCTCATGGTCATGAAATAACCATGGCATCCTTGTCCCCACTTTACGGAGGCAGAGACTGAGGCCACGAGGTGAAGCAGCTGAGGCTGCCTGGCCGCTCCATCCACGCCGCCATCCAGATGCCTGGGCCTGCCCCCACCACTTCCTAACTTTTCATAACTGAGATACCTGACTGTTGTCTCCACGTCCAGATTGATATACAGTGAATTCGAATTATTTTCCCCCTTGGATTAATTCACCCTTACTTCTGCTAATAGTGAATTAATCCACTGTTACTTCTGTTGATGGAGCTTCCCTTGTGTTTCAGCTGGGAAAGAATCCACCTGCCATGCGGGAGACCTGGGTTTGATACCTGGGTTGGGAAGATCCCCTGGAGAATGGCTACCCACTCCAGTATTCTGGCCTGGAGAATTCCATGGACTGTATCGCCCTTGGGGTCACAAAGAGTCGGACACGAGTGAGCGACCTTCACTTTCACTTTTCTGCTGACACTTCTGTGAAGACGCTTGCCATTTCCCACACTGATCTATCCGAGGGGCTCGGTCCCCTTCCCCGTGACATGTGGACAGTCCCAGCCCACCCGGCAGGGCTGTGTCAGCTGGGGTTGCAGCCGTGTTGTCGTACGTCACACAGACAAAGCCTCTGCCTCTGGATGCGCATGGTGAGCCAGGGCTTCACGTCCCTTCCACCTCCCATATGTCAGCGTCACATGTTTAGAAAGAGTGATATAACTTTTCCAAACTCTTTTCTAGCTTCAGTATCCTTAGGAAAGCCCTTTCACCCCCAGAGTGCAAAAATATTCACCCGTCTTTCCCTCAAATTCCTTTACCATTTCATTTGCTCTATGCTTATCTCTTCAAACCATCTGGAATTTATTTTATCATGAGGTAAGGATGCAACCTCATTTTTTTTTTCTCCAAAATTGTAACCACCTATGCCAGTAACGTTTATTGCGCAATCCATCTTTGCTACACGGACTTAATTCTCCCTTTTCATGTAAGGAATGCTGAGTTATCTTGAGTCATTTCTAGACGATCCCCTGGTTGCCCTTATTCTATTTCTGTCTACATGAGTATTGTGCCACTTTCATCATTATCTTAAGGGGTTTTGCTATTTCGTTCTCTGCGTCACTTCACATTGTTACTCTTCAGAACCTATTTGGTTATCCTGACACATTTTCCCAAATGAGTTTCATATCATTTTGTTCCCCAATAATCTTTGGGGATTTTGACAGGAATTTCATCCACAAGACTTCAAAGGGCTTTCCCAGGAGAACAGACACATTTCAATACGAAATCTTCCCACGTGGGAACACGGATCTCACTCTGAAGACGCACACTTCTCATTATTTCTGGTGCTGTAGTCTCGATCATCCTGTTATTCTTGTAATCAAAAGTGTTTTTCAATTGAGCCACATTTTATTAACCTGAAGATGCTACAACAAACCGAGACAGTGTATTCAAAAGCAGAGACATCACTTTGCTGAAAAACATATTGATTTTGCTGATATGCAGAACATGTAGACAAATTACAGATCCCTAAGATGGGAATACCAGACCACCTAACCTGCCTCTTGAGAAATCTGTATGCAGGTCAGGAAGCAACAGTTAGAACTGGACATGGAACAACAG
>SJYT01042665.1:370912-438585 GCA_006410635.1 Cephalophus harveyi
GACCCCATGAACTGTGTTCCACCAGACTCCTCTGTCCATGGGATCTTCCAGGCAAGAACACTGGAGTGGGTTGGCATCTCCTACGACCAGATACAATGAAGCTGTAGTGCTTAATGCAGTTGTATTGGCACTGCTGCTGCTGCTAAGTCGCTTCAGTCGTGTCTGACTCTGTGCGACCCCATAGACAGCAGCCCACCAGGCTCCCCCGTCCCTGGGATTCTCCAGGCAAGAACACTGGAGTGGGTTGCCATTTCCTTCTCCAATGCAGGAAAGTGAGAAGTGAAAGTGAAGTCGCTCGATCATGTCCGACTCTTCGCGACCCCATGGACTGCAGCCCACCAGGCTCCTCCGTCCATGGGAGTTTCCAGGCCAGAGTACTGGAGTGGGGTGCCATCGCCTCCCCATGTATTGGCACAAGGAAGGGGCAAAAAGGACCAGTGGACATAACAGAGAGTCCAGGAAGAGACTGATGCACACACAGACCCTTGATTTAGGACACAGGTCACTCCACATAGCAATGGCAAAGGCTTCTCTTTTAAATAAAGCTGGTCAGTTAGATATTCATATAGAGAAAGAGTAATCTGGACCTATACCTCACACCATACAGAGGCATGGATTCTGGGTAGACTGTAGGTCAAAATGTGAAATCAGAAAATCCTTTAGACAATGTCATACGGAAATGTGTTCATATGTTTGTGATAGTCAAATACTTCCTACACAGCACACAGAGTATACTAAGCAGAGAAGGAAAGATTTATTGATTGAACAATGTTAAAACTGACTGGTTTGTTCACCAAAAAGAAAAATTAAGAATAAAAAGCCAAATTGCACAATATGAGGGAAAATACTTTAAATATAAATAATTGATGACAGTCTTGAATCCAGGAAACATTTTTTTAAGCTCCTATAAATCAGTAAGATAGAGACAACCCAGTTTTTTAAATGGGAAGAGGCTTTATGAGACACACCCCAAAAGAGGAACGCCAAGGGTCCAGTAAGGATTCCCCTGTGGCTCAGACCGTAAAGAGACTGCCTGCAAAGTGGGAGACCTGGATTCTATCCCTGGGTCAGGAAGATCCCCTGGGGAAGGGAATGGCTACCCACTCCAATATTCTTGCCTGGGAAATCCCATGGACAGAGGAGCCTGGTGGGCTACAGTCCATGGGGTCGCCAAGAGTCAAACATAACTGAGCGACTTCACTTTCACTTCCACTTCCAAGGGTCCAGTAAGCATAAGAACAGGTGTTCATTTCCTTCAATTATCAGGGATATAAACATGTATATACCAATAGGATAACACAAAATAGTCGCCAGAATCCCTAAATCTAAAAGAAGAAGAAAACAAGAGGTCAGTGAAGATGGGGAAAGACTGGAGCTTTCTCACTGCTGGGAGGAGCATAAACGGAACAATCCTCTTGAAATACTACTTGGCATTATCTGCTATACACTGCAGGCTTCCCAGCTGGCCCAGCGGTAAAGAATCCACCTGCCAACGCAGGAGACCTGGGTTTGATCCCTGGGTTGGGAAGATGCCCTGGAGAAGGAAATGGCAACCCACCCCAGTGTTCTTGTGGAGAATCCCATGGACAGAGGAGCCTGGTGGGTTGGACACACAGAGGAGCCGGACACAGCTTAGCAACTAAAGAACAATAGCAGCAGCATTGTGCACTTATTCTGTACCCAGCAATCCTGCTCGAGATGCACACCCAACAGAAATGAACGCATATAGCACAAGAAGGCATACAAAAATGTTTATACCAGATTCATTCCAAATAGCCCCAACCTGAAAGCAAACCAAAGCTTCATCACATCACTGAACCAATCAATCAATGGAGATATTTCTATACAGTGGAATAGCTACTACACAGCAAAGGGTATGACTGACCCACTGCTTCTTGTAGCAACATGCACAGAGCTCACAAAGTTGGGCAAAGAAGCCAGGTGTGAGAAGCAGGGATGGTAGGGCTCCACTCTTCCTGGCCCAGGGATCGAATCTGGGTCTCCTGCGCTGCAGGCAGATTCTTTACTGTCTAAGCCTCCAGGGAAGCCTATACAACAGCAAACATGGGCGTAACTAAAAGTGGCCTTAGAAGTGAGGATGGCAGTGACCTCCGGGGAGGGAAATGGCAGGAATGAGTGGGAGGTGCCTGAGGGGTTTCCTGGATGCTGGGGTGTCCTGTGTGCTCATCTGGGGGCTGTCACATGGACCCGTTCATCTTGAAAACAGCCTTTGAACTGTATACAGAAGAATCGTACACTTTGTAAAGAATGTTTAATCAAAACAAAAAGGAACACACCTACATTCACAACAGTATTATTCACAGCAGCTGAAACAGGGAAGCTGCCCAAATTGATAAGCAAAATGCGGTCCAACCACACAGTGGAATATTATTCAGTCTTTAAAAGGAAGGAAATTCTGACACAGGTTACAGCATAGATGAGCCTCGAGAGTGTGATGCTCAGTGAAATAAGCTGTCACCAAGAGACAAGCACTGTATGGATTCACTTACATGAACACCTAGACAAGTCAACCCCGTAGACATAGAAGGTCAGATGGTGGTTGCCGGGGCCCGGGGGAGGGCGAAGGGGAGCTCTCGTTTAACGGGCGTGAAGTTTCAGCGTCCCTAGATGAAGACGGCCCTGGAGATGGATGGTGGTGATAGGCACGCAACAGTGAGCATCCTTCCATTCAGCAACATGGAACTGAAGGCTGCTTTCCATACAAAGTTAAAAGCACGTTGGATTTCCTTCCTGACCACTTGCCCAGTCCCCATCTCTTTCAGAGACATAAGCTTCATCTGAATTATTTCATCTGACTGATCATTGTCATTTATAACTTTATTGCTGCTTCTGCCTCAGGTTATCCTCTGGAAAGGTGTATGGATTCATTACATATCCTAATGTATTGTCTATAGATTGTAGGATAAAGTCAAGCATGTATCTGCTGACAGTTTCTAAGTTGACCTGTCTTTGTACCTAGAAATGTCTCTTAATAGTAGGCTTCCCTGGTGGCTCAGATGGTAAAGAATCTGCCTGCAATTCAGGAGACCCCTGTTCAATTCCTGGGTTGGGAAGATCCCATGGAGAAGGAAATGGCAGCCCCTTCCAGTATTCTTGCCTGAAGAATTCCATGGACAGAGGAGCCTGGCAGGCTACAGTCCACGGGGTTGCAAAGTCAGACACGACTGAGCGACTATTGCTCACATTAATGTTACTGAACCCTACACTTAACATGATTAAGATGGGAAATGTTAAGCTGTGTATTTTATAACAATAAAAGGATTGAAGGAAAGCTACAATAACAAAAAGGAAACCATCTGAATGTCTAGCAATGATGGAAGCATTACATGATTCTCGTCATAGCTGAACCACTGCTGCTTGACCAGGAAGGATTCCTACACAAAGCGCATCCGGGGGTGGGGTGGGGGAAGCCAGGTCACACAGCTCCTTCTCCTCACTCCACTGGTGAATGATCGCTTCCTGGGGACAGCTGAAAGGATCAGCAGATCGGGGTTGAGTGATTGTATCTGGCTCTCCTGTACAAGCTATTTCAGATCCTGCTCCTTTCGTTTCTCCTGACTGAGGCATGTTCTCAGAGGCTGTTTCAAAGCTTTCAGAACATCTAGGGCACAACTGGCTTATGCTCAATACCCGGCCAGCACATGCGGATGCAGCTGCCAACCCCTTTGCTCCAGGTGCTCAAGCGCAGAGCCACCAGCCCCCTGGGGAGGAGGGATGTGAGCGATCACACACCTCTGCAGAGCCTGTGAGCCTCCGAGACGTTAGATGGCCTCGGATTCAATCACAGATAATTGAACTACGGCTACAGCCCCAGAGGAAAGAGACTTGCTCAAATGTCACCAAGCATTTGAGCAAAGCAGAAAACAGCAGATTCCATGTCTTCTGACCTCTAATTCAGGGCTCCCCCCAACTTTCAGGGCAGAGTGAATTCACACTATGCTGGAGAGGACGGACGTCAGCTGTCAGGGCTCGCTGGCCCTGAAGATGCTCAGATGCCTGTAAGGGGATGGCGTCTGCACGAGCAGAGGGCATCGCTAATGCCACCACTTGTGTTCATTCAGCCTGCTGTTTTAGTTTTTATTGGCACAGAGCAAATCGCCCCAAATCTGTCAGCTCAGAACACTCCTATTGGCTGTCAGTCGGTCGCTCAGTCGTGTCCATCTCTGCCACCCCATGGACTGCAGCACGCCAGGTTTCCCTGTCTTTCACCATCTCCCAGAGTTTGCTCATATTCATGTCCATCAAGTCAGTGTTGCTATCCAACCATCTCATCCTCTGCCACCACCTTCTCCTCCTGCCCTCAATCTTTCCCAGCATCAGGGTCTTTTCCAATGAGTCAGCTCTTCTCATCAGGTGGCCAAAGTATTGGAGCTTCAGCGTCAGTCCTTCCAGTGAATTTTCAGGGTTGATTTCCTTCAAGATTAACTGGTTTGATCTCCTTGCAGTCCAAGGGACTCTCAAGAGTCTTCTTCAGCACCACAGTTCAAAAGCATCAATTCTTTGGTGCTCAGCCTTCTTTAGGGTCCAGCTATCCCATCTATACGTGACTACTGGAAAAACCATAGTTTTGATTAGATGGACCTTTGTTGGCAAAATGATATCTCTGCTTTTTAATATGATGTCTAGGTTTGTTATAGCTTTCCTTCCAAGGAACAAGAATCTTTTAATTTCCAGGCTGTAGTCACCATCAGTAGTGATTCTGGAGACCAAAGAAAGAAGACCTGTCACTCCTTCCACTTTTCCCCCATCTATTTGCCATGAGGTGATGGGACCAGATGCCATGATCTTAGTTTTTTGAATGCTGAGTTTTAAGCCAGCTTTTTCACTCTCCTCTTTCACTTTCATCAAGATGCTCTTTACTTCCTCTTCGATTTCTGACTTTCTGATGGGGTGTCATCTGCATATCTGAGGCTGTTGACATTCCTCTTGGCAATCTTGATTCCAGCTTGTGATTCATCCAGCCTGGCATTTCCCATGATGTACTCTGCATAGAAGTTAAATAAGCAGGGTCAATTGAGTGATTGTATCTGGCTCTCCTGTACAAGCTATTTCAGATCCTGCTCCTTTCGTTTCTCCTGACTGAGGCATGTTCTCAGAGGCTGTTTCAAAGCTTTCAGAACATCTAGGGCACAACTGGCTTATGCTCAATACCCGGCCAGCACATGCGGATGCAGCTGCCAACCCCTTTGCTCCAGGTGCTCAAGCGCAGAGCCACCAGCCCCCTGGGGAGGAGGGATGTGAGCGATCACACACCTCTGCAGAGCCTGTGAGCCTCCGAGACGTTAGATGGCCTCGGATTCAATCACAGATAATTGAACTACGGCTACAGCCCCAGAGGAAAGAGACTTGCTCAAATGTCACCAAGCATTTGAGCAAAGCAGAAAACAGCAGATTCCATGTCTTCTGACCTCTAATTCAGGGCTCCCCCCAACTTTCAGGGCAGAGTGAATTCACACTATGCTGGAGAGGACGGACGTCAGCTGTCAGGGCTCGCTGGCCCTGAAGATGCTCAGATGCCTGTAAGGGGATGGCGTCTGCACGAGCAGAGGGCATCGCTAATGCCACCACTTGTGTTCATTCAGCCTGCTGTTTTAGTTTTTATTGGCACAGAGCAAATCGCCCCAAATCTGTCAGCTCAGAACACTCCTATTGGCTGTCAGTCGGTCGCTCAGTCGTGTCCATCTCTGCCACCCCATGGACTGCAGCACGCCAGGTTTCCCTGTCTTTCACCATCTCCCAGAGTTTGCTCATATTCATGTCCATCAAGTCAGTGTTGCTATCCAACCATCTCATCCTCTGCCACCACCTTCTCCTCCTGCCCTCAATCTTTCCCAGCATCAGGGTCTTTTCCAATGAGTCAGCTCTTCTCATCAGGTGGCCAAAGTATTGGAGCTTCAGCGTCAGTCCTTCCAGTGAATTTTCAGGGTTGATTTCCTTCAAGATTAACTGGTTTGATCTCCTTGCAGTCCAAGGGACTCTCAAGAGTCTTCTTCAGCACCACAGTTCAAAAGCATCAATTCTTTGGTGCTCAGCCTTCTTTAGGGTCCAGCTATCCCATCTATACGTGACTACTGGAAAAACCATAGTTTTGATTAGATGGACCTTTGTTGGCAAAATGATATCTCTGCTTTTTAATATGATGTCTAGGTTTGTTATAGCTTTCCTTCCAAGGAACAAGAATCTTTTAATTTCCAGGCTGTAGTCACCATCAGTAGTGATTCTGGAGACCAAAGAAAGAAGACCTGTCACTCCTTCCACTTTTCCCCCATCTATTTGCCATGAGGTGATGGGACCAGATGCCATGATCTTAGTTTTTTGAATGCTGAGTTTTAAGCCAGCTTTTTCACTCTCCTCTTTCACTTTCATCAAGATGCTCTTTACTTCCTCTTCGATTTCTGACTTTCTGATGGGGTGTCATCTGCATATCTGAGGCTGTTGACATTCCTCTTGGCAATCTTGATTCCAGCTTGTGATTCATCCAGCCTGGCATTTCCCATGATGTACTCTGCATAGAAGTTAAATAAGCAGGGTCACAATATACAGCCTTGTCATACTCCTTTCCCAATTTGGAACCAGTCTGTTGTTCCATGTCCAGTTCTAACTGTTGCTTCTCAACCTGCATGCAGGTTTCTCAGGAGGCAGGTCAGGTGGTCTGGGACTCCCATCTCTTTCAGAACTTTGACAGTTTGTTGTGATCTGCAAACTTCTGTTTACTAGCTCACATTCTGTACAGGAGAGACAGAGAGGTCCGGACACACCATGACTGGGAATCCAGGCACTGGCTGGGCGGTGCTCTCATCTGGGGGCTCTACTGGGGAAGAATCCACTTCTGAGCTTGTTCAGGCTGCTGGCTGAATTCAGCTCCTTGTGGCTGTAGGTTGAGGTCCCTGCTTTCTCACTGGCTGTCAGCCAGGAGCAGTTGCCCCTCCTGGAGGCAGAACACACCCTGTGCCGCGTGGCACCTTCCAGCGTATATGGAATTCCTCTAGTGCTCCAAAGCTCTGACTCGAGTCTCTGGCCTCTAGAAACTTCAGAGTCATGTGGTTAGGTCAGGTCTACACAGTAGTCTCTCCTTCTTAAAGTCAGCTGTGCCTTTAACAGCCTAATCATGTGAGTGAAACCCTTTATATTCACACATTACAGAAAGGAGATCCAACCAGTCCATCCTAAAGGAAATCAATCCTGAATATTCATTGGAAGGACTGATGCTGAAGCTGAAGCACCAATACTTGGGCCACCTAATATGAAGAGCCAATTCATTGGAAAAGACCCTGATGCTGGGAAGATTGAAGGCAGAAGGAGAAGAGGGTGACAGAGGATGAGATGGTACAATGGCATCACTGGCTCAATGGACATGAACTTGGGCCAACTCCTGGAGATGGTGAGGGACAGGGTCTCAAAGAGTCAGACAAGACTTGGGAGACTGAACAGCAACACCACTGCACAGGGTGTGCACATCAGGATACAATTCAGGCGCTGTCTCAGATGTCCGCCTAAGGTGCTGTCCCAAAGCCCCAGAAAGCCGGAACACTAGTCCATGGACATCACACCTCATAGCTACAGCACTGTTAGCTGGGAAAGGCCTGGGAGTCAGAGCTGGGGCCAGGCCCACAGTCTCCCTGTCACGGTGAGTTTGACCTTGAACCCAGCTGAGGAAAGCAGCTCTAGTTTAGTCAAAGCATAACCAGCTCCCTGCTCTGCCTTCTGGGTTGGACTCAATTCTTTTTAGCATTTCAGCTTTTTCCTCCACCTGCAAGAACCCTGTGGAAATTATTCCTAATGGTCCATGAAAAGATCAAGGACCAACCAGACTCAGATGTCTTCAGTTGCCATGTTCTAATTTATTGGCAATATGTTCACTAATGCTTTCCTGATTATTTCCTGGGTAGGCTGCTTTACCAGATGAAAAATGGCCAAAGACAGTTATTAATTAAATGAAAGGGCAGCAACCAAATGTGAAGATCTCAAACTCTTTTAAAGTATCTTTTTCTTTTTTCAAAAGAAGCACTGGGTAGAAGAAAAAATTGTCATACCTTTTAGCTTATAAATTTATGTTCAACATCCATATGCAACTAACTTCTGGTTTCATTTCCTATCAAACGAGTCTTTGAACTTGTTTTCCTTCTAAAATCATCCCAAATAAACTTGAATTAACTGGTGAGTCAGGCTACTTTTGTTAAAGAAACACTGTGGAGAGAAAATTGAGTCCATTTTCAAAGCTGAAGAGGAAACAGTGGTGAAAGAATAATTTATAAAGTGCATGGCGCTGCTAAACTGCTGAGCTCATCTTGTCTTTTTGAGACAGTGCTTTGTAGAGGCATAAAGAGACCAGAGGATGTTCTGATACAACCTCTTTGTCTTGCAGATAAGGAAACTGAGACAGCAGGCTGAAGTGACCTTCTCAGAGTCCCACAGATGGCTAGCAGCTAGCCCTGAGAGTCCAGATTCTCAGAGGCTCTTCCTATAGCTGGGTCATCTCTCTGATTCCTGAAACAGGGCCAAGGAGCCACCCTAACGTGTCTCCAACACACTTATGGTTTCATGCAGAGGATGTTGCTAACGGAAATGCAAGATGACGTAAATTAGGCAGATTCTCATGTGTTACTGTTTTGAACAAAGACAGAACATCTGTCTTCACTTTGCCCCTTGCAGGAGAATCTTCTGCGTGAGCTGCTTTGGATCCATCCTGATGGTCCTTTGTGGGGTGGGCCAGGCAGTGTGAGTGGGGGATGAAGCCAAGCCTCTCACAGTTAGCAGCCAGCTCCTAGAGCCCCCACTTCAGAGGCTGATGGCCATCACTTTGGGGAAGGTCTGATGGATGTCCAAAATGACTTCTCACTTCATTTCATGCCATTTCATTCCTTTCATCCTTAGAACTTGCGATCTCTCTTATCAAAGATTCAATAGGAGTTTAATAAGTTATTCAAAGCTATTTTTCTTATTAATGAACTACATTTTGAAGTTTAAAGATGATTTGCAAAAAATCCATTTAAGTGTGATGGATATATTGGCATAAAGCACAGATAGTACTTTTATGTACAAAAAAAAATTGAAAATGATTTTAAAAGCTTATGAGTTTGGGAATCAAGAACTTTTTAAACTGAAGTATAGTTAATTTACAATGTGTTAGCTTGAAGTGCACAGTAAAGTGATTCACACACATACACACACACATATATATTTATGTATTCTTTTCCAGATTATTTTCTGTTATGGCTTATTACAAGATACTGAGTATAGTTCCCTGTGCTATTCAGTAGGTCCTTGTTGGAAATAAGAACTTTAAATACAGAGCCTGACAATCTTGGCACCACTGACATTTGAAGCCAGATAGCTGGTGTATCTGCCTGTCTTATGCCCTGGACAAAGTTTGGCATCTTCCCTGGCCTCCACCCACTAGAGGCCAGTAGCACACTCTCTTCCCCTAGTTGGGACAACCAACAGTGTTTCCAGATATTGCCACACGTCCCCTGGGAGCCAAAATGGCACTGGTCAGGATCTAGTAGGACGCTGGAGTGCATCTCAGATTTGAGTGGGCATTGCACCTGTTCTGCAGACTCAGGAAGCCCTCAAAGGTAGTTTTACAATAAAATCAATATTCAATATCACCAATACATGGCTAAATTCAATTTAAAGAACTTTTAACAGGCAGTGCTGCCCAAGGAAATCAAGCATCACTTGTTCAATAGAGTATCAGCGAGGGAGGAGGACCAGGAAACTCTGGTCTGGACTGATGTAGAGAGAGGCTGCTGAGAGCGGGCGGGAGCGGGCCAGGAGGGCACTCAGCCATCTCAGCTCAGTAGACAGGCATCAGCGTGTTTAAAAAAGGTGCTTATCTGTAAAACGTCTACTTCTCCAAGCTCAACTTTCCATCAGTTAACTTTTTTAGACTGATTAAAGTGATAACATCACATTGTGGAAAATTTGGAAAGCATATAAAAAGTACAAAGAGACACAAAGCAATCACCCTCAATCTGATCAAAAGAAAGCAGAAAGCGCTCTTGGCACACATGGGTGTTTCTGCCCAGACGGTATTCTATGCATATTTTTTCATTTTTGAACTCACTTTTTTGCTTTTTTGCAGGAGTTTTCCTCCTGCCAAGAAAAGTCTTTGGAAGAAAATATATCATAATTTAATTAACTATTCTCTCATTGTTGGGATTTTATAAACATCACTAAAATAAAGCAATTTTTATCCTTGATAAGTGTGTCTCACATTTGTCTCATAATTAGCTCAACACCTAGCTCGATGCATAGTAAGTGCTCAGGGAACAAGCCCTTGTGACTGTATTGTTCAGCTGCTTTCCTGAAAAGTTAAACTCTCACCAGCAGCATCTCATAAAAGCTTCACCAGCATTAAATATTACTGTCTCTTCATTTTTCTGCAATTTATTTGGTGAAAATTAAACTCCTCATTATCTTAGTTTGCACTTCCTGATTACCAATGAGGTTGAATACTTAGGTTGTTTATCAAATATTTTCATATTAGATGATCTGCTTATGATTTTGCTTTGAATTTAGTTCTTATTTGGAACTTAGTTCTTATTTACTTGCATGAGCCCTTCTCTTAATAAGGATTTTAGACAGAACAAAGAACAAAGACAGAACATCTGTCTTCACTTTTAGACATTAACCTTTGACTTTTACTGATATTTATTTCCTTATTTTTTTTTAATTACATAATTAGACACAAAGTTGCATGAGGGGAAACTCCCAGGCTAGGTGAACTTTTTAATAAAAAGAATAAAACCTTTGACAATATCTACTGCCATAAGACACAGTTGCCAGAACCAAATGATGGCAGAATTCAGACCTAATGAAACAAGGAAATGAAACAATTTGAAAAGGAATTTAAAATTATATTGTGAGAACTGTTAAATTTTTATAATTTACAGAAATAGAAAGAATAACAACTGTTAAGTGAGAATAGAAATCTCAGGATTCGGAAGGATCCATTTGGAAACCATGGAACTGAACAATATTGAAATAAAAAAGTCACTAAATGGCTTACATTACTTTAAAAGATAGAACAAAACAGAGGATCAGTGACTTAGAAAACAGAACTAAGGATATTGTTCAGAATGAAGTACAGAGAAATAAAAAGTCAAATCAGAGATAGGAAGCGCTGGTTAAATCAAAGTTACATCTAACAGAAGTTCCAGAAGCAGACAAAGAAAACTGAGGACGCAAACACTTCAGCAGGTAACAGCACAGAATTATCCATAATTGAAGACACACACGAGTCCTCAAATTGAGGCTGAGAGACGAGGATTAAATGTTTACAAAGGAGTCCAGTCACAGACATGTATGAGAAACACCAGGGAAAAATAAAATACTCAAAACATCAGAAAAAAATGACAGATGAGCAGCAGTGTTTTCATCAACAGAAACAGGCGTGAACGCCTTGAAGTAACAGTTTCAAGGGCTAAGGAAAAATAACCACCAACCTAGAATTCAAAGCAACTGTACAGATATATTTAGACACACCCATTATTATACTTGGGTCTCCTGGTGGCTCAGCTGGTAAAGAATCCATCTGCAATGCAGGAGACCCCAGTTAAATTCCTGGGTATCATAAGTATTATTATGCTTATACCAATGGTTCCCAAGTTTGTCTGCATATTGGAATCACTTTGGAAGTTCCACAGAAGCTTAGGTCCATGTCCCACTCCCAGGAATTATGACTTAGTTGAGCTAGGGTTTGGCCTGGGTTTGGGGATTTTTCTAATGTGCCAGCGATCGTCAGACTCTGAAAATCACTGGTATAGACTCTTGAATTAAGTACTGAAGTATGAGCTTTAACAAAAGTGAACCCCAAAAACGGTAAAAAGTGTTATAAAATACAGTCGGCAAAGAATCAGCAAAATGTGATAGCCACTTAAATAATACAGTAAAGGATCCAAGGGCTTCCCAGATGGTAAAGAATCGGCCTACAATGCAGGAGACCTGGGCTCAACCCCTGGGCTGGGAGGACCCTCTAGAGAAGGAGAGCGGGAATACCCACTCCAGTATTCTGGCCTGGAGAATTCCATGGACAGAGGAACCTGGCCGACTACAGTCCAAGGGGTAGCAAAGAGTCGGACATGACTGAGCAACTTTCACTTAAACAATCCAAATTGGATCTTCATTATAAAATATAGTAATAATAGTGAAAATCATATTTATTTGAAAAATACTAGGAACTAAAATTCTAAGGAATAAGTGGAAAAGAAAGTAGCAAGTTCAGAGGGAAGTTAATGTGTTTCTAGATCCTCATCTTCTTTGTGAAGAGAGCTTAGAGTTAATTATAAAATTCATTTGAAAATATAAAGCTAAATCACTTGTTTAAAAGTTCCAAGTGACCATCTAAAGAACAGACACAATATGTTTTAACTTTCAGGTGAAACAGGGAAATAAAGAAAATGTTCAGTTTAACAAAAGCACTCAAGAGGAAAAAAAAAAACAAGGAAAATAATGTTAAATAACAAGCAGAACAACAATTCTGGAAAGAATTTCAAATGAGTCAGTAACCATAATAAATGCAAATAAATTAGAAATCACTTTTCTAAAAACATTTTTTTTTAACCAGATAGACCCTAAAATTGAAGTTTTGAGTAGATACCAAGATAGGGTGTGAAAATCCTAAATAAAGCGGCAGACTCACAAAGGAGCTGTCTGGGGACCGGTCCGCTGCCTTTGGGTTCACACACCCTCAGGAACATCGTGAGAACTGGACGGTCGGGAGAGCTGGATTTGCGGAGCGCGGGGCTGGTGAAAGTGGTGCTCACGCCTCGAGCCTTCCTGAACCCATAGCCCGGGCTCGACGGCAGCCCTTGGAGAGCCGGACGCACGTGCGATGCTGTGAGCAGACACCCTGGACCAGAGGCGGCCTCCGCCCCCGAGGTTCTGGTCGGCTGCTTCAGCTGGTGCGTGTGGAGAGGGCCACTATGCGGTGACCGCGTGCACAGCCACATGTCGCTAGGAGAACGCGTTCCCCTGTGCCAGCTGTAGGCCGTGCAAAACGGGGGGAGCTGTGATGGGGGGAGACAGACCGGAAACAGACACGGATACACACGTGAGCACATATGCACACACAGACAAGTTTAGGTTCTGCCCCAGAGGACCACCTGAAGCATCTGAGGATCTTAAGCAGCAGACGCCCAAAGTGCAGCACGGGAGCACCAGTGAGGGAACACCAGCGAGGGAGCACCAGCAACCCGGAAGAGCCCCAGAAGGTCCACCAGAGCCCGTGCAAAACCCTGCTGGACCCGCAAGGTAGAAACTCTCCTCACTCCTCGGTCCACACGCTCCAGCTGCTCCAAGGGTGGCGCCTGCCTAAGGGCCGGCACTCACCAGCCACGAGCCTTAGCTGGGGAGGGGTAGTAAGTGGATACGAACGTTCTGATGGACAGCTCAGCCTCACTTGGTTGATTTCTGAATTGAAAGGCAATGCAGGACTTCAGGTGGCAACCTGGAAGTCAGAGATGAGACAGCAGCTGCCCAAGCCCACAGCTGTGTAAGAGGGTCACCAGTGAACACACTTTTAAAGAGACAGGGAACAAAAATAAAGTCTTGCTTTAATCATAGCGTAATTTGTGTTTGTTCTACATAGTAGTCACACAATATCCAGCTACATATGCCCCATGAAGAAACACCAAACTCAAGGAAACAGAGAAGCTGCGTGTAAAGAAATGGGAAATGACAAACAATTGCCAAACAAAGGAAAACTTGAATGGCTTTATGACTATTAGGCAAAAGATCCTAAGAAAAAAACTTTATCATGAACTAAAATATCATCTTTAATAATAAAAGCAATAAATTTCTAAGATTGGTAATCATCAACACATATACACACACATCTCATAAGACACCCTCAACATACACAAAACAAAAGTGACAGAAATGTAAGAAGCTGACAAATCTAAACTGAAGATTTTATGATCTTCAATAAACAGAAGACACTTGCCATTGGGTCTTAGCACAATACACACTTCTCTCACTAACAAATAAATCGAACTTTCAAAACATCAGCAAAAATAGAAAACATTAAAATACCATAATTGACGGTGTCAATATTATAAATGAGAGCATCTTATCTATCTATGAGATATAGATAGATAGATAGAGATGGAGAGAGAAAGACAGAAGGGGCAGAGAGGGAGAGGTCTCCCAGAACCCAGACAAAAACAGGCTACACATTCTTTTCAAACACATAAAATATGTTTTTAAAATTTGGATACATACATAATGGATCACAAAGGAAGTCTTGAAAAAAACCAAAGATCTGAAAACATGTGGTCCACAACAATTTTAGAAATAAAATTTTAATGTCAGTTAAAATGCACCCATACATTTGGAAATAAATAACACTTTCAAGTAATTCATGGGTCTGGAAGAAATTGTAATGGAGATTATGAATACTGAGAACTGAATGACGACAGAAGAACTACACACAAAAATCTGTGGAAAGTAGATGAAAGGGGATGTTAGAAAGAATCCATAATATTAGAAAACAAGAGAGATTTTAATTAATGAGCTAGACATGCAATGGGAGAATTCAGATAATATAGGGTAAAAACCAATGTAAAACCAAAAGATAAATAATAAAAATCAAAATTATGGAAATAGTAAATAAACAGTGGGGAGAAACAAATCAAAAGATTCTTTACAAAGGAGTAATCAAAATATAAATTTTTTTCTCGATAATTAATTAATCAAGACAAAGAAGGAGGAGAGTGAAAAAGTTGGCTTAAAGCTCAACAGTCAGAAAACTAAGACCATGTCATCCAGTCCCACCACTTCATGGCAAATAGATGGGGAAACAGTGGAAACAGTGTCAGACTTTGTTTTTTGGGGCTCCAAATGGCACCCCACACCAGTACTCTTGCCTGGAAAATCCCATGGACTGAGGAGCCTGGAATGCTGCAGTCCATGGGGTCGCTGAGGGTCGGACACAACTGAGCGACTTCACTTTCGCTTTTCACTTTCATGCATTGGAGAAGGAAATGGCAACCCACTCCAATGTTCTTGCCTGGAGAATCCCAGGGATGGAGCCTGGTGGGCTGCTGTCTATGGGGTCACACAGAGTCGGAGACGACTGAAGTGACTTAGCAGCAAAGTCATTGCAGATGGTGACTGCAGCCATGAAATTAAAAAATGCTTACTCCTTGGTGGGAAAGTTATGACCAACCTTGACAGCATATTAAAAAGCAGAAACATTACTTTACCAACAAAGGTCCATCTAGTCAAGGCTATGGTTTTTCCAGTAGTCATGTATGGGTGTGAGAGTTGGACTATAAAGAAAGCTGAGCAACCAAGAATTGATGCTTTTGAACTGTGGTGTTGGAGAAGACTCTTTAGAGTCCCTTGGACTGCAAGGAGATCTAACCAGTCCATCCTAAAGGGGATCAGCCCTGAGTGTTCATTGGAAAGACTGATGCTGAAGCTGAAACCCCAATCCTTTGGCCACCTTATGTGAAGAACTGACTCATTTGAAAAGACCCTGATGCTGGGAAAGATTGAAGGCAGGAGAAGGGGATGACAGAGGATGAGATGGTTGGATGGCATCACTGGCTCAATGGACATGAGTCTGAGCGAACTCCAGGAGTTGGCGATGGACAAGGAGGCCTGGTGTGCTGCAGTCCATGCAGTCTCAAAGAGTTGGACATGACTGACCAACTGAACTGAACTGATGTGGTAGACAACTTTCCTTAAAAATTAAATTACTGAGACTTCTATTTTAACTGATAATTACTCTAGTCCAAGACTTCCCTGGTGGCTCAGACGGAAAGCGTCTGTCTACAATGTGGGAGACCTGGGTTCGATCCCTGGGTTGGGAAGTTCCCTGGAGAAGGAAATGGCAACCCACTCCAGTACTCTTGCCTAGAAAATCCCATGGACAGAGGAGCCTGGTGTCCATGGGGTCGCAAAGAGTTGGACATGACTGAGAGACTTTTCTATTTTATTTTCTATTCTAGTCCAAAGTCTAGAAAGGAGGAAAGACTCTCTTTTTATAAGATAACGAAACATGATAGCACAGGAAAAAAGAGAAAATTATGAAAAACTCTCTGCACAGCAGAGAAAATAGTCAACAAAATGAAAAGGCAACCTACAGAATGAAAGAAAATATTTGTAAACCACACATATGATAATGGGTTAGTATATGCCCCCCCCCAAAAAAAAAGTATTAGGAGCTCAAATAATCCAAAAGCAAAAAATCAAATAATCCAGCTGACAGATGGGCAGAAGACCTGAGTCAACATTTTCCCAAAGCAGACACACAAATGGCGGACAGATACATGAAAAGGTGCTCAGCATCAGTAATCAACAGAGAAGTGCAACCCAAAACCACAGTGCGGTACCACCTGGCACCTGTTAGAACGGTATTTATCAAAAAGATGACAAGTGTCAGCAAGGGTGTGGAGAAAAAGGAGCCCTTGCACACTGTAGGTGCAAATGTGAATTGGTGCAACTGCTATGGAAAACCACATGACGGTTCCTCGGAAGATTAAAAATAAAACTGCCCTATGATCCAGGTATTTCATTCCTGGGTGTGTCCAAAGGAAACCAAGTCAGTATCTCAAAGAGATATATGTATTCCCAGGTTTATTGCAGTGTTACGCACATTAGCCAAGATACAGAAACACCCAGTCCTAAGCGTCCTTTGATGGATTAATGGATAAAGAAGATGTGATGATAGATAGACAGAGAGACAGATGGATAGAAAATGGATTATTATTCATCCAAGAGAAAGAAGAAAACCCTGCCATTTGTGACAACATGGATGGACTTGGAAGACCTTCTGCTAAGTGAAGCAAGTCAGCTAAAGAGAGGAACTGTAAGATCTCACTTATACGTGGAATCTAAGAAAGAAAAAGTTGGACTCATAGAAACAGAGTAGAATAGTGGTTCCCAAGGGCTAGAGGTAGGGGAAATGAAGAGCTATTCACCCTTCAGAGGGTATAAGCATTCAATTAAAGATGAGCAAGTTCTGGGAATCTAAAGCTCTTGACACCTCAAAGGTCCAACATCAGCGATGCCTTGGCAACCGTCTCACTCAGAGGGGAGGCCGCTGAGGGGAGCGCACTGCCTCTTGCGTAGCCCTCCAAGCCCCTTGGCCTGGCCCTCTCCCGGAGGGGCTTTGTTCAGGTGCTAGGAATCTGTGCTCTCAGTGAGAAGAATCCTACATGACAAGGCATTCGGAAAATGGAAATTTCAGAGGCCCTGACAAGATGGCGAGAGATTTGGCAAATACTTGGGAGGTTCCAGCTGAGCTGGCTGAACGCTGAAAGATGGGGGGACATGTTTGTTTCTTCCAAACTGTTGAGAGCAAAGGGCTTTATTCTCCAGCAACAAACTCCTTCCCGGGAAAGCCCCAGATCTCCATGGCATGCATGGGATTTCTGTTCACATTCATAATCATCTTTGGCACCAGCCTGGTGAGATGGTTCCTGTTAAACTTTAATCTCCCGCATGTGGCCTCCTACTTGGCCAAATTTCCAGCTAAAAATAAAATCTGCCTATCGACAAATATTTTAATATTGACTTTGCTGCCTGCGTCCATGCTGGTTACCACATTAGGTAACCACGTCTAACAGAATGCCATTTGCAACCAAGTGTTAAATCAAGTGACACTCAGTAACATGCGCATCTCTGGAGATTCTTTTTTTTTTCAATATGTAAAACGTAATGAACATTCCATTGTGAAGCATCTGCATTACGAATGGAGACCAGGGCCGTCCTGAGCTGGAAATGAGGGACCTCCTTGCTTCTCCACCCCAGCTGGTGCCTCACCCAGGCCGCAGAATGCTCCCTCCCGGGGGCCGCCCCTCCCCGGGAGCCCCCGATGTAGTGGCCAGCATGACCCACTGCAGAAACGGCTCGGTGCCAGGGACAGACCGCACAGCTCGCTGGACGAGGACACGCAGGGGCCAGCGGCCTGCCTCTCTCAGTGGTGCCAAGCCCACCCTGCGCCCTTCACTGAGCTCCTGCACTTCTTGCGATTCTCACGGGGGTCCCATCTGGATGGATCTGGAGTTTCTCAAGAGCACTTTCTTTAGACGTCCCCACAGACCAGGTATCTAGAGTAACTGCAGCTGAGGCTCCATCAGCGTCTATTCAATTTTTCTTACGACTCCGTGCTTATGCTTTGGAGCCGCTCCTTAGAAAAATAACTAGGTGAGGAAACCCTTTCCAAGAAATGGTTTTCCCTCAAACGGTTTTCCCTTTCGATCGCCAAAAACCAGACCCAAAAATCTGCGTTCGTTTGCTCGTGTGATCTGTCATCTCTGAAGGCCAAGAGCTGAAACGTTCCGCGTCTGCCAGCGGCGGCCGGGCTGATGACCTCCAGGGAATGGGCGTGCGTGCATGCTCAGTCACTCAGTCGTGTCCGACTCTCTGTGACCCCCTGGACTGCAGCCCGCCAGTCCATGGAATTTTCCAGGCAAGAACACTGGGAGTTCCCCCGAAAGCGCTTAGTGAACGAAACCTGGGGGTCCGCATAGTTTCTTGTCGCACTTACTTGGTTTTCTAGAGGTAAGGAAATGAACGCGGTTCAAGTCAACAGTTTCTCTGCCAAGGTGAAGCTCCAGGTGGGGACTCAAAAGCGTCAGCACGGGGTGGTAAGCTAGGAGCGGCGCTCTGCTGGTGGGAGTCTCCCCCGCAGGAGGGACGGGGAGGACAGAAGCCCTCGGGAGGGCAGAACACGGTGCTGCCGCGAGGCTAAAGCGGGTGCGGACGGGGTCGGTCAGGGTGCCAAGCCCGGGCAGTTTCACTTGGTTGTCTGAGGTTTTAGTAAAGTACCTTTTGATTACTTTAGGCCAAAAGAACAAGACGAAGGCGGATGAGAGGAGAAATAAAGACCCTGCAGTGGCGCAGTGGCACGGACGGGGGACGGCGCCAGAATCCGCCCAGCACCCTCCGCCCCTCGGCCTGAGTGGCTGCCACACTGCGTGCCATCCCAGTGGGTGCAAGCTGGGGCCACCTGCCGTCACCACCTGGCCGAGCTCAGAGCAGAGGCAAGGGTCGGAGACCCAGCTGGGACCGTGCACCCCAACCCCTCACCCAGAGGACGGGCTCCTCGGCCCAGGGGTGTCCCCTGGGCTCACTCCCTAGGGGTCTTTCCTGCCCAGTCTGTTTCCTGGAGAGTGACTCTGCAGGTCTGCAGCTCGCCATGACCACGGCTCCCACCGACAGAACGCCTCCCTCCGCCCCACCTCAGCCCTTCGGCCCTGGCGAGTTGATGGCGCCCACTGCTGCCAGGCTAGGAGGCTGCCCACCCCAGGGTCCCCTCATCAGAGTCTCCTTGTTTGATTTCTTGGTGATGACTTCTGATTTCTTCCGGGAACCTGGTCAGAGGACCTAGGAAGAGACCTGGGGAATAGGATCTAGGGCCAGGGGGCTCATACAACTCACAGATGCACAGACCACCCTTCGCTGGGGAAAACGTGACCCAGGGAACTCGCCCTGGACAGCAGGGGCCACAGTCAGCCAAGCGATCACTGGATGGAGGCCGCTGGAGATGCAGCTGGAAGAGAGCAAGGCTGCCCGGGCACTGGGATGGCCACAGGTCCCAAACTCTAGGTCGCCCTGCTCCTGGGTGGCAGGGGAGCACACGTATGGCTGCGGGGGAGGGGCAGGGCCCCTGGGAGTGGTCTGCTCGGGTGCAGAGCCGGTAGGAGAGCTCTGTTGGTGGAGGATTTTAAACTGATACCTCTACTAAGTCCGTCTGCTTTGGCGATCACTATGCACCAGCCGTTCTAAGTAAGTCAGGGAGGAAGTGTTCCTCCCGCAGAGCCAGGCTCCCCTGTGCACATGGGCATGGCACAAATGCCAGCCACGGCTGCAGGGACAGAGGCAGGCCGCTGGGGCCAGGAGTGCGGGGCACAGGCTCACAGGGAGTGATGATTATGGCCAGCCGCAGGGCAGGGACCACGGCAGCTGTGCATGGCTTCACTTACTTTTTCTCGTTCATCCTCTGCCTCGCCTACAGCCCACACGCGGGGCATCATGGCTCCAGACGTCAGGTCCAGGCAGGGGGATGACCGAGTGGCCTCATCCTGCAAGGACAGCGGCTGAGGAGACTCTGAACAGAGTCTGAATAGAGGCCGAGGATGATGCTGGGCGGGTAGGGACACACAGACCTGGCTGGCCACTCTCCAGCTGACGCCCCGCCCATCAGCCTCCCGCCGCCTCTGCTGACCGCCCCTCCCGCATCCCTGGGGGCTGCTCCCCCAGCTGCCCTGGTTAATTAAGCCAGCGGAGGAAGAGAGTGAGTGCCCTCCCCACTTTGGGGATGCACCTGCCCCCCTCCATGGCCCAGTCAGCCCTTGGCGGGGTCTGTGTAACAGCTCCCCACTGGGGTTTCTAGCTGCCCGGACTTCCCTGGGACTCCACCCGCACACTGCAGTCCGCACTGGGTTGAGTCCTGCTTCCTGTCAGGCCCTCGCCTGGCACTGTTCTTCCCAAAAGCCCAGGTGTCGGCCGCAGGGCATCTCCTGGACCCCCAGCCAGCCTGGTGATGCCCGCAGGTGCACCGTGGGTTCTGCCACCCCACCGCAGAGCGGGAAGCCCCAGCTCCTCACCGGGGCAGCACCTGCCTTCTCTCTGGAGCCCATCCTGCCCGCCCCCGCCCCCCAGGCACGAGCACCCCCTCACCACACCTGTGCCATCCCGCCCTGACTTGTGGTCACCCTGGACGGGAACCTGGTCAGAGGACCTAGGAAGAGACCTGGGGAATAGGATCCAGGGCCAGGGGGCTCACACAACTCACAGATGCACAGACCACTGTGACTGTCTGTGTGACTAGAAAGGGTCTCTAGGTCAGGGTCAAAGTGCAGTGTAGACATCAAGCTGGATCTGCAGCTCCAGGAGACCCTCGGTCCTTCCCCATCCGCGTTTCTGCTGGAGGAGCCTGGGACCTCTTGTTAGGTTCTACCTGCAACAAAACAGGAAGAACACTGTCCAGGGGGCCAGTCTTCAGGTATGTCTGTGTTTGCAGAGCCACACAATGCCTTGACATCCACATGTTTTCAGTAGAAGTTTTTAATTAGACAGGGGAGAGTTTTTTGTCATGAAGTTAAAGGACGTGGATAGGACATCAGAGGGCTCCCCTCTTCAGAAACTGGTTGGCACAAGAGAAAAGACACTCATCCTGACATAGGGGAGAATCAGCTCCCCATCACCCCACCATGATGGGGTGATTCCGGAAATCAGTCCTGAATACACGTTGGAAGGACTGACGCTGAAGCTGACGCTCCAGTGCTTTGGCCACCTGATGTGAAGAGCTGACTCATTGGAAAAGACACACCCTGATGCTGGGAAAGATTGAGGGAAGGCAGGAGAAGGGGATGACAGAGGATGAGATGGTTGGATGGCATCACCAACTCAATGGACATGAGCTGGAGTAAACTCCGGGAGTTGGTGAAGGACAGGGAAGCCTGGCATGCTGCAGTCCATGGGGTCGCAAAGAGTCAGACACAACTGAGCGACTGAACTGAACTGAACCTGAACATGAAAAGTGGAAATCAATTAAACCGATTAAAAAGATAAAAAGAAACCAAGAAAAAATACATAAAGCAAAAAGGCATAATGAGATTTAAAGAAACATAACTAATAACCTCAGGGCGATAAGACGATTCAGCACCTATGAAACAAGGGCACAATACTACAAAAAAGGAACTTTTCAAAGCTCGTTAGTGAAACACGATGACTGTGCTTTACAGTTTCAAGGCAAATAAAAAGTAAAGAGGAGTCCCCACGAGGCCCCCACGAGTCATGCCTACTGATGACACAAGAGAGCTGGGTGGCCAGGCTGATTCCGAGCAGTTTGGAACCTTCTCTTCCTTCTCTTTTGACACTCCTCTCCTTTAGATAATTGAAAGAAAAATCCAACAGATACCTTTTGTCCTCAACAGCAACTCAGTCCCAGCCAAGGCAGTGGTTGTGGAGTGGCCTACGTAGAGAGGGGGAAAAAATGGGGGAAAGGGGGGAATGATAGACAATGTATTCCAGTTTGGCTTCAGAAAGCACTTTGAAATTGTCAACCAAGGTTGACAAGGATTGATGAGCTGGACATCTGAACCTGGAGTGGATTCTAAACCAGGGTTTACCACTTCCTAAGCACATTACCTTGGAGCTTAGAGGAGGGCATCATGGACCCTCTCCAAGACTTGGTGTCTCATCCCTAAAACAGAGATGCTCCAGTCCTCACCCACCTCCCGGGGATGTTGTAAGGAGGCAAGGCCATAACAGACACGTGGGCAGAACTCTCCGCACCCCCAGGCACCAGCCCGGGAGGCTGTCAGGCTTAATGCCTTGCAGCTGGGCAGCCCGTCCCCCTGGCCTCCACCCGGCTCCCCCGTCCCATCACCTTCACTCCCAGCCGCCTTCCTCTCCTCTCCCTCGATTGCCAGGATGAGGTAGTTACACTTTCCTTCCTTCCAAAGTCAGTTGCAAACTTTAAAGCCCCATTATTTTAAATTATTGAAGATGCTTACGTTTGAAGTTGAAGTTTAAGCCTGTCAGGAAATTTCACCTTCAAAGTCCCTGAGCTGGTTCAAAAATCCCTCACGTGTAATGTTTCCTTGATGGGGTTTCCAAGCCCTTCGGAGCCTGTCTGAAGTGAAACGGTCCACACTGGGGCCCTTCTGGAGGATATGATGGAGCCCTCGAAACTGTCAGCATTGTCAGTTTGAACCAGGGCGTCACACGCCCTCGTCTGAAACATCTGTGCGCTTTCTGAGGAGTCATTGGGAATGCTGACCTCACAGTTAGCCTCGTAAAGTCAAGAATCCAGAGGTTTCCTGCGAGAGCGAAAAGCAGGCAGTGTGGCTTCCCAGAGCAGACGTTGGGCACCGCACGGCCTTTCCGGGGCTCCGGGCCTCTGCCCTCCGGGCTCTGACGGCCCGGAATCCAGCCAACGCTGGGGGCCGCACCTAGGGAAGGCTGCCCAGAAACCCCAGGACTCTTGGACAGCAGCAGAACACTCGCCTCGACAGAGGTTGGAAGGGAGTCATGATTAGTTTCCAAAACTTCTTTACAAAAGGAAAGTTAAATGTTTCACTTAGAAAAAAGGCATGTCAAGTGAACGCAGGTTGGTGGTTGCCAGGGGCTGTGAAAAGCGGGAGGGGAAAAGCTGCTTAATACAGAGTGGGTTTTCCTTTAGAAGGATGGAAGTCTCTTTGAACTAGAGGCAGGGGCCGAGTGTGCAACACGGTGAATTTGTCCCATGCCCCTAAGTTGCTCACTTGAAAATGGTTGCTTTTACATTGTGTAAATTTCACCCAATAATCTGTTTCAAAAGTCTTTCACAGTTCTCCGCCCTCTGACTGGCCAGGCTCATCAGCCCTGGGTCAGGGTGGTAGGAGTGTCTAAGTAAGCAGAGCTCGAATCTGGCGCCTTCCAGAATGGGGTCCCCTTCCCGCCTCTGCTCTGAAGTCGTTGGATAACCCAGGAGGGTGTCCACTGCTTGGTCCAATGAGGCCATAGGATTATTTTTTAATAGTTCATAAGTTCTTCTGGTTTCTAAAGCCATGTAACATAAATATAGTATGTATAATATATAATAAAGACACAAAATCGTAAGTTCACTAAAGATGGCATTTTATATTTTGATATATAGCCTTCTATGCCTTTCACATTTATATGTTAAGGTGCTTTTGGATCTCCATACTTTTTTTTAACAAATCCCTCCTTTTTTGCCTCTTGTGGGTGAAGTCCTGCAGAAGCTTCCAGATGTCCCTTTCCCTCACTCTTAAGATGTGCACCCCCAGGTGGGCGTGAGGAATCGGAAAGGTCTCTGCGTTGCCTGCCATTCAGCCTTGCTCTTTAAAATCTCTGCCTTTTCCCACTCGTTCCCTTGTCTTCACAGTTTTGATTGAAACAATACCAGTGTTCAAACTCCTCGGAGGCATCTGTTTATTTTCTCTCCTTTGACTTTCAGAAAGCTTAGCGTATGACTCATTTGTATGTGGTGTGTGTGCGTGTGACTCATCCGTATGTGGTGTGTGTGTGTGTGTGTGTGTGTTAAACAAAGCAGAGTAAAAAGGAAGTGAAGCCTGGAATAATTATCCGTACTTGATTCTCCCACAAATATTTCAGTAAGAAATAAATCTTGTTTCCCTTGACAGGAATTTGCATCTTTGCTCACAAGAGTGTGAATCTGTCCAGAACAACTTCCAGGACAACTCGCAGCTCCAGGGGTGGGGGGCGGCACGGATTGCAGACCTGCCGGGACCCAGGCCTCCTCCCGCGGTGCACGCAGAGCGGGCGGCCCTGCCAGCGGGTGCTGCGGAGGGACACTCTCCAGTCCCGTCTCTCGGTTCCTCTCTTCCAGCCCCTCCCTGCGGCTTGCCCCTGCCTCCTGGCCCACCTTGACCCGAGCGAGGCCATTCATGGTCCGCAATAACCAAGAGGCAGCTGATGGGCACGGTCCCACCCAGTGAGAGACTAAGGTCCACTTCTCTCTGGGGCTGGATGTCAGAATGACTGAAACAAAGGGACGGTGGACAGCGGAGCCTAGGTTCCGGTGAGAGGTCCGGGGCTGGCCACCGGAAGCGGGGCTGGGGTGGGGGTTGCTTGTTCTCCGCACCTGGTGAGGGAGGGGCTGCCAGGTGGAGGCCGTAGGAAACCCTCGCCAAGAAGAAAGTCCTCTTCAAAGAGACCTAGAGGCTCCACCTGCCGAGCTGACGTGGACTGTCCCGTATCTGCCCGGGGGCCTTCATCTGCGGCTCCCCATCACTTTCGAGTTTCCTGAAACGGCTCAACGAGCAAGTGAGCATCCTCATTGTCTCCTGAGAGCTCTGCCCAAACCCCAGAGCATCCTCCTTGTCTTCTGAGCTCCCCTCTCAAATCCGGAGTTGCCTTTCCTTATGCTTGGAATAAAAGCCCCACTCTCTGGTGTTGGAGAAGGCTCTTGAGAGTCCCTGGACTGCAAGGAGATCCAATCAGTCCATCCTAAAGGAACTCAGTCCTGAATATTCATTGGAAGGACTGACGCTGAAGCTGCAGCTCCAATCCTTTGGCCACCTGATGCGAAGAGCTCATGTGAAAAGACCCCGATGCTGGGAAAGATTGAAAGTGGGAGGAGAAGGGGAAGACAGAGGATGAGATGGCTGGATGGCATCACGGACTCGATGGACATGAGTTTGAGTAAACTCCGGGAGACGGTGATGGACAGGGAGGCCTGGCGTGCTGCAGTCCATGGGGTCGCAAAGAACTGGACAGACTGAAGCGGCTTAGCAGCAGCAGCAGCAGCAGCAGCAGAGCGACTGAACTGAACTGGACTGAACTGAGAGGCAGGGCTCGGCTGACTTGCCCGCACTTCCCCCCACCGCCTCACGGTGGCGCTCCACCTGAGCGCCCGCTCTCGGAGGGACCAGCAAGGAGCAAGAGCCGAGCTCAGTGAGGTCCCGCCTGGTGTCAGCAGGGCTTCTGTAACGTTCTGCCGGAGCACGTGCCTGGGGCGGAGCCTGCTGCAGAGGGGCGGCCTCTAAACCCCAGTCTGAGCCCCGGTCTTCACACTCCGCTGCACAGGACGAGCTCAGCTGGGGACAGCTTCATGCCCGTCACCAGCAGCGTCCCGCTCCGACTGGTAAAGCCACCACTTCCGGAACCCGAGCTGCCTTCAGGGTGCCCCTCAGCACCTCCATGCCCAACAGTGAAGGTCAACATGAGATTACAGCCGCCAAAGAAAAGACACGGCCAAGGATGCAGACACTTCTTGGATGAGAGCATATATCGGTGGCTCCAATAGCTAAGGAAGCCCACCCGCTAAGATTCGAGCCACGGCTGCGGAAGTACTGAATGGGTCCTTGGAGAAGGAAGTCACGGGTATCGACCCATGGCCAGTTACATCCCTGCAGGCTTTAGTGCCCGCCTGAGTGCTGAGCCACTTCAGTCGCGTCCAACTCTGTGACTGCATGGCTGCAGCCTGCCAGGCTCCTGCCCATGGCATGCTCCAGGCAAGAATACTGGAGTGGGTTGCCATGCCCTCCTCCAGGGGATCTTCCCGACCCAGGGATCAAACTGCGTCTCCGGCCTTGGCAGGCGGAGTCTTTACCACTAGCGCTACCTGGAAAGCCCCGAGGGCTTTAGTAGTTTTGTACATTTTCCGTTTTCAGGTTGTGTGTGCGCCTTTTCAGAGGTGCTGACCATCTTCTTCTCTCTTCTCATTATCACTGTTATTTTATAGACAGGTTGTCACAGGTTAATTTTACAATTTGGTCTTTAGGGAACATGATATCCATTGGGACTGTGCCATCTGCTTTCCAAGAAGGTCCTAATGAAAGGCATCCTTTTCCTCCAATTGTTTCTCCCTCCGTTGCTCTGTCTCAGCACCAGAGGTAGTGTTTGCTTGCTAATCCTGCTGTATTCTATGCAGCATCCTCTTACTCCCTGAGCAGTTAACCTCTCTTCCTAGTTAGAATTCTTTGTATCAGTGACAGACTTTATTTTCTTGAGCTCCAAAATCACTGCAGATGGTGACTGCAGCCTTGAAATTAAAAGACACTTGCTCCTTGGAAGAAAAGCTACGACCAACCTAGACAGCATATTAAAAAGCAGAGACATTACTTTGCCAACAAAGGACCATCTAGTCAAAGCTATGGTTTTTCCAGTAGTCATGTATGGATGTGAGAGCTGGACTATAAAGAAAGCTGAGCACCGAAGAATTGACACTTTTGAGCTGTGGTGTTGGAGAAGACTCTTGAGAGTCCCTTAGACTGCAGGGAGATCCAACCAGTCCATCCTAAAGGAAATAAGTCCTGGGTGTTCATTGGAAGGACTGATGTTGCAGCTGAAACCCCAATCTTTTGGCCACCTGATGCAAAGAGCTGACTCATTTGAAAAGACCCTGATGCTGGGAAAGATTGAAGATGGGAGGAGAAGGGGACGACAGAGGATGAGATGGTTTGATGGCATCACTGACTCAATGGACATGAGTTTGAGCAAGCTCTGGGAGTTGTTGATGGACAGGGAGGCCTGTCATGCTGCAGTCCATGGGGTTGCAAAGAGTCAGACACGATTGAGGGACTGAACTGAATTGATATCAAGTGTTCCTTGATAACATAACTGGTATGTTTCTGTCTCCTGACTGGATACTGGATGGCATAACTGGCATTATATGAAGGTCTTAGTCTAAAGGAGAACCTGAAAATGTATATAAAATTCCCCCAGAACAAAAATATACATGCCAAAAAATAGAAATAGAGCAAATAAAATAGACTGCATGGGGAAAGGCAGTCTACAGAGGCAATCTGGTGGAAGAGAGGGCACACAGTTACCATATTAAATGAATGTAAACTGGCTTAACTCGTCCTTTAAAAGGGAAGATTGTGAGCTTGAACAATAAAGCAAAATCCAACACTGTGTATACAAGAGGCACACTTAAACCAAAGAAATTCAGAAAAAGTAAAAATGAGGGCAAAGATGTACCAAGGGCATAGAGGATCGCAATCTTGGTATCTGACAAGACAGAATTCAGGCAAACCCAAATCGAAAGAGACAAAGTAGCACAAGCTATAAAAGTAATGGGCTTCCCTGGCGTCCAGTGACTGAGAATCCACCTCACAATTCAGGAAACAGGGGTTGGATCCCTGGTCCAGGAACTGAGGTCCCATCTGCTGCAGGGAAGGTGAACCAGCAGGTCACAACTAGAGAGCTCGTGTGCCACAGCTTCGCTGCCAAAACTGAGACCAGATGCAGCCAAATAAATGGATAACATTTTTAAAAAATGGAAAGCCTACAACTTACCGTGAAGGAAGTGAGGCACACTTCCTTTTATTGTGCTTCATTTTTAATGCATTTCACTGACATTGAGTTTTTTACAAATGGAAAGCTTGTGGCAACCATGGCAACCAAGCCTATTGATGCCATTTTCCCATAGCATTTGCTCATTTTGTGTGTCTGTGTCACATTGTGATTCTTGGCAAGCCTTTTCATTATTACTGTATTTGTTGTGATGATATGTGATTTTTGATGTTGCTACAATGACTTGCTGAAGGCTCAAATGATGGTTGACATTTTTAACGATAAAATATTTTAATTAAGGTATACGTGTATGTTTAGTCACAAATTGTGTCATTGTGACCCCATGGACTGTAGCCCACCAGGCCCTCTGTTCATGGCATTTCCCAGACAAGAATACTGGAATGGGTGGCCATTTTTATTCTCCAGGGGACCTTCCCGACCCAGGGATAGCACTCCCACATTCCAGGCAAATTCTCTTACAGCTGAGCCACTATGTACATTTTTTAGACATAAAGATATTGTACAGTGTGATGCAAACATAATTTTACATACACTGAGAAACCAAAAAGTGTGTGTGGTTCATTTTAATGTTATATTTGTGCTGTGTGCTAAGTCGCTTCAGTCTTGTCCGACTCTGCAACTCTAGTAACTGTGGCCCGCCAGGCTCCTCTGTCCATGGGATTCTCCAGGCAAGAACACTGGAGTGCGTTGCCATTCCCCTCTCCAGGGGACCTCCCCGACTCAGGGATTGAACTGGCGTGTCTCACATCTAACCCGCATTGCCGGGCGGGTTCTTTTCCACCAGCACCACCTGGGAAGCCCGTTGTTATATTTGCTTTGGTGCAATGGTCTGGAGCCAGACCTGAAATATCTCCAGAGAATGCCTACACACACCAACTCAACTACAAACTTGATTAGATGTAAGAAGAGGTAAACAGAAATACATCTATAGAAGAATTTAATCCACATTTCTCAACAAAGATAGGCCAGGTAGCAAACAGTACAGATGGAGATGACCTAAGCAACAAAATCAATAAACAATAAGTAGATTTTATACTTATAGAACCCTAAACTCCAATATTGCAGAATATACATTTTTTCAAGCGTACATAGAATGTTACAAACAAAACGTTCAATACATTCCAAAGAATAAAATTATAAAAATGGGCATTTTCTGACCAGTATCAGTAAAAATATAAATTACTAACAAAATTAAAAAATAAAAAGCCCCTTCTATCTAGAAAAAATTTAAATGCTATTTTAAAACTCATGGATCTAACAGAAAAAGTAAGAGAGTTCCAGAAAAACATCTACTTCTGCTTTATTGACTATACCAAAGCCTTTGACTGTGCGGATCATAATAAACTGTGGAGAATTCTGAAAGAGATGGGAATACCAGACCACCTGACCTGCCTCTTGAGAAACATATATGCAGGTCAGTAAGCAACAGTTAGAACCAGACATGGAACAACAGACTGGTTCCAAATAGGAAAAGGAGTATGTCAAGGCTGTATATTGTCACCCTGCTTATTTAACTTCTACGCAGAGTACATCATGAGAAACGCTGAGCTGGAAGAAGCAGAAGCTGGGATCAAGATTGCCAGGAGAAATATCAAGAACTTCAGATATGCAGATGACACCACCCTTATGGCAGAAAGTGAAGAGGAATTAAAAAGCCTCTTGATGAGAGTGAAAGAGGAGAGTGAAAAAGCTGGCTTAAAGCTCAACATTCAGAAAACGAAGATCATGGCATCTGGTCCCATCACTTCATGGGGAAACAGTGGAAACAGTGTCAGACTTTATTTTTTGGGGCTCCAAAATCACTGCAGATGGTGACTGCAGCCATGAAATTAAAAGACCCTTACTCCTTGGAAGGAAAGTTATGACCAACCTAGATAGCATATTCAAAAGCAGAGACATTACTCTGCCAACAAAGGTCCGTCTAGTCAAGGCTATGGTTTTTCCAGTAGTCATGTTTGGATGTGAGAGTTGGAATGTGAAGAAAGCTGAGTGCCGAAGAATTGATGCTTTTGAACTGTGGTATTGGAAAAGACTCTTGAGAGTCCCAGCCAGTAAAGGTCCATCTAGTCAAGGCTATGGTTTTTCCTGTGGTCATGTATGGATGTGAGAGTTGGACTGTGAAGAAAGCTGAGTGCCGAAGAATTGATGCTTTTGAACTGTGGTGTTGGAAAAGACTCTTGAGAGTCCCTTGGACTGCAAGGAGATCCAACCAGTCCATCCTAAAGGAGATCAGTCCTGGGTGTTCATTGGAAGGACTAATGCTAAAGCTGAAACTCCAGTACTTTGGCCACCTCATGTGAAGAGCTGGCTCATTGGAAAAGACTCTGATGCTGGGAGGGATTGGGGGCAGGAGGAGAAGGGGACGACAGAGGATGAGATGGCTGGATGGCATCACTGACTCAACGGACATGAGTTTGAGTGAACTCTGGGAGTTGGTGATGGACAGGGAGGCCTGGTGTGCTGCGATTCATGGGGTCACAGAGTCAGACATGACTGAGCGACTGAACTGAACTGAACTGGATGTAATAGAAAACACAGACCACATTGTAGGTTTTCTGGAGAATAATAATGAAAACTTGACATGTGTGAATTTATGGTATATAGCTAAAACAATTTTCAACAAAAAAATTTATAGTGTTAAATATATATAGGATATATATATGTATATATGTATGAGTAAATGGTGCACTGAGATAACCCTGAGGGATGGGATGGGGAGGAAGGTGGGAGGGGAGGGGTTCAGGATGGGGCACACATGTACACCCATGGCTGATTCATGTCAGTGTATGGCAAAAATCACTACAATATTGTAAAGTAATTAGCCTCCAATTAAAATAAATAAACTTTTTAAAAAAGAGTAAATGAAGTAAAGATCCAATTCAAAAACTTAGAAAGAGGAAAAAAAAGGATAAAATAATTCAAAAAAGGCAGAAGACAGAAATTAATGATGATAAAGGCAAAAATTAACAAGCTGGGGTGGGGGAAGCAGTGAACTAATGCACATACCTGAAAATTCGACAAAATAAACAACTCACTAGCAATTTGAGTTAAGCAAAAATGAGAGACACAGAGCAAAAATTTTCAATGCCATCCAAATATATTTGAAAACCCAGATGACATTTTCTGGAAAAAATATATATATACCAGCAATGACCCTGATAGGGCCAGAAGCTTAACCAAGCCAGTTACTATAGAAGAAATAGAAACAGTGTTTCCCTCAAGAACACAGTAGAAAGATGGTTTCTCAGAAAAATTCTATCAAATATTTAAAAACTAGAAAATCCCACTGCTAAATAAGCTATTCAAGATCCGCAAAAGAGAAGAAAACTCCCAAAGTCTTTCCATTAAGCTAGTATAGTATAGTATTAATTCCCAAATCTGATAAAGAATACATGTAGAACAAAAGCAAACTGTAGAACAATCTCTTTTGTGAGTATCAACGCAAGTGTCCTGAATATGATGTTTGCAAGAGAAATCTAAGATCAATCTGAGAGCCCTTGGACACTTAGATCAAACCAGTCAATCCTAAGGAAAATCAATCCTGAATACTCATTGGAAGGACTGATGCTGAAGCTGAAGCTCTAATACTTTGGCCACCTGATGCAAAGAGCCAACTCATTGGAAAAGACCTTGATGCTGGGAAAGATTGAAGGCAGGAGGAAAAAGGGATAACAGAGGATGAGATGGTTGGATGGCATCACCAGCTCAGTGGACCTGAATTTGAGCAAGCTCTGGGAGATAGTGAAGGACAGGGAAGGCTGGTGTGCTTCAGTCCATGGGGTCACAAAGAGTCGGACATGGCTGAGCAACTGAACGACAATAACAAATTTGTCTTGAACTTAACCTGGAAATAACAAGCGCATGATTCATTTTATCTTTGTTATTGTCATTCAGTCGCTCAGTTGTGTATGACTCTTTAAAAAAAAAAGTCACTAGCTCTGTTTGTTGAAACTCCCTGGACACGAAGACCGCCCAGGAGCCCTGAATACTGCAAGGCTCCATACCGTTTCCCACTAAATAAAACCAGGGTTACTCAGAGAACTGGCTGATTCTGGGTCTGGAGCCGGGAAATGTACAGGATGAACCTGAAACGCCTTCTCATGGCCAGAAGGAAGGAAGTACTCTAACCACCGGAAAGAAAAGTGAAAGTGTTAGTCGCTCAGTCGTGTCCGACTCTCTGCGACCCCGTGGATTGTAGCCCACCACGCTCCTCTGTCCATGGAATTCTCTAGGCAAGAACACTGGAGTGGGTAGCCATTCCCTTCTCCAGGGGATCTTCCCGACCCAGGGTTTGAACTTGGGTCTCCTGAATTACAGGCAGATTCTTTACCATCTGAGCCACCAGGGAAGCCCCACCCTAGACCACTGGGGTGGGGCCCAAAGCAGTCAGGAGAGCCCCTCCCTGTCCAAAGATGAGACAGAGAATCAACAAAGGAAAGCTGCCATGATTGGAATCCACCAAGAATATTTGAATCTAAGAGTTTACAAAGACACTTTTAAAAACACTTATTGGGAGCTGGGGTTTTCTGAGCAGGTACCAGCTATTCTCCTTGGTTGGCCCTGTAGTAAACCTATCTCTGCTCCAAAAAGAAAGAAAGAAAGAAAGAAAAATTTAAAAATAAAAGCACTCATTGGTCACCTTTGCAGGATGCCAATAGATCAAGGCATTACTTTGCAAACTAAAAAAAAAAGAGAGAGAGAAAGCATCAAGTGTTTATCCTACTTTTCCTGTACAGACTTCCACAGTAGAGCTGAAAGGAAGCTTCTCTTTCTGGAGATACTCCTGCTAATTAACTAAAGGATGATAGAGATACGATCATTTTACCATGAAATAGCATGTCATAAGAATGAAATAACACACGATCATCCACGCCTGCTACCATCATAGAGAGACAAGCAGATAGTGTGTGCCTGTAATGGAAAAAGGCACACTCATCTACGAAGTATTTCTGTCAGAAGCTCACATCTGAAGCCCGAAGTGCGATCTTTTATTTTCCTCCTTCTTCTTCCCGTTCTGGTTCGAGAGAGTTTAGAATATTGTTAAGATCCTGGATGCGGTGCAGCCACAGTTGAAAAGAATAAGTTGCATGGTTGGATTTCAGAGTGCAATAACTCAGGAGACAGAGATCCCTTTGAAGCCTTTTGCAGAAGAAGAAAATGACTTCCCTAAAGCCTACAGCTAGTTAGCTGCAGACCCAAGAGTCAAACCAGAACGCTTTTGATATTCAAATACTGGAGCTTGCCCCATACCTTCAGTTTCCTCAATAAGGAGGGGTGCTTAGGATTTTTAAGCTCACCATAAATACCATAATCTCAAGTGTTCTTTTCATGGCAATGGGAATAATCATGAAATGAAAAAGAACATATCTTCAAAAAATGTTTGTGAATTTGCATTTTATTTATAGATATTTTTAATCCCGTGTCTCTCACGGATAAGCCATATTTGTCTTGAAAAGCCTGGCTTTGTAGGAAAAACAAACAAAACAAAACAAAATCTTTGAAACATGTGTGCTGCCCTTAAAAACAAACAGAATCACTGCTGCTGCAGTCATGGAAACTCTGAATGTCTTCACCGATGCACAATTCAAGCACATCTGAATACGCTTTATTTCAAGACTTCTCCCAGAGTTGTCTCCTACTGACTGATATCTTCAGCATGTCCATTTGTTTGATTCTTAGCAGTTGGCTCTCAGTACTGTATAAGAATGGGAGGAGGAAGATTGGAGGTGAATTCGTGAGTTCTCGGAGCTCTTCCGAAAACAAAACAAAATCTTTGAAACATGTGTGCTGCCCTTAAAAACAAACAGAATCACTGCTGCTGCAGTCATGGAAACTCTGAATGTCTTCACCGACGCGCAATTCAAGCACATCTGAATACTCTTTATTTCAAGACTTCTCCCAGAGTTGTCTCCTACCGACTGATATCTTCAGCATGTCCATTTGTTTGATTCTTAGCAGTTGGCTCTCAGTATTGTATAAGAATGGGAGGAGGAAGATTGGAGGTGAATTCGTGAGTTCTCGGAACTCTTCCATGCGTCCCTGTTTTCTGAGAATTTCTTTAAGTGGTGTACGTGTTGACAAACTGTTTGCCTTTTTTTCTTTTTACTTAGCATGATCTGACCTATGAGAATCAGGACAGTCATGAAGAACAAGACTTGCTTCTCAACTCTCCAGAAATGTCCATCTTCCACACTGTTTTTTTCAGAGTGGTGGAATCTAAAGGCAGTCTGATGGGGGTGGTTCCTAGGAATCCACTGTCCCTTTCCCTAGTACCCTGCTCCCATAAGGATTCTAAGGACCCCATCCTTCATCAGCACCAAATCTGACTGGAACTGTGGTTTTGGAAAAGACTCTTGAGAGCTCCTTGGATTGCAAGGAGATCAAACCAGCGATCCTAAAGGAAATCAACCATAAATATTCATTGGAAGGACTGATGCTGAAGTTCCAGTACTTTGGCCACGTGATGGGAAGAGCTGACTCATTGGAAAAGACCCTAATGCTGGGAAAAATTGAAGGCTGGAGAGGAAGGGGGCAACAGAGGATGAGATGGTTGGATGGCCTCACTGACTCAGTGGACATGAGTTTGAGGAAGCTCTGGGAGATGGTGAAGGACAGGGAAGCCTGGCGTGCCGCAGTCCATGGGGTCACAAAGAGTCGGACACGACTGAGCGACTGAACAGTGACAACAGCGTAAGAAAAGCGAAAGCGTTCTGTTTCTCCCTTAGATTCATAGCCACGAGCTGACCGCAGACGCGCAGAGGCCAACCCAGACTTCACCATGCCAGAAATCACAGTGCAAGGGGACACACAGGTGACAGCTCGATCTGGATTGCTAGAACCCTCCGGAAAAGTGGAGCTACCCCGGGACTTCCCTGGCGGTCCAGCGGTTAAGAATCCTCCTCGCAATGCAGGGGACTCGGGTTCGATCCCTGGTTGGGGAACCAAGATCCCACATGCTGTGGAGCAACTAAGCTTCTACAGCACAACTACTGAGCCGATGCACCGTAACTAGAGACCATGCGTCACCACAAAAGATCCCTCGTGACGCAGTGAGGCTCCCTCATGCGGCGACTGAGACCCGACACAGCCAAATAGATAGATATCTCTAAAAGTGGAGCGACCAGAACACTCCTCTTCTCAGCTTTCTCAATTAAACTGTTTTAGTTTGCTTCTCTGTCTTAATTTGTACAGGAAAGAAAGGTCACTGGGACTTTATGCGATAATCACATATTGTGAGTGAGCCCCCAGGAACAGGGGGATGGACAGCGCCCAGCACCAAGTGGGCAGCGACAGAAAGAGTAGACATCAGTCTCAACGTGGTAATTTCTTTTAAACGAATCCTCAAGGTAAGTTCTACCCCTCACACGTTTCCTTTTTCTCCTGAAAACCAAAATGTGCTATTTTTTCCCTACTTCTTTGAAGGCTTCTCACATTTGAATTCAAATAGTTTCAAGATCTCTTGCCGATGGACTGAGTTCTAAACGTTGGCTAAGATGAATCATTCCGCAGACATTAGCTTCAAGGTGAGATGGACCAGGAAATTCTACTTCAACACACGCTGAAACATTGGGAAAAGTTGGTACTCAGAATCCAGGCTGCCAAGGGCTGTCTGAGGCAAATCTTTCAATGAGGAAAAGACGCTTTGCTTTCCTTCTCAATAACATCCAGCAGCTGAGTGCATCTCATTCAGACTCCCCAGAAAACTGAAGAAAATCCACATTTCAGGGAGATCAAGCAGAGAAAATTTTAATCTCAAAGGGGAGACTTGCTAAAGTTCTGGGGCAAGGAAAACTGGGTAGTTCAAAAGCAGCTCTGAACTGTTCAGAAGCTCGTGTGTCTGTGTTCAGTGGACCGCGTGGACTGTAGCCCGCCAGGCTCCTCTGCCCATGGGATTCTCCAGGCAAGAACACTGGAGCGGGTTGCCATTTCCTCCTCCAGGGGATCTTCCGAGACCGGGGGTNTTCTGGGGCAAGGAAAACTGGGTAGTTCAAAAGCAGCTCTGAACTGTTCAGAAGCTCGTGTGTCTGTGTTCAGTGGACCGCGTGGACTGTAGCCCGCCAGGCTCCTCTGCCCATGGGATTCTCCAGGCAAGAACACTGGAGCGGGCTGCCATTTCCTCCTCCAGGGGATCTTCCGAGACCGGGGGTGGAACCCCTGTCTCCTGCACTGCAGGCAGATTCTACCGCCGCGCCGCCCGGGGAGCCCCATTCAGTTCAGTTTCCCCAAGAGGGGCCGTCCCCCGTGGGGCGGACGCGGCGTTTCCCTGCCCTGGTCACCTGCATCTCGGTCTCGCGGGCCTCTCCGCCTGCCCTGTGCGGAGGGCGTCTCGGTCAGGCTGTCCTCCCACGAGCTCGTAGGGGGGTGTGTGGCTGAGGCCCGAGGCGGCCGAACACCCGGCGCACGTGCGAGAAACGGCGCCTACGCCGGGGTGGCCGCGAACCCGCCCGCCGCGCTGCGTGGACGCTAGCTGCACCTGCCCCGGCGCTCTCGCGGCGGGCGCCGGCCGCTTGGTCCTTGACAGCAGGCCCCACTTCTCAGATGCGCGCGTGTCACCCCACGGGAAGGCGGCCTGCGAGGCAGGCGCTCCGGCCCCTCCCACCGGCGGAAGCGCGGCCGGTGAAGTCCCACCTGGCTGAGCCCAGAAACGGGGCTTTGCTCAGCCGCGCGGTGGATACGGCGCACAAGCGGCCTCGGAGGACCGCGCCCTCCACCCCGCTCCCCTCGGAGGCTCGGCTCCCTGGGGACCCCGGGAGCCACGTCACCTGATGTCTCGCAGGGCTGCAGGTCCGCGGGAGGTCAGCGCTCTGCAGACCGAAGATTTTCAAAGGCCCTGCCGCGGGGAGGGCCAGCTGCAGACAATTTAGCCCATCAGTCAAACTCGGGCCTGGATCACATCCACTCATATCCAAACATGACTGTTACACGTCCAGATGACAGTTGTCAGGACAAAAGAAAGGGCACAGGGAGCAGATTCCTGAAGCCCTGGACTGTCGGGCGTGACACCTCTGTGCCATGCGTGAGGATCCCCAGAGGATGGGCTCCACTGGAGAGCAATGCATAGGCCCACCCTCTGATTTAGACCCGGCACCGAAGCTCAGGAGAGGAAGAGGGCCCATGAGGCTGCTAGGTCCCACTGGAGTCGAGGCTGGGGTGAAATCAGGACACCTTTTCTACTGCGTCATCTAGGACGCCGTGTCTCCACCACCTCTAAGTACTATTTGCCTCTGGTCACTGAGACCAGCAAGAAGACCAAGCCAGTCAATCCTAAGGGAAATCAACCCTGAATGTTCGTTGGAAGGACTGATGCTGAAGCTCCAATACTTTGGCCACTTGATGAGAATAGCCAACTCATTGGAAAAGACCCTGATCCTGGGAAAAATTGAAGGCAAGAGGAGAAGGGGGCGACAGAGGATGAGATGCTTGGACAGCATCACCGATTCAATGGACATGAGTCTGAGCAAGCTCCAGGAGGTGGTGAAGGACAGGCAAGCCTGATGTGCTGCAGCCCATGGGGTCGTGAAGAGTCGGACACGACTGAGCAACTGAACAGCAACCGAGATCAGCCACCAGTATCCAGTGTTGCAAGTTAGCTGCACGCTTGGTCCTTCTTGCCACAGAACACCACTGGCCTCGAGGACCTGGTGCCAGCTTCCAGGAGGATCTCAACAGTGATAGACCTTCCTGAGGACCGGACCGCCATTGCCCCTCCTCTGGCTCTGTCCACATGGATGGTGGCCAGCACGGGGCCCTCAGCTGCAGCCCTTGGGGGGGGTCGCCTTACAAGAGTGTAATGCAAGACGGGGAAACATAAAGAGGAAATACCAGCTCCTTTGGGCTCCTGTGATCGTTTGACCATTCCTCTGACACATCTGAGGTCTGTGTGAAGGAGGGGAAGGTTGTGAACACGTGAAGACTGTGAGCAACAAAACGGAGTCCAGAGCGCTATGCTTGGCCTCCGTCAGGAGCAGAGGTCGCCGCCTCGGCAGCCCCTGCGAGCGTACCCCGCATGGGGCCGGCCGTGCGCGCAGCTCCCAGAACAGCAGCTCGCCTACAGGCCCCAGCACAGCAAGGACAAATGTGCACACACGCAGGAGAAGCCAGCGGGTCAGCTCAGAGCAGGGCTGTTGTCCGTGCGAAAGGGCAGCAGGGGCTCCATGCGCACAGCCGGAAGGTTCTGTGAGCCGCCGGCCTGGCCCCCTATTCAAGCCGGCCAGGGTCGGACGGCGTTCCCTTTCTACCTCCTTCTGGTGTTTCCAGGAAAACAGGTTGAGGGCCCCAAGGAAGCAACTGGGAGACAGTAACTCTGCTCTGAGATGGGGACTCGAAAAAAACCTTTATAGAGACCCAGCCTAAGCACCCAGTTAGATGTACATCAATTAAAGTAACCCTGGCTGTCCCACTCCACATCACACAAAGCAAGAACCTCATAAAGAACCTTCTGCAACTTCTAAAGACTTATTTGATCCCCAGGATCCTTTGGGTGTGATGGTGGTAGTGGTGGTGGATCCCATAAGACCATTCATTCAACAGAACCAAGTTTAGGAATTTGCGCAATTCTGCATTCTGCTACAGACAGTTCCAGAGAGTATCCAAACAAAGCTGTCTCCCAGGATCAGTGGGTGTGCTCTTCCCAAGTTTGCTAGAAGATTCCAACTCCTGTCTCTTCCTGGACCTTGCCTGGAGGTGGCCCTGCAGTTTCCCAGGAAAGAACAACTCCATCTCTTAAAACACGGTTCCATCTGCCTGCTGCACCCACACGAGGTCTGCTCGTCTGTTTATTTAGAGGTAGTGATTATTTCCTTCCCTCATCATCCACCACGGAGAAGGGCGACCGACATGGCCTTCACCAGATGTGTATAAGAGACACCACAAAACACCACATACACACACACCACACACACACCATACACAAAACACACACAGCACACACAAAACACCACACACACACATACCACACACACACACACCATACACAAAACACACACAGCACACACAAAACACCACACACACAGCACACACAAAACACCACATACACACACACCACACACACACCATACACAAAACACACACAGCACACACAAAACACCACATACACAGTACACACACACCATACACAAAACACACACACCACACACACACCATACACAAAACTCACACAGCACACACAAAACACCACACACACACACCACACACAAAACACAGCACACACAAAACACCATACACAAAACACACACAGCACACACACCACACACACACCATACACAAAACACACATAGCACACACAAAACATCTCACACACACACACCACACGCACACCATACACAGCACACACACAGCACACACAAAACACCACACACACACACCATACACAAAACACATACAGCACACAGCACACACAAAACACCACACACACAGCACACACACAGCACACACACAGCACACACACAAAACACACCACATACAAAACATACCACACACAAAACCATACACACACACACACCACACACCAGATACATTCACCCTCACACACATACACACGACACACACACATCCCACCACACATGCATGCACACACACCTGGTCAGAGAATGAAGAACCAGTCTAGGTGTGTGGGCTTCAGTAACACCTCAGGTGTGAGACAAAGGCTTCTACCTAAGATCCCACGTGAGAAGGTGGCCTGCGGCCACATAAAGTGGGTACCCTCTAGTCAGGAGATGGTGTCCCAGAGAGCTGGACCACGGGCCCGCCCGCTGTGAGGGCGCACACCAGCCCGTCCATGTCTGGAAGGGCTCGGCCCACCCCTCGCCAGCATCCTCTGAGGTCCAGCTCGGCCCCTTCCCAGAAAGCCCTCCCTGGTCAGCTGGCAGCTCCCACCCCAGCACCCTGGGCTCCCGAGGATGGCCCTGACGTCCGCACCACTGTCCCGGAAGGCCCACCCCCACCCGTGGTCTAGGGCGAGGCCTCGGCTGCAGCGAAGCCCACCGCCAGCCCAGGGATGCCCGCGGCTGGTCCAGGCAGGGGGGACACAGATGTCAAGCAAACCTTCTGAGCGCACAGAACCTCTGACGCACGAGTGTCGGCTGATGTTAATTCAGGCCGGCATCTCTCCCCATGAGTCACCGGTGGGTGGACACGAGAGCCGCCTGTTGACCTCTGGAGCCATTTGGGCCCTTCAGAGTGTGAAATTTCAATTTCTACATCAGAGTTTTGCATGTCAGGCCCGAAAAAATGCTTCATATGAGAGCAACGTTGATGCTTGCCAGGCTGGTGTCCCGGCTGGGGAGAGCAGGCGAGAAGAAAGGGGAATAATTCCTACCAGGCACACATCAAGTCTGCAACCGTGTTTAGTAAACACGGCATCCTCCCAGGGGCCCCAAGTCCAGAAGGACCCAGCTCCCCAGGCCTCTGTGAGATCCCTGGGCTGCATCCAAGTCCAGGGGTTCCACTCGACTTCAACTCAGGGTGCCCTGTTCTGCCCTGTCTGCACCCAGACATGAGAGGGCCCCAGTCCAAGGCAGAGCAGAGCCCAGGAAAGCTGAGCTGGCCCTCCCGGCCCACAGGGAGGCAGGGGCTTGCTGGAGGGCTCACCTGGGATCCCAGGCCCACAGGCCCCCCAAAACCACATCTCCCTGCAGGCCACATCGCTGATTCCCAAGAGTCCCTTCCTGCTGGGAACTCCATGGTGCAAACTCTGACGGTCTCGGGGTCCCCTGTGTGTCCCAGGAGTCCAGGGGCCTCCCTGCCTCCTGAATGCTCCCAGTCTTCGCTGAGCAGGTAGAGAGGGCCCAGGCATGACTGGTCTACTCCCCAGGGAGCACTTTTTAAGCAGTCTATTCTGGCCACGCTGGTGGGTTCCCCGCACAGGAGTGCAGATGTCTGCAAGCGGGGTGTGACAGGGCAAAGGGACTTGCCTGAAGAATACGAAGGAAGTAAATTCCTCGGGACTCACCATCCAGGTGGACAGAGTGAACGAGGAAGGAGAAAGGCCTGGGGTCACTCTAGATGTCGGCCTCCGGCCCGCGGGCCACGATGGCCTCAGTTGCAGAAGAGAAAGGCCGGCAGGTGGTTGTGGTGGTCGAGGAGGCCCTCCCGGGAGCCCCGGAGCCTCCGTGATGGCCAGCCTCCTAACAGCTGGGGGACTGGTCAGAGAAGAAGGTCCAAGCTGAGAGGCGTCGGCCATCGGGGCAGAAAGGCTCTGCTGGGCTCTTTACAGAGTCTTTTACGTGAGGTGTCGGGACTGAGAGGCGCACATCTGCATTCGGCTCAAGCGTCTTCTCTGCTGCCTAGAGGCGACAATTCAGTGCGCCTGCAGCCACGGGGACACAATCAAGGGCGACGGTAAGGGCCACGCCACGTTCCTGGCTCTCGCCCCGAATAAGAAGCGACAGCCCGAGGGCGCACCGGGACTCCCCGAGGCTGAGGGGACGCTGGAGCCTGAAACAAGAAATGAAGCTGTCCCGGTATCTGAAAGCCAGATGGGCTGGTGTGTGTGTAAAGCGACTAAAGTGTGTGCTGGTCAGGGCTCGCCGTCACAACAGTGCACACGAGCGAAACAGCTGGTCCCGAGCCCCAGGGAAAGCCCCCGGCCGCTCCCCCGAGACCCTCGAGAAGACTCGGGTCTGCGCGAGCGCCGCTCCAGCGGCCTGGGGCCAGAGCTTCCACGGCTCCCCAACACACCCTCACCACACAGCCCACACCCCACACGCTGCACACAGCACACACACAACACCACACACACAGCACACACACACCATACACAAAACATCTCACACACACAGCACACACAAAACACCACACACACAGCACACACACCATACACAAAACATCTCACACACACACACCACACACACACCATACACAAAACACATACAGCACACAGCACACACAAAACACCACACACACACACATCATACACAAAACACACACAGCGCACACAAAACATCTCACACACACATACCATACACACACACACCATACACAAAACACACACAGCACACACAAAACACCACACACACACCATACACAAAACACAGCACACAGCACATACAAAACACCACATACACAGCACACACAGCACACACAAAACATCTCACACACACACACCACATATACACCATACACAAAACACAGCACACACAAAACACCATACACAAAACACACACAGCACACACACCACACACACACCATACACAAAACACACATAGCACACACAAAACATCTCACACACACACACCACACGCACACCATACACAGCACACACACAGCACACACAAAACACCACACACACACACCATACACAAAACACATACAGCACACAGCACACACAAAACACCACACACACAGCACACACACAGCACACACACAGCACACACACAAAACACACCACATACAAAACATACCACACACAAAACCATACACACACACACACCACACACCAGATACATTCACCCTCACACACATACACACGACACACACACATCCCACCACACATGCATGCACACACACCTGGTCAGAGAATGAAGAACCAGTCTAGGTGTGTGGGCTTCAGTAACACCTCAGGTGTGAGACAAAGGCTTCTACCTAAGATCCCACGTGAGAAGGTGGCCTGCGGCCACATAAAGTGGGTACCCTCTAGTCAGGAGATGGTGTCCCAGAGAGCTGGACCACGGGCCCGCCCGCTGTGAGGGCGCACACCAGCCCGTCCATGTCTGGAAGGGCTCGGCCCACCCCTCGCCAGCATCCTCTGAGGTCCAGCTCGGCCCCTTCCCAGAAAGCCCTCCCTGGTCAGCTGGCAGCTCCCACCCCAGCACCCTGGGCTCCCGAGGATGGCCCTGACGTCCGCACCACTGTCCCGGAAGGCCCACCCCCACCCGTGGTCTAGGGCGAGGCCTCGGCTGCAGCGAAGCCCACCGCCAGCCCAGGGATGCCCGCGGCTGGTCCAGGCTCCACGCCTCCACCTGTACGGCGCGGAGCCCCCGGCTGGTACAAGAGCTGAGCTCAGGCGCGACATCACGTCCCAAACCAAAACAGCAGCCGTCTCAGTCCTGTGGACACTGTCAGCCTCACCCAGCCCGGGCAGTGTCTGAACACTGAGAAGTCACCTACACAGCAAGCCGGGCCCAGGACCCTTCCTAAGCCGCCGGCTGACCCGGCCTGGCCTCCAGCGCGCGCAGCGGCAGAGAGGAGGCGGGGCCCAGCCAGCCTTTGTGCCTTTTCCCAAGCCGCCTCATGCCCCGGGCTCTGCTGCACCTCCCTCACGCCTGCCTGTGAGCCCTGTTCCCCGTCGGTCCTGATCAGATCCACTAGCCTTTCCCCACTTGCAGGAAGAGGTCTGGACCTGAGACAGCAAGGCCTTCCTCTGGGCCAGGACCCACATTTGATCAGTTAACTTGGGGGTGGGATGGGGAATGAGGGCAGGAGCGGGCCCGGGCCCAGGACACCCCGCTCCAGCCGCAGCATCAGGATGCAGGGTCTCCCGGAGCCCACCCACCCCGCGTGTCTGGGTGCCGCCCTCGCGTCCTCCCAGCAGCTCTGCCAGGCAGGAATTACAACCACCACTTGCATCACCAGGAACTCACAGCCTCACCCCATCTCTCTGTGGGAAATTCTGTTCAAACCCGGGTCTGTCTGGCTTTAAGTTACCTTCTCAAGCACGGAGATCTGCTGATGTCGTGTACTTCAACTCAACCAATTTGCATGCCAGGCTGGTGCAGAGATGTCGAGGGAGTGGGAGTGGGCAGCCTGCCTATCCCCAAGGCCCAGGTGGGGGCAGCAGTAAGGTCCCCTTCCCCGGCTCCTTACCGCAGAGTCCCGCAGAGCACGAGGTCCCATTGAATCAGCCCCAGGTGGCCTGTCAGCCACTATTTTGCACTCTGGGATCTCACCGAGGAAGGGAGCCCCAGTCTCAGCTAGAAAGGATCAGGTCAGAATCAGCTCCATCTTGAGTTCGTGCTGTTTGCGGAAGGCTCAGAGCATCTGCCTAACAAACATCCCACGAGCATCTCTGCAAAACCTTCCCCAGCACGAACCTCCAAGGGGCAGAACCCCTATGCGCCGGGAGCTCGTTTCTGACAGATTAACAGATGAGCTTTTTCTTTAAGCAATAAAATCGATATTGCCTGCTTCCCTGTGAAATAGCAAGGATATTCTTTATTTTTTTAAAAATGAATCAGGAGCATAAAAGAATAAGGAATACATTATTTAAAGAAAAACAGTGAACACGTTTTCAAATTATGAAATGTCAGTTTCCTTCAGCTTGTCACCTGATGGGACCTAATACCACTTGACAAGGCAAGACTAGATTTCTGGGGAGAAGTGATTGTTTTTAGGACACAGGAGTAGTGTACGGGTTGCATTCCAACAGATTTCCCAAACTGAAGTCTTTAGGAAAGCAGAGGCTGATAGCGATGCTAAGGGGGAAAAAAGCACTCTGGCCCTGCTTGCTGGTGGAGAAATTTTGTCTGGCCCAAAGTTAAACACTTCTTTTCACTGCAGGACTTATCAGAGGCTTTAGTATGCTAATAAGCACAGTAAAGCTCCAGGATGGAAATAGGATAGAGTGTTTTCAGACTTATTTGATCCCCAGGATCCTTTGGGTGTGATGGTGGTAGTGGTGGTGGATCCCATAAGACCATTCATTCAACAGAACCAAGTTTAGGAATTTGCGCAATTCTGCATTCTGCTACAGACAGTTCCAGAGAGTATCCAAACAAAGCTGTCTCCCAGGATCAGTGGGTGTGCTCTTCCCAAGTTTGCTAGAAGATTCCAACTCCTGTCTCTTCCTGGACCTTGCCTGGAGGTGGCCCTGCAGTTTCCCAGGAAAGAACAACTCCATCTCTTAAAACACGGTTCCATCTGCCTGCTGCACCCACACGAGGTCTGCTCGTCTGTTTATTTAGAGGTAGTGATTATTTCCTTCCCTCATCATCCACCACGGAGAAGGGCGACCGACATGGCCTTCACCAAACAGCCCAGACTCCCACTCCAACCTCGCTGCTCACTCTGCGGGGTCTGGGTGCATGTCTGCAGGTTTGGGGTGTAAGGGCGCCCCCTGCTGCCTCTCCTTCGGCTCGTGGCTGCCCCTGCTCAGGGCCTCCAGGTGGACCGGACACCTGGGACCTTAAGACATGCTTCAGGATGCTTTGCTGTTTCTGAGGCTCTTCTACTAAAAAGAAGAAAACAATTCGAGGCCATCCTGCCGTGAATCACTCGTGTGGCCAGTAACGAACTGCTTAAATTCTCTGACTCTCCCCACCCTCCTCCCAACAGTGACCTCTATAATCCCAAGACAAATCCCACAACTTCACAACTTCTTGAGCACAAAGGATAGATCATACTAAGAATAAATCTGATACAGTTGGCTATATCTCTATTCTTTAACAGCTTTCAGACAGATTTTCCACTGCCGGGACATCTGTCATCTACAGAGTGGTTCCTAAGACCTGGGCCCCAGGCCTAAACACTTGAAATCCTTCCTGAATGCCCCCAACAGCTCTACCAGGCCAACCATGTCAGCCTCAGAGCATTCATCTCAATTCAGCCGTTCCCCTAAGGCACTGTGTGAATTACATCCTTCCGACTCGTGTGGAGCAGAACTGCAGGGCTGTGTTGGGCACGCTGGGCCGCGTCACCTCATCTCCACACCACCCCCCAGAGCCCAGATGGTGGGGGTCCTCAGACTGAAATTTGCAAAGTGTCACGCACTTGTGAGGGGACAACAAGGGACACAGACCTGCACCGTGCCGGAGGCCAGAAAGGTGTTAGGATCTGCAGACATTTAAAAACTGCACAATTGAAATCATCTGCAATGAGTGTGTTTTAAATAAGTCATGTAGTCACTGAAAAATTTTTCCTAAATGCAAAACAGATTCCGGTATCTTGTGTGTCACTGGTCCGAGAGCCCGTGTGCAGAACTGTTCGTGAGGTCCAAGTGTGTCTTCAAGTCGGTGTCCCCCATCCCCTGGGATCAGAACTCCGTCCCCCTCTCGGCCCCAGGAGCTCTGTTTCCAGAAGAGCTTGGCCGAGCCCAGTGCTGGCCACGTCTGCTCACTCAGTTGGATAACCGAATGGAAACTGATGAACTACTTCTTCAGAACTTAGGCACAACATATATTCAACGGGGAATTTCGTATTTAGAGCCTCCTTAGGATGATAATATCACGCCATCACATTCTCACGAGATGGAGTCAGAGCAGGGCCAAGCTTTCCATTAGTGTGGAATCCCGGAGCCCGGGTTTCGGAGCTGGGAGGGGCGTCAGCGTTCGCGTCTCAGATGGGTCCCTTTACGGATGGGGAGACGGCAGCGACGTGGAGGGTTTATCTCACGTACAGCCACCGGAGCTGGTTCCAGTCTCAGGTTGTGACCTCAGACCCAGTTCCTAATGTCCGGAGATCACATAAACATGGTCTTCGGGCCACGTGGGAATTAGATCACAAAACAACGTTTAAAAATGCCTCCAGTATATCTTCTGTTGCTTCACAAAAGCAGCGTGTTTACGGAAAATCACCTCCTTAAAAACTTTATTTTTTTAATCCATCCTCATCTGTTTGTGGAAAAACATAGCTCAATGATAAACAACAGAATAAAAGCTCCGGAGCAAACCAGAGTTCTTTGTTTGGGTTTCTTTTGCTGTATACAGAGGATTTTCATTCTTGCCACCCTTGTTTACTGTGTAGCTTAACACTTTATCCCCAGCTGCAAGGCTCTGAGCTAAAGATAACTATCGTTTCATGCTGGGCGTAGAACAGATGTGAGACACTTTCTCTGTCAAGTGCCAGATAGGAAATAATCTGGGCTTGAGGGCCATCTGGTCTCTGCTGCTCAACTCTGCTCTTCTAGAATGAAAGTAGACAATGTACAAACAAATGGGCGTGGCTGTGTGCTAATAAAACTTTATTTAGAAAAGCAGCAGAGGGCCAGATCTGGCCTGCATGTCCAAGTTTCCCCACCTCTGTTTCACATGACACCAATGTATTTGAACGGAAAGTTAATGAATCTGTGTAGTATCAGTAGACATAATTTGAAATTTTACAAGCATTAATTAAGAAATTTAACAAATTACTGACCTTTTAACATTTTGCCTGAGCTTGCTGTCACTGTGCCTCATAATCACTGTCACCTTTGAGAAAGCTTTCCAAGGTACAGTGCTGTGAAATGCTATAGGAATACCAGCATTCAGGACTTTCAAGATAAAGGATCAGGAATGAGTGAGCCATGAATATCTTTTCTAGATGTCGCCAACTACAAATCGGCTCTTGCCATTGGCACTGGCCATCTACCTCTACAAAGATTAAATTATGAGCCACTGAAGCTGCTGACCTTCAGCACCCCCTGAAAGGAGTTCAGGGTGGAGAACAGAAATGAGGTGCTCCAAACAAACTGGCAGAACAGGTCTTCAGATGGGTAGGTATTTTCAAGAACTGATTCTATGAGCCCAATTCTTACATCTCCTCCTCCTTACCAAATTTGTTCATGGTGATGTCTGCCTCTTGTGACGAGCACTAACCCTCAGAAGACCTTCTGCAAAAATATGTGCTTGACTGTGTGTACTCCCCCTTTCTCAAAATCGTGTGTATACTGACCCCACCACCACCACCACCACCTCTTTGGAGCAGTTTCTCAGAGTTTTCTGAAATGCTGACTCCCAGACCATGTTCCTCATTTTGCCCCCAAATAAAATTTAACTTGAAACTCTCATGTTGTGCACTTCTTTTAAGTCAGCAATGTTCTATAAAGCTAAGAAACATTCACAAACACACCAATAACAGTAAAGGTCCAGGGCCACGAATTTTTTTTTGTCTCTCATGACCAGTTTGTGAAATAACCCTAAGTACTGAGAGTATTTCCAGTGACCCTATGGAAAGCCTTGGGCTTCCCTGATGGCTCCGTGAGTAAAGAATCTTCCTGCAATGCAGGAGCTTCAGGAGACACGGGTTTGATCTCTGGGTCAGGAAGATCCTCTGGAGTAAGAAACCGCAACCCACGCTGATATTCTTGCCTGGGAAATCCCGTGGACAGAGAGCCTGGTGGGTTACTATCCATAGGGTCACAAAGAATCGGACATGACTGAGCACATGAGCTAGAAATCCTCGCCTCTGGATCTCCACTGTGTGGACTGCAGAACATTCATGTGACGATGCGGCATAATGCCAGCCATCTGACAGACAGCATGTTAGACAGCCTTCTTAAAAAAGTGCAGCCTCCGTGAAGCATGCCACCTGAACCTGGCTGTTCCTCACAGATGTGGTGGCATCAGGGCAAGGCCTTGTTCCCTGGGAGCCCTGGGAACAGCAGGAGAGAAAACCCAGAGTGTCTGGAGCTGCAGCCCACCATGGACATCGGCCTCTGCTAAGTCGGTGAGTCACCCTCCTTTCTGCGTCTCCACTCCATCCTCTGCAGGTGCGGGTGAGAACCTCCACCCCACCTCCTCTCCCAGGGTCACAGGGCAGTGCGGTGACGGTACATATAAACGTCACTCCTTGCTGCAGAGAAGTCTGTATCTAAATTACGGAAAGATGGAGAAGACAGTGAAGCAAATGTTACATGTCAAAAAGAAAAAGTTTACTGCGAGAATGAATACGCAAACAATGTCCAGATCATGTGTGACACTTGAACTCTGACCCTCCAGCCCTGCAGTGACCGTCCTGGAAGCCAGAGCACCAGCTGGGCCGGAACAGCCAGGCCTGGGCAACGGCCGCCCCTTTTCTTCTTTACCCTCGTTTTCGCTCCCACTTGCAATTCAGGACCTCGCGGTGAAAGCCAGACGTGGTCCCCAGGCGCCAGGATGGCCCGACCGCAGGGATCCCCCTCCATTCCCCCCCACCAACCCTCCCGTGTCCCCACCGACTGCCTGTGAGGCTCTGCGTGGCTGACCCCCGATCTAGTCCGTCTGAGTGAGCAGCCTCTGTCCGGCTGGGATGGACTCCGTCAATCTCCCCATCACCAAGCAGTTATTCTCAGCTCCTCTCTGGTCGCCAGCCAGCCTCTCACAGATGGCAACGGCTGGGGTCATCATGCCCCAATCACCAAGATCTGGCCCCGTGCTCCACCCCAGTCGCCAGAAGATTCTTGCCTAGCTTTCCAGCAGCCTGACCTCAAAGCCCAGACCAGGTGCCTGGGATGCTGGCTCCTGCGTCCCTGCCTGCGTCCTTCCCACGCTCATGACTTCCAGTGCCTCCGTGCTCCACCTTCACCTGCTCACTAACCAACAAGAGCCTTCCCTGCCCAGCCTGAGACCCAGAGTCTGTCTGTGTCCCCCTAGAACCATCTAGAATCAGCCCTACCAGCCTCTATCCAGGTACACACCCAGACGCAGGTAACCCAGACATGGTCTCCCCTGTGCCTCCCTTAGCAACATGCCACGGCACAGATCTCACTTATCCCTAGCTGAAACTCCAATAATTTTTTAATCCGTTTACTTGTCTCCATCCACGGCCCTCTCCCATCTCTGCCATCTCTAGCACTCAACTAAAGAAGTTTTCCTAGTGGACTGGCATCCTTGGGGGAAGTGGTTTGAGCTGAAGGGAAGCTGTGTGGGGATTAACCAGGTGAGAAGACAGGGGGCAAAGCTCCAAGCACAGAAAGCCAGGGCGGAATCCCCACGGCTGGCTGAGCATGGAAGTATCAGGACCAGAGGAAGCCTGGAAGGGGATGCCCCAGGCCAACAGGAAGCCAGAGAAGCCCAGAGGCCGTGATCATATCACACAAAGCTGACTCAGACCAAAATCACCTCACGGACAGAGACTGTAGCAACAGAATGACAAAGCGTGTGAGTCGCCACGAAGATGATAATTGTAAACGTGTGTAAACCTGAAAAAAAATGGCTTCAAAATCTGAGACAAATTCACAATTATTGTGGGAGTAATACCACCATCTCAATTAATAGGCCAAGCACAAAACAGATGTTGGTCAAAACATAGATCAGAACAAGCTTAATTTAATAAACTTAAAGTAAATTAATAAGCAGCAGTTAAGAAGATATACTCATTCTAAAATAACTGTAAACTAAACTTTTACCAAAAAAATAGTTTATGACTACATTGTAGGTCACAAGTAAGATCTGACAAATTTCAGGAGCTATCACTTGCTGTGTGACATGGGGAGTTCAACTCGGGACTCGGTGACAGCCTGGGCAGGTGGGAGGGCGGGGGGTAAAAAGGCCTCTTGATGAAAGTGAAAGAGGAGAGTGAAAAAAGATGTGTATAAGAGACAGGGAGGGCAGGGAGGTGGGAGGGAGGTTCTGGAGGGAGGAGACATATGTACACCTATGGCTGATTCATGTAGATGCATGGCAGAAATCAAAACAATATCGTAAAGCAATTATCCTTCAATTAAAAATAAATAATTAAAAAAACTATCATTATGCAGACCATGTCACTGCAACACAATGAAATTGAGTGAGAAACAGGTATTTCTTTACAGCCTATATACTAGGAAAAAAAATTTTTTAACTCATATCAAATCATAAATCATTTTGGAAGCTTATACACTCAGCATTAATGAAACAATTAAATGAAAATACAATTAGCTGGGTTGCAGCTAAAGTAGTTCTCCATTGGAAAGTTATAGAAATGACAGATTGAAAATTAATGAACTAGGTGTCCAACTGAAGTGAGATTTTTTTAAATGGAATAAATTCAAAGAAAATAAAGAGAAGGCAATATACAAGATAAAGATTGTTTACAAAGTAAAGAGAAGATAAATATGCCACAGAAAGGACAGATAAAATCAGAATTGCAAAATAAACATAAGTGTCCAGCCAGGTGAGATAGCGAGAAAATAGAAATAAGAGGAATATAAAAAGGAAATTAACTACGCATGGAGCACAACAACTGTAAACAACTTCTGCAAACAATTTTAGTTATGAAGAGTTTCTTTATTAATCTCTGAAAAATGACATTTTTCTATCAGTCAATTTCATCTATTTTTTACCTTATAGGACCAATGCAACTTTGATATTGAAATTCAGACAAGGACAATATGAGAAATGAATATCGGGGTTTATAGAATCTGCACTTATGAACATAATAGAAAAACAAAAAATGTCAACAGCCAAAGGCAAAAATGCTTAAAAAGGATAAAACATCATGACTAGGTGTATCTGTTAGACGTGTATACAGAAATCATTTAACTTTATTTTTTAACTCAATACACATTTTAAGGAGAATTTTAGGTTGTTCACATTCCTTGTAATCAAGATGACAAATAATTTTCTACACTTTGTATTATGTCTCCTTTTGGGGTTTTCTGTCTCTTCCCTTTGCTTTCTCACCATATGGGTTAGTATTTTATTATTCTAATTACCTAGAATTATTTTGAAGGATATGCATCCTATTTTAAAATCTACTTTGAAAGCATTTATTTACACATTTACTTCTTTAACTACCAAAAGAGAGCTTTGACTCTCTGCTAGATGCTCAATGCAGAATTTGACATACTTGTTATTTCCTCTGCCCACAACTTTAGTAACTGCTCTAGAATTATGTCTGTCCCACAAACCCGGAAGTTTTCCCTTCTTAACTCACTTATCTATGTGCGCTATAATTATATGCCCTAAATGCTGAATGGTTAACTGGTGTGTTGCTTGCTGCTTGTATTTTTATGTCAAGTCTACTGTTTCTTGATTTTTCTCCCAGTTAGTTGGGCTTCCCGGGTGGCTCACTGGTAAAGAATCTGCCTGCCAATGCAGGAGATGCAGGTTCAGTCCCTGAGTTGGAAGATCCCCTGGAGTAGGAAATGGCAACCCGCTCCAGTATTCTGGCCTGGAAAATCCCGTGGACAGAGGAACCTGGTGGGCCCGAGTCCATGGGTCCCAAAGCGTCAACTGACTGACTAAGCGAAGCTGCGTTAGCTGGAGTGTGTCTCTGAGGAATGTTCCAGGGAAGGCGTTTTAGCGTTCAGTCTTGCCAACCCTTGTCCGCCTTGAACCTCCTTCCGCTGCCCTCACCTTGGACAAAAGGGCTGCGGTGGGCGTCTAAGCAAACAAGCCCCTCTTCCAGCACTCAGGGCTGACACCCAGCGTGTGCCTGGCCTCCCAGGCGCCCTGCCCCCAGCTCTGCTGACTTCTGTCTGCACAGAGTCTGAACTTATGTAGAGGAGCTGAAACAGATGTGAGGGGCTGGGATCCAGTGATGGCATCCTAAGGAGGTGATCACCTCTCTGCTTTCCAGATCAGAAAAGCTCTCAACCCCAAGACAGAGTCAGAAACTAGGAGTGAGGGAGCCCAGAAGGCCCCTGACTATCGCTGTGGTCATCCCTGTGCTACGGTCCAAAGAAAGGAGAGACGCTCTAAAGAATGAGGAGTGTGAGAAAGCGTGTGCTTAGGATGAAAATCAGTAACCAAAAAGTAGGCATCAAATAAAATGGAAATCACCAAACCAAAGAGGGTCCACATGAAAGGAAACCCCACGGACAGAGGAGCCTGGAGGGCGAAAGCCCACGGGGCTGCAAGAGGGTCGGGCACGACTTTGCGACTGAACAGACAACAACGTGTAAGGCAGGATATCGTGTGTGTGCACATGTGCTCAGCTGTGTCCGACTCTCTGCAACCCCGTGGACTGGAGCCCGCCAGGCTCCTCTGTCCATGGGGTTCTCCATGGACACTGGAGGGCATTGCCATTTCCTTCTCCATTCTAAGTATGCAGATGAATTATAAGTGCAATCATAAAAATACAATCAGATGTCAGAGGAAGGACCAAAAGTGTATATTACATAAATTATAACTGATGAATGTTAGAAGGCAAAATAAAGATATGACTATTTCGGGCTTCCCTGGGGGCTCAGTGAAGAATCCGCCTGCAGTGCACGAGACCGGGGTTCAGTCCCTGCATTGGGAAAGTCTCCTGGGGAAGGGAATGGCTACCCAATCCCGTATTCTTGCCTGGAGAATTGCATGGACCGAGGAGCCTGGCAGTCTACAGTCCACAGTCCACAGGGTTGCAAAGAGTTGGACATGACTAACACTTTCTTTCACTTTTTTCACTATTTCAGGGCCAGATAACACAACATTAAAATATTCAAAGTGTAGACTCTTCATAACACAAGGAGAAACTGGCAAAGCATGATTGTAATGGAAGACATTAATAAGCATCTTACAAGTCAAAATCGAATCTTCAATAAGGGTTACTGAGGACCTAAATGATATCAACAAGAATGTTGGTTTCATAGGTTAGTAAATAGACTGGGAGGAGAGAGGAAATGAAACCCAGAGCCTGGAGCCCCGTGTTAGTCCAGGAGGGAACTGGACTCGCAGATGCCCTCCTCCCCACCCCCAGCCCAGGGGAGGGGAGCAATGGAGGAATCGGAGTCGCCCAGACTCCCCGACCCAGCGTGGAGCCCGCGAGAGGAGGCTGCCCTCGTCAGGCAGTTTGGGCAAGACAACGAAGAAGAAAGAAGCTGCGAAGAGAAAGGCAAAACCCTACCTCAAAAAGTGAAGATGGCTTACTGCAAAATCACGTCAAGTTTCAAATCACACAGAACTCCTATGTCAAAGCGTCCTTCAGAGTATAGTAGAAAAATAAATAAATAAAGTTCAAATAAGTAGAAATGTTTGCAATTCATTTTAGAGGCAAGCATAATTCTTTCTCTAGATTTCTCTTAGGAACATACATACCGAATTCATGTATAAAGAACTAGGAAAGGAAACCCCAGTGGTCTAGGGAGGAGAAAAATATACTATCACCATGGAGAGATTATTCCAGGAATGCAGTATAAGAAATCTATGAATATAAATCATGTCAATTGGGGAAGGGATAAAAACCATATGATAATCTCAATAGAAGCCAAAATGGCTTTTGATAAAAGTTAATGTGCATTCTTCACTGTATGCCTACAAACACACACACACACACACACACATTCCCCAAAACTGGGGTTACCTATAAGCAGAGATTGCATCTTATTCCCTGGCTAGCCTACTTTTAGGATATGCGGGTCTGGTCTGTTCATATCTGAAAGGGGAGACAGCCTGGAGCGGCACGGGCATGAGAAAGAGGGGTGGACAGGAGCAGTGCAGAGAGAACATGAACCCCCCAGACCAAGCGCCTCCTGGCCAGCAGGGCAGCCAGCGGGGGCCCGCTGGCGAGCGGAGGTGACAGAGGCAGGGCTGCGGAGGAAGCACCCGCCGCTGCTAAGCCGCCTCGGGCGTGTCCGACCGCGTGACCCCATAGACGGCAGCCCACCAGGCTCCTCTGTCCCTGGGGAACACAGGACATCCAGTTAAATTTGAATTTTAGCAAGCAAATAAGAGCCAGGAACCCTCGTGTCAGAGAACCCCCTAGCACAGCAGGCCAGAGGGCGCCCAAGAACTCAAAAATACTAAGCAGGGCGGAAAAGCCAGCGTTTTTTTCACCTGCCCCATGGGATGTGAGTGACATGCTCAGCCTAAAGGGTAGCAGCTAGATCTCCAGGTATTCCCCCACACTCCTGAAAGCATCGAGTTCAAGCTGTTCCACCAACACTCCAGGGAGGAAGAGGGAGTGGGACACAGAGTAAATCAGGCCGTACCCCTCCTCACTTTAAGGCCTTCAGATCACAGCGTGGTGGGGGGGACCCTTAAAGGCAATTTGGGATTGGATGGAGTTTATTAACTAAAGCTGACCAGGAAGTTGCAGAATTTGCCCAAGATATTGTTGAGATATATGCTACCATTCAACTTGTGAGCAGAGAAACATTAAGTCTTTTTATCATTTAGCCCAACAGCCAATGTCTTGATTAATGAGAAAATACTTGAGCTATTTCCATTGTAATAAAAAATAAAACCAAGCTACATCCACTGCTTTATTAAATATGAGTTTAAAAGTAGTAAATATTATGTATAGAATTGCTAGACAATGCAGTTAGCAAAGAAAAAGACAGGGAAGAGCATATTAGAAAGGACGCAGCAATTGCTATTATTTGCAAATGATACAATTTTCTAACTGAAAAATTATAAAAATGAGAGTTCAGTAAGCTGCCAAAATAAGTATGTGAAGTCAACAACTTCCTTCTTCCACATTGAGGTCTGTGGACCATGAGAGGGCAATCAAATGTATTTTCAAGGGTCAAAGATCCATCCCCAAGTGTCACAGGATGAAATATCTGGAAATGTATTTGTGTGTATTCTTCTCTTGCATTTTTGGGTATCTCATCTCTTCCTTAGGGGCATCCACTGCTCTGGAAAATGAGGAATAGAAATTAGGATTATTATAGCAGTAAAACAAACTTTTCAAAAAGACCTAATATTCATCTTCTACCTGAAAAATAGGAATTTTGTATCTGCAGCAGGATGTTGAGACAGCAAAAGGGTTTCCTGAATGAACATCCCATTTTAGATACTCAAGAGGCAGTTCAAGTGGTTTTGTAATGCTGTTGCTGTTCAGTTGCTAAGTCATGTCCAGCTCTTTGTGATCCCGTGAACTGCAGCATTCCAGGCCTCCCTGTCCTTCACTGTCTCCAGGAGCTTGCTCAAACTCATATGCACTGAGTCAGGGATGCCATCCAACCACCTCATCTTCTGTCACCCACTTGTCCTCTTGCCCTCAATCTTTCCCAGCATCGGGGTCTTTCCCAATGAGTCAGCTCTTCACATCAGGTGGCCAAAAGATTGGAACTTCAGCATCAGTCCTTCCAGTGAATAGTCAGGGTTGATTTCCTTTAGCGTTGACTAGTTTAATCTCCTTGCATTCCAAGAGACTCTCAAGAGTCTTCTCCAGCACCACAGTTCAAAAGCATCAATTCTCCAGCTTCATAAGAGTTCTCTGTAAACGAGACCCTACCCCACCAGAGAAGCCCGGCATGCTGCGGTCCATGGGGTCGCAGAGTGGGACATGACTGAGCAGTTGAACAGCAACCCTACCAAGAGAAAGAACTCCCCCTGCTTGACAGAGAATGAAGACAGAAGGAGAGGAGATGGGCAGGCAACAGAAGGGCTGGAACTCCAGCGTGAGGACGGACGTGTCTGAGGCTGCGGGATGCCGGCAGCAAGGGGATTCTGCCTGCCTTCCTGCTTGGCGCCCCAGAAGAAAAAGCCCTGGCACACTAGCCATCACAAGTAGACACACTTTTATAAGCCGAGCATCATGGCTGTGCCATCAGAGAACCCCTGCATAGCTTGTGGAAGCCAACTGGAGAATATGCCATTCAGAACCAGTGGCTGCCTGGAGGGGGTGGGCTGGGGCTGCAGCCGTAGTAAAGGCTACCCAGGAAGCCAGTGCGGTTGTGTGAGGGGCCAGTGCAGAGGGTCCCCAAGGTGCAGCAGTCAAGGTGGGTCACACAGTGAAGGGCAGTGGCAGGGACCACAGGGACGTGACCCAGCACGAGAAGCAGACCAGCCCTGGCCCCCACTGTGGGCAACGGGGGGACCACGGTGGGCAACAGGGGGACCAAGGGGCAGAGGGGCCAGTCTGCAGCAGAGGCCAGTAGAGCTCCGCGGACCCCCAGGCACTTGCCGCACACCTGCCGCTAACCCCTGGTAGCCGCTCAAGACAAGCAGGGCAAGGGTGATGATGCTCCAAAGACGCAGCATCTGTCTGAGTAATCCCAGGGGAAGCTGGGAAACTGCTGAGATTACTGCAGAATATGCACAACTTCACAACCCTACTAAAAATAATGTCTGATGTTGTTCACGCGGATTATACTCTAGAAAAATTTCAGTGCAAGCATATCCAGAGTCAGATGGATAGTTCATTTGGACCAAGTAATGCCGTGTGACCTCAGCACCTACATTTGAGTATTAAAGCCGCACTGACGCTAAGAGCTTTAATTTTTTAATTGAGGCATAATTGACATATAATATTGATAGTATATTAGTTTCAAGTATACTTTAATTATTTTACATAACAGAAAATAAGAGGGAAATTGACATGTACACATTTATTCTCTCAACAAATATCTGCCAGACATATGCCAGGCATAGTCTAAGTGCTTAGGATCCAACAATGGTGAGAGAGATGGGTAGGGCAGATACAAAAATCTGGTCTAGTCTGGCCAGTCACTCAGTCATGTCCAACTCTTTGTGACCCCATGAACTGCAGCTTGACAGGCTCCTCTGTCCATGGAATTTTCCAGACAAGAATACTGGAGTGGGGTTACTATTTCCCTCTCCAGGGAATCTTCCCAACCCAGGGATCAAAACTGCATCTCCTGCATCTTTCATTCGCAGGCAGATTCTTTACCAGTAGCGCCACCTGGGAAGCCCCAGACACTTATATACATACATACAATAGATTAGGTGGATGGGTGATATACCCATTAGATAGATAGATAAGTAGGTAGGTAGGTAGGTAGGTAGGTAGGTAGATAGAAGATAGAATAGGCACCAAGGAATGTAGATACTTAGACATAGAGTGAAATCTGTAGAAACTTATATACATATATTCTATGTTCAGTTTTGATAAGTGCATATAAAAATTTGAGTGGAATAGCCCTGAAAAGGATATCCAGGGCAGGAACTGGGGAAAGTTGTCTTTCCTCACTCTGCATCAGCTGTCTTACGCCGGGAGGTCAGGCAGAGGGAGCAGTATGATAAGGTGACATGTGAGCTGGTGAGGAAGGGGAGGCAGGAGCCCAGGACTCTATCTAGGGTCACGGACAAGCCGTGCCCACCAGGCCTGCTGGTGCACCTGTCAGTGAGCAGACCTCGGAGACAGGGCGGGCCCCGGCGTGAGGATCCCTACACAGGAGCCCGGCAGCGATAGGGATCAGGCAGTGCCGGATGCGAGACTCAAGGAGAGGACGCCGGACGCTTGGCTACGGAGCTCTGAAGTTACATGATGACGAAGTGGCAGCTCAGCCTGGTGGGACCCAGGGCAAGGGCACGACAGCGGCGATCGTGGCAGAGGCTGGGCCCTGGCATGACCACGGCTGGTGGGGGCAGGGCTACTTGAAGAAACGTTCACACTTTGTTACTTCGGAAGGAAAAGGTTGAACAAGCAATGTCCATAAAATTCTAATTTTAAAGAATATCTCCATATGTTTATGTGGGCTTAGTCACTTAGTCAGGTCCGACTCTTTTTGACCCAGTGGACTGTAGCCCACCAGGCTCCTCTGTGCATGGGATGCTCCAGGCAGGAATCCTGGGCTGGGTTGCCACGCCCTCCTCCAGGGGATCTTCCCAATCCAGGGATCGAACCCAGGTCTCCTGCATAGAAAGTGGATTCCTTACCTTCTGAGCCAACAGGGAAGCCACTATATGTTTATAGATACATGCAGATATTTACGTATCACTATAGAGAGAACAAAATGCATAATGTTCTCTGCATTATCACCTATAAAGAGTAACCATAGACTGCTTCCCAGGTGGCTCGGGGTGGAGAAGCCACCTGTCAGTGCAAGAGACGCAGGAGACACAGGTTTGATCTCCAGGTTGGGAAGAGTCCCTGGAGAAGGAAATGGCAACTGACTCACGTGTTCTTGCCTGGAAAACTGCCATGGACAGAGGAGCCTGGCAGGCCACAGTCCAGGGGGTCGCAAAGTTGGACACTACTGAGTGACTAGGCATGCGCAAACATAGACTGTATTTCATGGTGTGTGTGTGTGTGTGGAGGGAGGGAGCGCAGCTATAACAAATGTTGCTAGTGGTTACCTTTCTGTGACTGGATCGAAGGGAGTTTTTATTTTCTTCCACATTTTCATCCATGATTTCTGCACTGCACATTCAGTTCAGTTCAGTTCGGTCGCTCAGTCCGACTCTTTGCGACCCCATGCACTGCAGCACACCAGGCCTCCCTGTCCATCACCAATTCCCGGAGTTTACTCAAACTCATGTCCATTGAGTCGGTGATGCCATCCAACCATCTCCTCTGTCATCTCCTTCTCCTCCTGCCTTCAATCTTTCCCAGCATCAGGGTCTTTTCCAATGAGTCAGTTCTTTACATCAGGTGACCAAAGTATTGGAGTTTCAGCTTCACCATCAGTCCTTCCAGTGAGTATTCAGGACTGAATTCCTTTAGGATGGACTGGTTGGATCTCCTTGCAGTCCAAGGGACTCTATAATGAACATGAATTCTGTAACAAGAAAAATGGGAATAATTATTCTTCTCACTTTTTCAGTTCAGATAAAAGCAGAGATCGGAGACACGACCTGAAGTTTGTGTCACGTTGGGGCTGGCGAGCTCAGGTGTGTTCAGGGAGGGCCCTGGCAAGCCAGGTAAGCTCGTAGGAGCTGGATAAGGCAGAGCAGACTGGAGGCTGGGGTGGGTCTGTGGGAACCCAGGGAGCTTCGTGGAGCTTCAGCTTCTGCCTTCCTGACGCTGAGGAACGCTTGGCTCCTCTGTCTGGAAATGCTCACTTCGGGCAGAGTGCTGGCGTTTGTCCCTGTAGTCCTCCAGCTTGGAGGCTTCCCCATCGTTCCGGCAGGGGTTAAAAATGGCTTCGTGGTGATGTGCGCCTCAGAAACTGTTTTCTAAAGAACAGCTACCGATTCGGGTTTGGTGAATGACTAATCCAATATCCTGACGTATTTCTGCACGTTTATCGCCGGGTCCCGTGTGTGGCTGTTTTGTCTAAACCTTTTGCATCTCCCATCAGGTGGGCCTTTAGCCAATAATTTGATTTTCTCGTATGGCTCTCAGTCTAGTTTGGGATCAAGGAAACACACACACACAAGATGAAGCAGCGAGCGTTAGACCTGTGTTCTCTGGGACGGTTTGTTGAAACTGAGATTATATGTTTCTTGAGTATTTGGCAGAAGCCAGCTCTGAACAGTCTGGGCCTGGCAGAAATCTTGTGGGCAGACTTTTTAATGACTGATTTCATTTTCTTAATAGATGAGTACAGGTTTTCTTCTTCTTTACTCAGCTTTGGTAATTCACATTTTTCTAGGGGTTGACAGCTTTGTAATACATTTTCATGGTTATCCATAGTATTATCTTACTACATTTTACCAAACATCCATATCAGTGTATCTGTGCCCTTTTTATTCCTGTCATTGTGGCTGTTTATTTGCTTTTCTCTCTCAGTATTTCTGTCTTCCATCCTTTCCTGCTCTCTCTCTCTCTCTGTCTCCTTCTCCCTCTCTCCTTCTCTCTCTCCCTCAGAAATGTAACCAGAAAATTTTCTAAACTACTAGTCTTTCCAACAAACCAACTTTGGCTTGTCCTATCCCTCCAGCTCCCACATGCATGATTTCCTTTCTTCAATTTTTTTAAGTTTTCTGTATTGTTCTTTTCATCTCTATTGAACAATGTCAAGTCTTTCTTTTTTCTCATAAATGTATTCAGTGCTGTTAATTTTGTTCAAAAGGCTACTTTAGCAGCATTCCACAAATCTGGACATGTGATGTTTTCATTATCACTCAGGTCTTAATGCATTCTTATTTCTATTATAATTTCTTCTTTGAATCTAACTTATTTATAAAAAATGTGCTTTAAAAACCCAAATGTATCACTTTATGAAATTGATTGGCTTCTAACAACTGAACTGGGCAGAAAAAAGATGACCTGCATGATTCCAGATTTCGATATTTGTTGAATCTTATGTTATGACCTAATATGTGATCATGACAATGGTTCCACGTGCGTTTGAAAAGAACATACATTCTTCTTTCTTAGTTGCAACATCCCAAATCTTCCTGCTGTGCTCACTCAGTTGAATCTGACACTTGGTGACCCCTGGACTGTAGCCCCCCAGGCTCCTCTCTCCATGGAATTTTCCAGGCAAGAATCCTGGAGCAGGTTGCCGTTTCCTACACCCGGAGGTCTTCCTGACCCAGCGATGCAGTCTAACTCTCCTGCACTGACAGGATTCTTGACCACTCGGGCCGCCTGGGGAGCTTCGAGTCCATACCCTTACTTTGGTCATACTGCAAGTGTAGACCGTAAGCCTCTCCTTGTAATCCTGTCAAATCTTGCTTCATGTATTTCAAGGCTGTGTTTCGGGGGTATATAAATGTGTAAGTTTCTCCTAGTGAAATCTTCATTTTGCCGTTTTATAATGACCTTCTTTGTTACAGTTAATGCTTTGTTACCATAAAGTCTATTTTAACTTTCACTGCCAAAGTAGTTAATAGCTTTTCTTTTCACCTGTATTTGTTTGGACTATCTATTTCTCCACCTTATTTTCCACCTGTATGCTTTACTTGTGGTTTAAGTATTTGTCTTACTTAAACCATAAGTAAAGCATAAAGTTACATGTTTTTTAATATATCTAATCTAGCCGTCTCTGTCTTTATCCAACCAATTCAATTAATTTATTAACACATTTCTTGAGGTTACTAATCTATTTTTGCTTTGGCCACCTTTGTTGATGCTGTCTCTCTTCCTAGATTCTATTTCCTTTCCTATCTTCTAGAGCAGGGGTTGATGAACTGCAGCTGACAGTTCAAATCCAGTCTAGGCCTATTTTGTAAATAAAGTTCTGTTGGAACACAGCCATGCCCGTTTGTTTAAATCTTCTCAGCATCTGCTTCCATGCTGCAACATAGTTGAATAGTTGGAACAAGAACCATCCGGTCAGTCCACAGAATCAAAGCCATTTAGTATCTATCCCTTTACAGAAAAGCGCTGACCCTTGTCCTACAGGATTAGAAGGCTTTTTTTTTTTTCATTTTTTTCTTTACTGTTTAGAAGTTACAGATTCTGCTCTGTTCAGTTCAGTTCAGTTCAGTTGCTCAGTTGTGTCGGACTCTGTGACCTCATGAACTGCAACACACCAGGCCTCCCTGTCCATCACCAACTCCCGGAGTTTACTCAAACCCATGTCCATCGAGTCAGTGATGCCATCCAACCATCTCATCCTCTGTTGCCCCCTTCTCCTCCCACCTTCAATCTTTCCCAACATCCGGGTCTTTTCCAATGAGTCAGCTCTTCGCACCAGGTGGCCAAAGTATTGGAGTTTCAGTTTCAGCGTCAGTCCTTCCAATGAATATTCAGGACTGATTTCCTTTAGAATGGACTGGTTGGATCTGCTTGCAGTCCAAGGGACTCTCAAGAGTCTTCTACAGCATCACAGTTCAAAAGCATCAATTTTTCGGTGCTCAGCTTTCCTTTTAGTCCAACCCTCACATCCATACATGACCACTGGAAAAACCATAGCCTTGACTAGACGGACCTTTGCTGTAACTTGTGCACTTGACTTGACGGCATCTACAGTTCCCCCAGTCATTCATGGGGTCCTTCAAGGGTTTTAGCATCCTTGGATTAGTCTCCTCCCACCTTACACACTACTTAATCTCAGAGACTACCTGTTTTTAAACATTTAAAGTTAGTCACTAACGTTGCTCCTGTCTGCACTGTCCACCTTGTCCAGGTTTACCCATACATTTACTGAGTCATGTGCTCACCACTCTGCTCACGGCTCATTCTTTCCTTCTGGGTCAATAATCGGGTCCCTAAAGTACATCCCTAGAAGTTGTTTTAGTGCAAATCTGTTAGTGATTTGCTTTTCGCTTCTTCTTAATTCCTATATGACAGCTTCACTAAGTAAGGATTTCAATTTCCTTCAGGACTTGGAAGATATCTTTACTGTCCTCTGGTGACTGTTGAGAGGTGGTAGTCAAATTAACTGGCATTCTTTTTCAGGTAAACTTTTACTTCTGGCTGTTTTTAAGGTATTCTCTTTGCCTTCGGTGTTCTTACATAACTCATTGTTATATATCCAGATGTAAATTTCCTTTTATCTAGTCTTATTAGAACTATTTTTTCCCTGAATCAGAAAGTTCAGAAATACCCCCAGTTTGGGGGAATTTGAGTCATCATCTCTTTGGACACTGGCTCACTCCCCTTCTCCCCCTTTATTCCATGTGGAATCGCTGCTGTGGTTTGCTGAGCCTTCTCAGCCTATCTTCCGTCCTGTTAACCCTGCTGCCATCTCTTTATCTCCGTGAGCTCAGATGGATCCTCCACTCTGCTAATTCTCTCTTTAGTTGTGTCTAATCTGCTCTTTAACCTAATCATTCTTGGTTGGTTAAATTTCATGCTCTATATTCTTTTATTCCTACAAGTTCCCTTCTGTCTTTTAAATTTTCCTTGTCTTTTGTTTTCCATTACTGGTGGCTTGTTTTTTTCTCATTTTTAAAATTTTTCATTGTGTCATTATTCTTAACTATTTTATAATCTCTATTTGATGCTACTGTTTCCTGAAGCCCTCGGGGATCTAAGCCTATTGTTTGCTATGTCTATGAACCTACTCACACCTTATTTCTCTCCTCAGATCAGTGCTTCATCTTCACTGGGGTTTATCTGTAAGATTTCCTTATGTCCATCACGGAAGTTTTGTGTTTTCTCCTGGCAGGTATTCCAGAGGTATTATGAGCCCAGGGTTAATTTTACCCTAATCTCTCATACGGGGGCTCCACACCACTCAATGGTATAAACTCAAACTGCAAATACTCCTGCAGACAACCACTGATTACAAGTCTCCTAGGCAACCATTTTCTCCCTTCAGAATCAGACCAAGGGTGACAGCCTGTCATCTCCCTGTGCCAACAGCTGGATTTTTTCTCATCCACCTATTTCTGGTCTGCCCTCCCGATCCAACCTCCCGCTTCTTATGAGCACAAAGATTCGTCTCCTGTGTCTGCACAGCCATTAAACAAATCAGGAGTTTAAAAGGCAGGTGAAATAACCTCTGTTCTCGTCTCTGCCACCCCTGTGTCTGTCTGCAGCACAGCTCCAACATCAGTTCCCACATATTCCTGGTCTCCATTCCCTTCTTGCTTTGGGTCGTTATGACAGATACCTTCAGTGAATGGTGTCTATAATATTTGTTACACATTAGCCGACATTTCCAGGCATTTTGTATCAAGCTGTCATTCAAGTTCTCTGATCCTCCAGAATTCATCAGAGATACAAAACATATATTAAGGTTAAAGTACTTTAAACATTATAAAGTAAAGTCTAACATCCAGATTAATTTATCTCTAGTTTAACCATAGAAAAGCAACACGGATGGGCCTAGAGATTGTCACACTGAGGGAAGTAAGTCAGACACAGAAGGACAAATATCATATGCTATCACTTATATGTGGAATCTAAAACAATGGTACCACTGAACCTATTTACAAAATAGACCTGGAGTCACAGGTGTAGGAAACAAACCTATGGTTACTAAAGGAGAAAGGGGTGGAGGAGAGAAAAACTGGGAGATCGGGGTTGACATATACACACTCTGCTCTCTCTGCTCTGCTGAGTCGCGCTGCTACACATGAGACAGATAAGTAATAAGAACCTACCGCACAGCACAGGGAACTCTATTCAGTACTCCGTAATGACCTGCGGCTGCTGCTGAGTCGCTTCAGTCGCGTCCAACTCTGTGCAGCCCCATAGATGGCCTCCCAATGGGAATAAAATCTACAAAGGAGGGGATATGTGTACATATATAACGGACTCACTTTGCCGTACAGCAGAAACTAACAGAACACTCTAAATCAGCTACATTCCAATTTAAAAATTAAAAAAGAAAACTACTTCAAGCCTGAAAGAAGAAATGTGACCTAGGGAATAGGGTCTCCCACGTTATGAGCAGTCTTCCTCATCCTGTTCCTAGGCCCCTCTTTGCCCCACGATCTTGCCAGTGAGAGTTTTCTCTCATTGTGACTTCTGAGAGAGAGATGGGAAACATGAAGAAATAATCTCCTTAGGTTAGTGAACATCTCAGATGCCGAAAAAACAATGATGGAGGAAATAGAACCCCCGTTTCTAGTAAGATGGCAATCTCCAATCTCTCACGATGCTAGAATGCTGCCCTGTTTCCAAAACACCAGAGACGGTCATTCCTGAGGAAACCCCATGTGTGTGCTCAGTCACTCAGTCCCGTCTGACTCACTGAGACCCCACGGACTGCAGCCCACCGGGCTCCTCTGTCCATGGGATTCTCCAGGCAAGAGCACTGGAGTGGGGTGCCAGTCCCTTCTCCAGAGGGTCTTCCCAACCCAGGGAGCGAACCCAGGGCTCCTGCATTGACAGTGGACTGTTTACCAGCTGAGCCACCAGGAGCCCCTGATGGGGCCCTGCCTCCACACGAAGGTCCTCTCCAGCACCTTGGTCATGATGATGGTGTTTAATCGGCAGGATCTTTACAGTTTAAAGCGCACTTCAACCCACGGTATCCTATGACCATCTCCTTCTCAGAAATGAAGAGAATGCAGCTCAGGGGCGACCAAGTGCATGCCCTCAGGCAGCGCCAGGAGCTGACTATTTTTAGAAAACAGAAAACCTGTGTCCTTGTGAGTAAGGGTAGGAGCTGGACTCCACCCCACACCCACACCCACTGCCACACCACCACAGACACACCCTCCAGGAGCTCAAGCAACGTCGAAAGTTAAACCAAACAGCTCTTAAAGTCTTGTCCTAAAATGGAAATTGTGCGCTTTCTAGCCAAGTGATGCTCAGCCAAGGGCAGATCGTCTAGAGCTTGGAAGGAAACAAGAAGAGGGCAAGAGGCGTCCAGGAGCTGGGAAGCGGGTCCGGAACGGTGAGCTTGGAGGAACCGTATATTGCATCAGGCGGCGGTCCAGAGCTGCGGCTGGCTCCTGTGTCTCGGGCTGTTCGGGTGCAGGGAGAGGAGTCTCACTTTCGACAGGGATGTGGGCAGCTGCTGTGAGTTCCCCTGCCTTCCCTCTGCATTTCCTTCTCGGCAGTAATGCTTGTCACTGGACATAACTCAGTATGACCAAACCCCAACTCCGCAGGGATGCACTCAAGTTGCTCCTTGAGGAGAGAGAGCTCTCGGCTTCCAATCGGAGCTTTCACTGCTTGAGTCACGGCTTCCTGGCTTTGCCCCATCACAGGCTGACAGGAAGTTGGCCGCGGAGGGCTGACCACCAGTCCCTGTGCGCCTCACTGGCCATGGGACATGGCTTGAGCGATGGAGGGACCGAAGCCCAGGGCTGTCAGACCAAGGGCTTGGCAGAGGTGGACGAGCCGGGGACAGGCCCCCTCCCCGGTCTGCAGACGAGTGAGCCAGGAAACTGCAGGGGGTCTGGGAGTTTCCCTACAACGTGGCGGTTGCTGGCTGGTTTTCCTCTGGTATAGGGACATGAAGCAAGAGTGGTGGGTCCAAGCATGAGGCATCAAGGACGGGCAGGCAGCCACGGGGTCGCCAGCCTGGGAGGGGCCATCATGAGCAACTGGTGGTGCACGTACGTGTCGCCCTTGCAAGGAATTCTGTGCTCATCCTCCTGGCTTGATTTCACGCTCCCCAAAAGGGGGCTAGGGTAATGGCAAGGAGACCCTGCGGGGTCCCTGTGCCCCTCCAGCCCAAGCTGTTAGCTGAGCACGAACCCTCTGTACTCATCAAAACACTCATTCCCCTGTCCACCCACCCTTCATGCAGTAGACGCCAGGGTACCACTCGAGCCAAGGACAGGGGTACATTTGTGGGTTAACCCAGGTCCCGAACTTGGGCCATTTGTTTGATCAAGAGGAGAGCCCCCACCCTCCCTGCCATGGCCAGGTTCAAGCCCTGCTCAGGCAACTTGCATGCCCCAACCCACTGTGGGGCGTGCATGCATGCTAAGTCGATTCAGTCACGTCCAACTCTTTGTGACCCTATGGACTATAGCCCACCAGGCTCCTCTATCCATGGTATTCTCCAGGCAAGAATACTGGAGTGGGTTGCCAAGTCCTCCTCCAGGGGATCTTCCCGACCCAGGAGTCAACCCCAAGGCTCTTATGTCTCCTGCATTGGCAGGTGGATTCTTTACCACCTCAGAAGCCCCAACCCCCTGCCATCACTCCCCAAGTCTGCAATCACCAATAAAAAGGAGGGGAAGGGCTCTGTGAAAGAGACCAGGCGCAGAGCCTGACTCGGAGGCACTCACAAACAGGAAAATCAGAAAACAGTGGCAGAAAGGGAGCAAACCAGTTTCCCAGCCCTTCGTGGACATTGAGACCCACAGGCTCAGGACAGGCTTTGAACCTCAATGAGCCCCTTGTGTGGTGATTAAACTCACCTTCTGGAGTTACTACGGGATCAGATGGAAATGACTAGAACGGGATTCAAGGCTGTACATCCCTAAAGAAATTTCAAGAGAAACCCGAGCAGAACGGGCAGAGGAAGGGCAGCCTCGGTCAGATGTGGGCTTCTGTGAGGTCCCGGGGAGGCACGTGTCTTTGAGTCTGCAGGTGGGAGCCAGGGAGACCAGGTCTGACTTCACTGGGGCCAAAGTAAGACTGCCAAGTTGGGGCCGCTCCAGACCATGCCCCTTCCCCAGCCCCCAACCCCCCACTTCCCGCTTGTCCCAGCACCCCGCAGCAACATCCAGTGGCCGTGGCCGACCCTCCCCTCTGCGGGGGCCTCCCTGTGTTTCCAGCCGGGAGGAAGATGCCCGTTCCCCGTGGGCTTGCGCAGAGCTCCCTCCAACGGCGTCGCCTGCGCCAGGGCGTCTTCCTGGCGCGTTCTTGGCAGGCCAGGCCGGCTCATCCTGCTGCATCTTACATGTGGGCCCCATTTGTGGGGGCAGCGGTGGTGGGGGGGCACCGCGCTGGGGTGGCTGTGGGGACTGGGTTTAAATGTTTCCACCTGAGAATGCAAGGGAGTACCCCCCAAAGTGATGAAAAGGAGCAGAGAGCATGGGGCTGTGCCTGCTGAGAGAAGGGGCTGGGGACCCTGACAGGAGGGCAGGAGGGTCCTCCGGAGGCAGCCACACAGGGCTGTGCCCGAGACCCCCACTGAGAGGCTGGTGGCGGGGACAGCGGGGGACAGGGCTGTCTGAGCACCAGGTGCCCCCCTCCGTCGCGGGTGCAGGCTGGCTCGCAGGGCGTCCTCTGCCGCTCCGGGTCCCCTCGGGGAGGAGGTTGGCCTGGGGGCAGCCGATAGACCTTCGGAGCCACCAGGTCCCTGTCTCGGCTGCCGCCACCTCCGTGGCTGCCCGCCCGTTGCTGTGTTCCGGGCAGCGAGCAGGCCCTGTGGTGGGCATGGAGACCTGCCCAGAATGTGCCTGTGACCAGCACTTCCAGACAAGCCAGCCAAAACGTGGGAGGGAGGGCGG
>SJYT01042665.1:438712-456444 GCA_006410635.1 Cephalophus harveyi
CAAAACGTGGGAGGGCGGGCGGGCTGTCCCACATCAGGGCGGTCAGGCGCCGACCAGCTTCAGCCCGCGAGTGCCCCGCGGCCCTCCCTTCCCCAGCCCCGGAGGCCCAGCGAGTGTTGATCGCAGCCCGGGGCCTGCCGTCCGACGGCTCATATTTGAAACTAAACCAACAAGGGGCAGGAAGGCCCGGACCCTCCCAAGTCTCGCTACAGCTGGCACCTGGGTTCAGGTCTCGCTCCACCAAGGCCACGACCCCCAGAAGCAAAGCGCCCCCACCCCAGCAGCGGAGCCGTGGCAGGGAGGCCCGTGGCTCCTCGAGGGGCCTCACTGTCCGCGACCTCAGGGCCAGCCCTTCCCGGAGGGCCCTCCGTGCGCCTCTGCATTCCCTGTTTCTTCCGGGCAGAAGAGGCCCAGCAACCTTTTTCCATCAACCCCTGTCCCCCTTTCCCAGTTCCATCAAAATTGCCTTCGGGGTTCCAGTGCATCTGGGTTCAGAAGACTGGCGGCACACCGAGGCAGGAAGGCTTCGGTCTCCTCTCCTGCGGTGGCTGGGCCGTGGCCAAAGCTAAGGCAGACTGACCAAGACGCACTGGCCTGTCACTAAGGGCTCACAGAGTGCCGGCCACCCCAGTGAGGGGGACCCCAGCAGGACCCCCGCTTACAGACAGGGTGCAGAGAAGAGGAGACTGATCTGAGAAGGGGAGGCTTGGCGAGGGTGCCGGGTGCTAAGAAGGGGAGGCTGGGGGTGGCGCTGGATGCTGAGAAGGGGAGGCTTGGGGGGGCGCTGGGTGCAGGAAGGGGAGGCTGGTGGGGCGCTGGGTGCAGGGCCACAGAGCCCCCAGCACAAGAAGCTGCCTGGTGCTGGCTCAGGGCCGCCTGCTGACTGGGGCTTTGAAAAACAACTTCCTTTCAATAAATGTGAACAAAAGTTTGGACCTATCTTCAAAGTGATGAGTTATGCTGAAAATATGTTCCTGCGAACTGGGGGAATGGGTCCTTCCTGGCGTTTGGCATTCGGCAGAGTTTATAAATAACTGCTCAGGTCCGCTTGGGTTACTGCCTGCCATGGGAACCGCAGTGGGCCAGCGGGGGGACCTGGACCCCCAAGCAGATGTGGTCCATCAGAAGGTGGAAGGAGCCGGCCTGCCGCCCGCCAGCCTCCGGGAAGGCCGGGCCTCACCCCAGCCTCTGTTCCTCACTGAGCAGGGAGGCGGACCCCCAGACCAAGACCAGCTCCCCCGTTTACATTTTGGGGGGAAAAAGGAAGAGATGTCTTGTACATGTGGTTTCCATCGCGGAGGAAAGTAAAAACATGTGCCTGCCTTCTAGCCGACATGGTCCTCGTTATTTTAATGAGAAAGCCTGTAATTAGGGGCAAGAGCGAAAGAGGAGTGCCACCCGCCTCTCTCTGGTGTCCGCTGTCCACACCTCGCCCCCCGAGGAACCCCGCAGCCCCTGACGCCCCGCTGGTCTCCATCCCTCGACCCGCCCTTCAGCCCAGGTGAAGGAAGGGCAGCCAGGGCAGACAGACCTTCCAGCCCCAACAGTCCCCATCTTGATGTGGAAGGTGCAGCCCAAGCAGCTCATTTGTCAGCGTTTAAACATCATTTTAGCATTAACAGCCTCCTTCAATGCCAAAGAGCTGGCTTTGCGCGCCTATAAATTAGAGTACATCAAACTGGAGTTTATTGAGTCTCCGCCAATCAGAAGTAAAACGTCCATAACTTTTTACAATTCTCTGCATTCTTCCAATCATATTAAAATATTTATTTGTACCCTGCTTGATATATATAAACGTTTTATTAAGAACGTTTGAAAGCTGGCTCTTTAACAGAAGAAGAGATATACCGCACACAGGAGGGGACGGCCGGGGTGCAGCCTGTCCGGTCAGTTTCATGGGGAAACCGCTCTGATTGGATTTGCAGGGATTGTTAGCAAGAACACACAGCTGGGCGGGCAGCCCGCTATTTATTTATGGCTGCTCGCCTTCCCAAGCCACTTCCCTTCGAGTCCCTGTTTGTCTCCTCTGGTTTGGTGCTGGGACTTTATTCCAGGGGGAGCAGAATCTGATTGGATTTGCAGGGATTGTTAGCAAGAACACACAGCTGGGCGGGCAGCCCGCTATTTATTTATGGCTGCTCGCCTTCCCAAGCCACTTCCCTTCGAGTCCCTGTTTGTCTCCTCTGGTTTGGTGCTGGGACTTTATTCCAGGGGGAGCAGAGCACCCCCACCTCGGCAGCTGCCCGCAAGCTGCTGGTCACCCAGAAAGCAGGGCACAGAGGGGCCCAGGACACTCCCACAGCCATCGTCCCGGGAGAAGAGGGTCGGGGCAAGCTGGGTTAGGAGCCCCAGGCCCCCACCTTTGCCCCCCCTTTCCTGGCTATGTGAGCGTCCCCTCCCTGAATCTCGAACACCATCCGTCCTCTCCACCAGTCCCAGATGGTGACCTGCCTGCAGTATCCTTCCATGTCAGCTGCATCCCATCAATACCCTCCTCAAGGCGCCAGAACCTCCTCTGCTGCTAACGTGAGAGGCCAAGTTCTCAGGGACGGACCACGGCCCAGCAGAAGGCCACTGAGGCCTCGGCAAACCTCTGCCTGCAGCTTGAGGAATGACGCCACCATCGAGAGGGCCTCCTGTTTACGGCGTGCTGACAAGCGCTGAGCACGGAAGGAGCACCGTCCCCACAGCCCCCACCCCAGCCCCCATGGAAGGGCCTCTAGCTGCCATGAGGGGGTCAGGGTGGTTGAAGGGCTTGGTCAAGGCGTCACAGTGCTCCAGGCAGGCCAGTGCCAAGGCCTGGCAGGTGACCACAGCTCCCCAATGCCAAGTATCACAGCAACTCCTAGAGAGCAGAGGGGCAGACTGGCCCATGGGTGGGGCAGAGTGGGGAGGCCACGGGGAGGCCACGGGCAGGCTGGGGGCAGCCACGTGGGGCTGAATGGCAGCAACAGGGAAGGAAGTCTGATCCCTGGGCAAGCCCCTGCCTGCAGAGAGCTCCTCGGCGTGGAAACCCATTCTTGTGAGCAGGTCCTCCGCCACGAGAACAGACCTCACCAGGCACAGTGGCTCCGGGTGGGCTGGAGACTGACTTCTTGTTCCCATCAAGTCTAAGGCAGGTGTTTCAGATCTGCCTACATGCTGGTCCTCCAGAGACTCAGGGACCAGCCACTTTCATCCCCACTGTGGGCCTCAGCATAACGTGCACCCCCAGCACAGAGAGGAGAAAGAGGCTGGGGGTCCAGGGGCCAGGCCTGGGAGGGGCACGCAAGCCTCTGCTGCTCTCCGTGGGCTAGAGCCCAGCCCCACAGCCACGTCTAACTGCAACGGCAGATTGAAATACAGTCCAGCTGCACGTCCAGGAAGAAGGGGCAAATGTGGGCGAGTGTCAGCTCAGCTGCAGGACTCTTCCCACGTAAGAAGAACTCCAGAGGAAGGTTTGGCTGCTCAGTGATGCCTCCGCAGACGAGGCTCTGTCTGTCACTTCCAGACATCATCCCGCCAAATCAGCTGTTGCCCTCATGCTGGTTTCTTCCTGGCTGCAAGTGGCTGCTGAAGAACCAGACATCACATTTGCATTCCAGCCAGGAACAAAGGGGAAGTGGTGGGGAATGGCAGCAACTGCATCTGCTTCCTTTTGTAGGAAAGCACATAAACTTTCCTAGAAACCCCTTCAGCACATAAAGTCTCACCGGATCACATGGCCTCTCCTACACAAAAGCAAAGCAGGGACCAGGACTCTGACAGTTGCCCCAGGCCAACCCTAACCCTAACCCTAGCCTTTTTTTTGGATGTTCCCCCTGGGATGAGGGGAATGGGGGTGGGGTAGGTCATTGGGAAGATAGGCCTCTGCGTAATGCTGGCATGGTTGAAACCCCCCAAATCCGCGTCCACCCAGAACCTCCGAACACAACTTCCTTCAGAAGTTGGGCCCTACAGAGAGAATCCCAGAGACGGGAGCCTAGAGGGCTGCCGTCTATGGGGTGGCACAGAGTTGGACATGACTGAAGCGACTTAGCAGCAGCAGCAGCAAAATCTTGAGATCTAACTGGTTAAGGGGTTGGGACCTAACAGGCTGGGTGCTCTGGAGGCTCCATGGACCAGAAGTAGCCCTGGAGCAGAGCTGGGAGCTAGTCCTAGAAGGGCAGAGTTGTATGTGGTTGAACAACAGCTCAAACCTTGCTCTTAGTCTTCAACCAAACAGGATAATTTTTGATAATATAAGCAAAACACAGAGTCCATTCTCGTCCGCAGGGAGTGTGTCCTGTCGTCCCGAGCCTGGTCCCAACATTTTCATTGACCAATCCATGACCTTGTTTTATGTGTGTCTCTGTGTAAAGTCACCTTACTTAATACCTGCAGTTGGTTCACTAGTGTTGAACAGTCACAGCCAACCACACTATAACTCAGGGCTGAACCAAGCTTCTCTAACACTTACTTTCCCCAGAAGGCACACATAATGCTTGTGCCCTTCAGTTCAGTTCAGTTCAGTCGCTCAGTCATGTCCGACTCTTTGCGACCCCATGGACATCACTTTCTGCCATAAGAGTGGTGTCATCTGCCTATCTGAGGTTATTGATATTTCTCCCAGCAATCTTGATTCCAGCTTAGGCTTCTTCCAGCCCAATGTTTCTCATGATGTACTCTGATATAAGTTAAATAAGCAGGAAGTTCTTCTGGGTTACACTGGGGGCCATTTTAAAGAGCAAAATCAACAAAAAAGCCCAAAAATATGAAAAAATGTAGTACTGAGTGGGTCACAAAAAGGACACTTATTTACAGGGTCAGAGCTGAACCAAGAAGGCAGAGGGTTTCCTGCTTTGGGCTCAGCTGAGAAAGAGATGCAAAGAGCATCTCAAAGTATAGGCTGCTCTGCACGTGTCCACAATGTCTGGAAACACGTGGGCATCAGTCTGAGGGCCACAAATACATTTCAGCAAACAGGCCAAATTGCAAATATGGAATCTGCAAGTAACAAGGATCGATGATACTGGTTTCGTTGGTTTTGTTCTGTTGTTGTTTTTTAAATTTTTTATTCTATATTGGAGTGTAGCTGATTAACAATGTTGTTATAGTTTCAGGCAGACAGCAAAGGGACTCAGACACAGGTATACATGTATCCATTCTCCCCCTGGCGCCCCTCCCATCCAGGCTGCCACGTAATATTGAGCAGAATTCCCTGGATGATGTTGTTGTTCAGTTGCTCAGTCGCATTCGACTCTTTGCAACCCCACGGACTGCAGCACACCAGGCTTCCCTGTCCATCACCACCTCCCAGAGGTTGCTCAAATTCAGGTTCCCATCTAGCCATCTCATCCTCTGCTGCCCCCTTCTCCTTCTGCGTTCAATCATTCCCAGCATTGTTCTCTCTTTTCCAATGAGTCCGCATCAGGTGGCCAAAGTATTGGAGCTTCAGCTTTAGCATCAGTCCTTCCAATGAATATTCAGGACTGATTTCCTTTAGGATGGACTGGTGTGATCTCCTTGTTGTCCAAGGGACTCTCAAGAGTCTTCGCCAGCACCACAATTCGAAAGCATCAATTCTGAGGGCTCAGCCTCCTATACGGTCCAACCCTCACACCCATACATGACTACAGGAAAAAAACACAGCTTTGACTATAGGGATCTTTGTCGGCAAAGTGATATCTCTGCTTCTCAATAGGCTGTCTCGGTTTGCCATAGCTGTCCCTGGATGATACTATTATATAAAGAGTTTGAACAGCTTCTGCTCTGCACAGGTGCCAGAGGCCCTCTGGCTTTGGGGAGAAGTCCAGCAGAATCCACCCAATGACCACAAGCTTGGAATCAACTGGCCCAGCCATAATCGAAGCCAGAAGCCATCAGTAAACCTCTGGTCTGCAGAACCTCTTGCATGTTTCTCATCCAATTAAGCTCTTTTCATGTTAATCAGCCACTCACTCCCACACCACGTGAAATAGCTGCCTGTTCCCAGAGCTCAGCAAGGAGATCAGAACGGCAGCAGGATCTCCATTTGGGGCTGAGAGCACCGATGCGATCTGCTGACCACCAAGGAAGAGCTGGTCCCGGCAGAGGTGGTCTTTGCTTTTTTTTAATAGGTTTGGGGGAAAGGGAGGGTCCCAGGGACAGGCAAGGGTTCTCTCTCCTGTTACACAATGTCATTTACTAGTCGGTTTCAAGTTATGAAGGCTTTGGAGGTTTGGGAAATCAGAGCCCTGCAATCACAACTCAAACTGTAAAATGAAGCAAAGGGAAACCAATCAACTGATCAGTCTTGTCATCCCCTCAAAGGCCGCCTAACACACACCAGATTCTGTGCGGGACATAGGTTTGCTTCTTTGGGGACTGGTCAGTTTAGTTCCTAGTCCTTCGAGGAGTTTCTCCGGCCTCTTGTAAAGGTTTCAGCAAGCATATCAGAAAGAAGCCTGCGAAGACAGAATCCATGGAGCCGAAACAGGATTCTTACCCCAGAAAGCGCCACCCAGCTGGCATGTGGTCTCAGCCAGGCAGCCCATTCTCTTGGGTAGGCGGGCACTGTCCTCTGGGCCCATCTTGTGACTCATGCTGCCTTTTGCACATGACTGTCAAAACATTAGCAAGGATGCTCTGCATTCATAAGGATGGTGGAAATGGCTGCTGCATTCATCAGTGGTAAGCGTGCAAAGTATTACTTGTCTGCTGAATGTTGTTGTTCAGTTGCTCGGTTGTGTCTGACTCTTTGTGACCCCATGGACTACAGCACGCCAGGCCTCCCTGTCCATCACCAACTCTTGGAGCTTGCTCAAACTCATGTCCGAGTCAGTGATGCCATCCAACCATCTCATCCTCTGTCATCCCCTTCTCCTCCTGCCTTCAATCTTTCCCAGCATCAGGGTCTTTTCCAATGAGTCAGCTCTTCACATCAGGTGGCCAAAGTATTGGAGCTTCTGCTTCAGCATCAGTCCTTCCAATGAATAGTCAGGTTGATTTCCTTTAAGATTGACTGGTTTGAGCTCACTGTTGTCCAAGGGACTCTCAAGAGTGTTCTGCAACACCACAGTTCAAAAGCATCAGTTTCAGCACTCAGCCTTCTTTATGGTCCAACTCTCAAATCCATACATGGCTACTGGAAAGCCATAGCTTTGACTATTCAGACCTTTGTAGGCAAAGTAGTGTCTCTGCTTTTTAAAACACTGCCTAGGTTTTGTCATAGCTTTTCTTCCAAGGAGCAAGCATCTTTGAATTTCAAAATCACCATCTGCAGTAATTTTGGAACCCCTCAAAAATAATGTCTGTCACTGTTTCCATTGTTTCCCCATCTATTTCCCATGAAGTGATGGGACCAGATGCCATGATCTTCGTTTTCTGAATGTTGAGATTTAAGCCAGCTTTTTTACTCTCCACTTTCACTTTCATCAAGAGGCTTTTTAGCTCCTCTTCACTTTCTGCCATAAGGGTGGTGTCATCTGCATATCTGAGATTACTGATATTTCTCCCGGCAATCTTGGTTCCAGCTTGTGCTTCATCCAGCCCAGCAGTTCACATGATGTACTCTGCATATAAACAAGCAGGGTGACAATATACAGGTTTGACATACTCCTTTCCTGATTTTAAACCAGTCCTGTTCTGAATAGTCTGGCAATTAATTTTAAGCCCTTGAAAATATACCCATGATCCCTCATACCCCTCAGGATGGCTATTATGAAAAGATAAGAAAAATGGGGAGAATACAGAATCTTTGTCTGCTGTTGGTAGGAATGCAAAATGGTGCAACCACTATGGAAAATTGCAAGGCAGTTTCTCAAAAAGGTTAAAAATAGAAATTTGAGATGATCCAACAACTCTGCTTCTGAGTATATACCCCAAAGAATTAAAACCAGGAGTTCAAAGAGAGATGTGCACACTCGTGTTCATTGCAGCATTATTCACAGGAGCACAAGAGGTGAGAGCAGCCCAAGGGTCCCTTGACTAGTGAAAAGGCAAAACGGTCCATCCATTCAACAGAACACCATTCAGCCTTAAAAAGGAAGCAGATTCCGATACACGTGTGGATGAACCTTGAGGCTGTTACACGAAGCGACATAAACCATCACAAAAGGATAGATCCTGTGTGATCTGCTTCTGGGAGGTCCCCAGAGTGGCCAGATTCATAGAGACAGAACCTAGACGGTGGCTGCGAGGGGGAGGGAGGGAGAGGCTGGGGCGTTAGTGCTTAACAGGGAGTCTCGGTTCTGCAAGGGGGCTCTGGAGAGGGCGGTCAGGGCTGGAGAATACCGCACGTTGTGTTTCGGTCCACTGCACTGCACGTTTAAGAATGGCGAACATGGGCGGCATAGCAAGGGGAGCGCAAATCAGACGCTCTGGGACGACCCAGCGGGGTGGGATGGGGGCGGAGGCGGAGGGAGCTTCACGAGGGAGGGAGCCTGTGTATGCCTCTTGCTGATTCACGCTGACGTATGGCAGAAACCAGTACAACACTGTAAAGCAACTATATGCCAATTAAAAATAAGTAAAAAAAAGACTGGTGGACGTGGGACTTCCCTGGGTCCAGGGGCAAAGACTCCGTGCTTTCACTGCGGGGCCACAGATCTGATCCCTGGCGCAGGAACTAAGGATCCGCATGAGGCGCAGTGCAATCAAAAAAGAAGAAGCATGGTAGACGTGGTAAATTTTATAGGGTTCTACCACAATCTTATACACATGCCAGTGATTTGACCTTGTATTTCCACTTCTAGTCTGTTCTTTCACCTGATTAACCAATCATGTTCTTATCGATACCGCTATAGCACAAAGAAAAAGAAAAAAATCAAATCTAAATGTTCAATAATAAAGAGTTAATTAGAATTCTGGGTAAGCATTAAAAATAATGCTATGAAAATATATCCAGTTTTAGAAAATAATTATATATTCAGATACATGGAAAAATCTGAAAAGATCTATAAAATGGTAATTACAGATTCTTCGGATTGATGTAATTTTTTCTTAATTTTGCTTAATCTGTATTTTCTGCTTTTTTTCCATACAACTGTGTAATAGCTGAAATTTTACAAGCCAAACATTATCCTGGAGAGGTGACATGGTTTCTGAAGCACTGTTATTATAACTGATATTGCTTGAGCACCAGGAATGTGCCAGCTATTATCACACAGATTATCTATTTAATCACCAAGGAATCAGGCGATATAAAGATTTCCCAGAGACTTCCCTGGTGGGCCAGTATTTCACGTGCACTTCTAACGCAGGGGACACAGTTTCGCTCCCTTGTCAGGGAACTAAGATCTCGCATGCCTCAAGGCATGGCCCCAGAAAAGGACTTTACATTTGTAAAGCCTAAATTAGTCTCTAATTAGATAACGCTTTGTATTACCTTATCATTTCTAAAACACTTTACCACGTGGCTTTATTGCATCTTTGACCGTACATGAAGAGGGTAAGGCAGAAAACGTCTCCATTCCACAGATGGGAAAAACGAGGTGCAAAGAGGTGTAGCGATGCCTTTGACCAAGTTTACAAGGTTCACACACGCTGTGGCTGGGGCTTGAAATCCTGCTTCTTCATTTCACAATATTACCATCCCCTTGACAACTGGGAGAAGAAACACTTAAAACTCTGGCTTTGAGTGTGGAGATGGGGAAATGTGTCGAGATGGCTGGAGGAGCGTCCGCAGAGCAGAAACACAGCCCCAGGCTGTCCTCACCCCAGGCTGTCCTTGCCTCTGTGTTTGCAACTGGGGCTGCCTTGAGACCACTTTTATATTAATTGGTTAAAAGTAGAAAATAACTTTGTTTCTCAGTCTCCAAAGCAAGCCACAGTGAACTGAATATGTATATGCTCAAACGCTCACTCACGTCCGGCTCTCTGTGACCCCACGGACTGTAGCCTGCCAGGCTCCTCGGTCCTGTCTATGGGTTTCTCCCCAGGAATACTGGAGTGGGTGGCCATTTCCCCCTCCAGGGGGTTTTCCTGGAGGGGTCGAGCCCAAGTCTCTCGCCTCTCTTCCATTGCCAGGAGGACTCTTTACCACTAGGTCCACCTGGGCAGCCCCACAATGCACTGAATGGTGGCCCCCAAAAGATATGCCTGCCCATTGCCTGTAAGTGTGACATTATTTGACAAAAGGGTCTTTGCAGATGCAATTAAGTCAAGGGCTTCAAGATGAGATCCTCCATGAGATCATTTAGGCCCTAAATTCAGTGACAGGTGTTCTCATGCGGGAAGAGAAGGAGAGAAGACACAGAACAGAGAAGCTGACATGAAGACGAGGCAGAGACTGGATGGGCCCATCTACCTGCCAAGGAATGCCAGGGATTTCCAGAAACACCCAGAAGCAAGAGAGAGGCTGGGAACGCGATCTCCCCAGGAAGCTTCAAAGAGAGCTCGGCCCAGCAGATGACTTGATGCCAGACTTCTGGCCTCCAGACCCATGTGAGGCTCCATCTCTGTGGTTTTCAGCCACCAAGTCTGTGATACTGTGTTATAGAGACCCTAGGAACCTGGTCCACAGGCACAGACTCGCAAATTCCCATCCAATGGGAGACTGCTCTACTGAACCCACCAATGCTACCTGCTTGCCCACGCACTGACCTGCTGCTTCCCTCCAGCTCCCAGAGATGTGAGACTTTCAGAAAATGGCAAACGAGGATGAGTCTGCGAGGCAGGCACGTGCCCCATGGAAACTGGGAGGCTGCTGTGGTTTCCTCCACGGGCCAAGTCCGGGGCCAGCCATCTGGGCTGAGAGACCCCGGCTGCTGGCTTCAGGTGAGCAGGAAGCTGCTGACGACCCACCATCCTGCGATGGGACCGGGACACGGAGCTTCCCAGGATCCAATGGCGATCCTCATGACCAGTGGCCACAGCCCATATGGCCCCGTGTCTGCCTGTCATGAAACCACACTGTCAAGTGTGGGCTCAGGGGACACCTTGCCATGCCCCTGTCCCCTCATCTAACCCTTAACCCTCCCCTCGTTAGCGCCCCTAAGTGTGGGCTTAGGGGACATGTGCCATGCCCCTTCCCCTCATCTAACCCTTAACCCTCCCCTCGTTAGCACTCCTGGCCCCTCCCCTCCCTAACTCTGTCTTTCCTGGGTCCCCCACTGCATGGCCCCCCACTGGGTCCCCCACGCCACCCCCATGCTACATGGCTATGTTCATGGGAGCTCCAAGAGCGTGGGGTCTCTTTTGCCCCCTGCCATTCCCAAGTCCCAGGACGCTGCCCAACACACGGCTGGCACTCTGTTACTGAGGTGATGGACTCAGCTTAAGTCAAAGAATCATCTAGAATCCAGGTGCCTGCCTTATCTCGGGGGAGGAGTATCAAGTATGCCCCACACACACACTCCACCAGCCCGCAGGGGACAGTCCCCACCAGGTCCACTGTGTCCAGTCTCTCTGTGTCTCTGCCTGGAGACTTCCTGTCCACGGGCACTTGCCTGGTACTCGGTAGGGCTGCGCAGGAGCACCAGGGCTTACAGCCGGGCTGGTGAGAGGTGGGAGTCGGTGTAGGGACGCCCCAGCCCCCAACTCTCTCCAGGGAACAGCGGGCAGCTCCTCAGAGGACCTGGGCACTGAAGACCACAGTCCACACAGGACCCTGCCCGCCAGCCACCCCTCCTCAGCTTCCCTCCCTCCCCCACTGCTCCCTGGGATCCCTCCCAAATGAGCCATGAATATCTGTCTTACTCCTGGGGTCCATCTTCAGGGTTGACATTCAGTCGCTCAGTCGTGTCCAACTCTTTGCGACCCCATGGACTGCAGCATGCCAGGCTTCCCTGTCCATCACCAACTCCCGAAACTTGCTCAAACTCATGTCCATTGACTCAGTGATACCATCCAACCATCTCATCCTGACATCCCCTTCTCCTCCCGCCTTCAATCTTTGCCAGCATCAGGGTCTTTAAGACCCTGAGTCAGTTCTTCAGATCAGATGGCCAGAGTATTGGAGCTTCACCATCAGCTCTAGTCCTTCCAATGAATATTCAGGACTGATTTNCCGAAACTTGCTCAGACTCATGTCCATTGACTCAGTGATACCATCCAACCATCTCATCCTGACATCCCCTTCTCCTCCCGCCTTCAATCTTTGCCAGCATCAGGGTCTTTAAGACCCTGAGTCAGTTCTTCAGATCAGATGGCCAGAGTATTGGAGCTTCACCATCAGCTCTAGTCCTTCCAATGAATATTCAGGACTGATTTACTTTACAATGGACTGGTTTGTTCTTGCAGTCCAAGGGACTCTCAAGAGTCTTTCCAACACCACAGTTCAAAAGCATCAATTCTTAGGTGCTCCGCTTTCTTTATAGTCCAACTCTCACATCCATACCCAACTGCTGGGAAAACCAAAGCTTTGGCTAGATGGACCTTTGTTGGCAAAGTAATATCTCTGCTTATGCTGTCTAGGCTGGTCATGACTTTTCTTCCAAGGAGCAAGTGTCTTTTCACTTCATGGCTGCAGTCGCCATCTGCAGTGATTTTGGAGCCCAAAAAAATAAAGTCTGCCACTGTTTCCCCATCTATTTGCACGAAGTGATGGGACCGGGTGCCATGACCTTCGTTTTCTGACTGTCTGGGTTTTAAGCTGGTGGGGGGTGCCGGTGCTAACTCCAGGCGAGGGCGCCGCGTGAGCCCGCCTCCTCTCACCGGGACAGTGTGATCTTTAGAGTTTGAGGAGGCACGTGGGCCCTCAGTGAGGCCTGGAAAAGTCTCCTCCCCAGATCGCTAGCCGCTTTCCTCTCTCTGGCGGTCATCTGGGCCCCAGTACGTGCCGCACTCGTCCTCACCACGCAGAAGAGCCGTTTGGAACACATTCTTGGTGGGCGAGTCGCTAATTCAAAGGCTGGAGACACAAGCCAGAGGCCACTGCGCCTCCTTTTCATGTTTGACAGTTTTCACATGGACGGCTCATGGCTCCGTGATCCGCCCAGGAACAGGCTTGTTCAGTCACTGCTGCACGTGGGCAGAGAGCTGGCAACTGGGAGCCCAGAATTTCAGGGGTTGACTCCCTTCCGGCTGGGAACCGTGTCATCAAGGCAGGAGTGCTGCCGGGGACCGCCTTGCACCCACATGTGGGAGGCGGCCGCACCAGGCCCAGCCCACCAACATGACCTGCTCCCGTGCCCTGGGGACCGTGCCAGGCCCGAGCCCACCAACATGACCTGCTCCCGTGCCCTGGGGACCACCACACGACCATCTGCTGGCACCCCCCGCCCCGAACACTCCTGCCCGGCCCTGCCGTCCAGACCACTCAGGGCCGAGACCGCCATCCGCCAGTTTGTCTTGGCCCAGAGAGCCTCGTGACTTTCCAGTCTTTCTAAAAACCAGTTCATGGCTATCTTCAGTTTCTTGGTGGAAGAATGTTAAAGCTGTGGATCAGACAGAAGCTGAGCTGATAGCATGGTGATGGGAAACAAGGAAATTTTCTGGACTCAACAGTGGAACCTGGCGGTTAGACTCAGCAACCACAGAAACCATTTCCTCCAAGGAAACGGATGGGACGGAAAAGTCTACCGCCAGCTCCACGCGGTTCAGCAGGGAGTGGATGACCGGGCCCCTCCCGGGGGCCAGGCCAGCTGAGACCCCAGGCCAGGGAGGCCTGGCCCCAGTAAGGCAGCCCCTTGGGAAGCCAGGGGGAGGGCAGAAAGCCTAGGAGGGCCTTCCAAGGAGAGGCATTTTGTAACATTTTTTTCTAAATATAAATTAACAAGTATTTATATTATGGAAAACTTGGAATCTATAAAACTTTTAGAACACTGGTTGCATTTACAAGCTCAGGTCATGCCTTTTCATGTTGCTTTAAAACTCTTTTTAAACTGCTTTTCACATTTGCATGCCCTCATTCCACGAGGGCATAACTTATGCAAGCCTTCTCCTGCTATTAGACAGTTATGCTATTTCCAGGTGATGCTAGACCGTCACTATGGATATATTTGTTTATAAATCTTGTCTCCCTTTCCCCCAAAGGGTAAGTACTGAGTCAAAAGTGTGAACCTTCTTTTAAGTTTAATATTTAAAATAGCAATTTTGTTACATAAATGTCATATGCTTATCATAAGAAAAAAGTGTTTGAGTCAGAAAGCATTGCTGGAGTTGCGGTTTCCACTGCAGGATGCAGGAACCTGGAAGTCGCATCTCTGTCCTAACCAGAGTGGAACCTGCACAAACTGAAACGTCAACAGCTCTTCGTGGATCCATCAGAGAAGTGAGGTCACAGGGGAGACCACTGCTCCCAAAACTGGAGACACTGCCAGGCAGACCCTGAGATTCACAGCTTCCCAGAGTCGGACGAAGCAGCAGAAATCTCACAGAAACGAGTGCGTGGGCAGGAAAGCCTGAACTCCAGAGGGCCAGTTGCTAGAGACTCAGTTGATGAACTGTGGTGCTGAAGAAGACTCTTGAGAGTCCCTTGGACCACAAGGAGATCCAACCAGTCCATCCTAAGGAAATCAACCCTGAATATTCGTTGGAAGGACTGATGCTGAAGCTGAAGCTCCAATACTTTCCCCGATGCTGGGAAAGATTGAAGGCAAAAGGATAAGGGGACAACAGAGAATGAGACAGTTGGATGGCATCACCAATTAGTGGACATGAAGTTGAGCAAATTCTGAGAGATGGGGAAGGGCAGGGAAGCCTGGCCTGCTGCAGTCCATGGGGTCGCAAAGAGTCAGACAGGACTTAGCAACTGAACGACAACAGCAACAGCATGGACAAGTCTGAGAGTTAAAAACTCCAGGGGGATCCAGGAATACCTTTCATGAGTTATACTTCTAGGAGCTCATCCAGCTTCTCTTGGTGAATCCTGAAGAAAAACTCCCTCATGCTGCTAACATGGGGAGGGAAGAAAGCGCTTTGCAAGAGGTGAGACAGTTGCACTAGCTAACCAGATCCTAAATTCCAGTGGCATTTTCACAGAAACAGACCCCAGAGGCAGCAAGTGAATGATGTGACCAGAATGCTGGGAGCCACTAGAAGCTGGGAGAGGCTGGAAGCAGAACGTCCCCTCCAGTCTTCAGAGGGAGAATAGCATTGCCCACACTTTGATTTCAGATTTCTGGCCTGCAGAACTGGGAGGGAATAGGTTTCTGCTGTTTGTCGCCATTGGTTTGTAGTGATGTGTTACAGGAAGCCAATACACAGTAGGTGCCCAGGTAGTCACAACCTGGATCTCACCGCTCCCATCTTACAGCAGCCCGTTGCTTCTTCATCGTCCACCCACTTCTCCATTCATCCTTCCATAATCCACCCGCTGATATAGTGGGGTTTTTGTTTCAGCCACACTGCACAGCTTGCAAAATCTTGGCTCCTCAACCAAGAATCACACCTGGGCCCTTGGCAGTAAGAGTTCCAAGTCCTAAAAACTAAGCTACCAGAGAATCTCCATATATTATGCAACTCAAATTAAATTGAAAATAAGAATAAATTTCCCCTTAAATGCCTCAGCAAGCTTATCATTAATTAGAACTCAATAATAGTTTGGTTTTTTTTTAATCTATAAACAATGTGGGCTTCCCAGATGGTGCTAAGTGGTAAAGAACCTGCAGGAGACGGAAGAGATGCAGATTTGACCCCTGGGTCAGGAAGATCCCCTGGAGGAGGGCATGGCAACCCACTTCAGCATTCTTGCCTGGAGAATCCCGGCGGGCTGTGGTCCTTGGGGTCACAGAGTCAGACACGACTGAAGCAGCCTGGCGCACACGCACGCACAAATCTTATGCGTGTATTTGCCAAGTGTTGACAAGTGCGCAACCCCACCTCCTTTCAAAATACAGAAGTTCACTGTCACCCTTCCTAATCTTCTGCATTTCTCAAAGGCCACCTCATTCAACTTTCCCCTCCATAGAATAGTTTCAGCTATTCTAGGATTTTATACAAACGGAACCATAGGTATGTACTCTATGAATAAGGCTTCTTTCAGAAGTGCAGCATAAATTTTGTTTTCACCCACATTGTCATGTGTATCAACAGCTTCTTCCTTTTTCTGCCCAGGGAGTCATTCATTCATCGGTCTATTCACACAAGAACCGTCTCTTACTGATATACACCTGGGCTGTTCCCAATCTGGGGGTATTATTTGCAAAATGACGGGGGAATGTTTGTAGAAGTCTTTTGGGGAGCACACGTTATTTCCCTTGGATCAACACCTAGAAGAGAATTTGGCGGTCACAGGATAAGAACCTACCAGAGCTTTTTCAGAGTTCCTGTATCACATACATTCCCTCAGTATATCCTGGTTGCTCTCTGATCCTGACAACATTTAGGGTCACCGGTCTTTTCTATTTAAGGTAAGTGTATGTGTTTACTGGTATAGAAGTCACCACACTTTTCACATTTTTATATATAATCAGACTTTTTCTTATTCTGCTAAATATTTTTAAGGTGTGGTTTTGATTAGATGCATATTAAATATTATCAGTATCAATGAGCCCTCATCTAGTGAATTGTTTCCCCTTCATTCACTCACTCTTTGAAAAAGTAAGTGTACCTGCCTCCCACATTCCAGCCGCAGACACAGGGCCATGCCCCAGAGGCTGTGATCTAGTGATGGGCATGCGCAAGGCCGCAGGCCGTGATGGGGCATCAAATACTGATACGGCGCCGGGTCCTGGGGAGCCCGGGGCTCTTAAACAAGACACCTGACTCTTGAGAATCTACAAAAGGTTTCGAGAAGTAGTGACAACCAAGCTAAGTCCCAAAGGATGACTACAAATTCCTCGGGACAGGTGGGTGTATAAGGATGAGGCAAGGGACACAAGTGGAGAAGGGCTTCCTCCCCCCTGGCCAGCCTGGACCCCTGCTGCCCCCAGTCAGGAGGAGAGGAGACGGAGGGGCCTGGGAAAGTCTCCCTTGGCTGGTCCTGTCCTCCTGACCTAGGGTCAGTGCTCCTGAGGCTTACAGCTGACTCTTCTCTTTGGATGAGCTCCCTGGAGATGCGCTCCGATCCCATCCTGGGCCTCTCATCAGTTGTCATGGCAAAGCAACCCTCCATCACCCTCGGATGATGCAACCCCTCTGCCTCCTCTCTGCTGGGGACTCTCCTCCCCTCCAGGCGGCCCCTGTGGGCAGGATCGAGGCTGACCCTGGGCCAGCTCTCTATGGTTGCCCCCAGACCAGCCCTCTATAGCTGATCCCCGAATGGGCTCTCTGTGGTTGACCCAGGGCCAGCATCTATGGTGTTGGGGTCCACACAAGGTCTCTGGGCGTGCAGGTGTTTCCAGACAAAAGCCCCTATTCAGCTGCTACACCCCATCATACAACGTCTCGCCCCAGGGGAGTCAGGGTCTCCCAGGCACAGAGCAGCCATGTCTAGTCTCCCCAGGAACATCCTGGAAGCAGCCCAGGGTCAGAATGAGATGCCCCTCACCCCCATACCCTTCCAGGACAGGGCTCCCCAAACAGCTCTGTCCGAAGGAACCCCCCAACCTCCCATCCTCCTCTTGTTGGCCTCTCCTGTTGGCTGGAATGGGTGGATTTAAAGCTGGATTTAGCCTCATTCCATCCCTCTGCTGGCCCGCCGTGGTGGCCTCTCAGCTTCTCCGGACGATGGGCTGTGTCTCCACGGCCTCGGGTGGGAGGGTCCCATCTTCATGGTCAGGTTCACCGCTAGTCCCAGCTTGCCCCCTCCCCTAACCTCTGAAATGCTTATCAACTGGGGGTGGGAAAACTCTTTCTCATTCATGCTGCCTTCTTCCCAAGTCTGCTGTTAATGCCAGAATGTGTCTCCAACACTGGGTGCACAGAGACTTCAGTCTTCTAAGTGACAGAGCCCTTGGCCCACTGTGCAG
>SJYT01042665.1:456963-474226 GCA_006410635.1 Cephalophus harveyi
TCCCCTCCCCCTGCTCTCTGTCCTCCCCCCAGTCCCCTTCCTCATCCATTCTCTCCCCAGTGGTGGCAGAGTGGCAGTCCTAGAGCTTAAGCTGGGCTGCACTGAATGCTTTCCATAGTCTCCCGTGCTCCAGTTAATGAACCACAGTCACCTTACCAGGCTTGAGGCCCTCGTGATCCAGCTCAGCACCCGCTCCGAGCTACCTGGGCATCTCCAGCACACGCTCGTACCTAGGGCTTTGCTCCCTTGGGAGCTTCTCTTACCTGCTGACCCTCTGCCTGGAGTGCTCCTTGGTCTAACGGCTGCAACACCTGTGTGAGTTACCTTAAATGTCGCCTCCTCCAGGAGGCCTGCCCTGACTGCACGGTCTGGGTAACGTTCCCAGGCCTCCTCAAGGCGCTCAGCACTTCTTCCTTTTATGGCACTTATCTCAGGTTTCAATCACATGCTTTACGGCCTGTCTATCTGTTTATGAGATATCTCCCCCACTATAGACTCTGAGGCTCCAGAGTGTGGTCCATAATAAGTGCTCAACATAGCGCCTTCACGGAGCCGGGAAGTGAAGAATGAACCGATCGGGGCAATCTGGGGTCTCCGAAGCTCTCAGAAGGTGTTGTGCTTTCCTAGAAAGCCCAGGCACACAGAGGAAGAGAAAGGCCGGAGGAGGGCTGCAAGGATGAGGAGGCTGCCTCCAGACGCCCGTTATAAGCAATGCTGCCAAGAGCCCACTGGCATGAAAAAGTTTGTGTGTCTCTGGTTCTTCTTTAAAAATAAGTAACAGGAAATGGAATTACTGGGTCAGATGGTACAGGTGTTCCCAAGGCTTTACATAGACACTGCCATCCAGGAAAATGTCAGTGATAAAAGTGTGTGTCTGTCCCACTAACCCTGTGGACACGGGGTGACACTGATCTTAGAGGAGGCTTTGCGAGGAAAACAAAGGTAGCAAGAGACGTGTAGGCACAGCACATCCTGTTACGCCAGCGCTGACGGAGGCAAGAAACAAGTCTAAAGGTGGGTCCAGGGCCGCCGGCCCCACCTGCCCACGCTCTTCTCTTTCAGCCCCTCCCCTCGTGACCCCTTCCATCTCTACTCACAGGGGCTGACGGGGGACTCAGCACTGGGAAAGCATTTGTCAGGATACGGAATGTGTTCGGCGCGTTTCTAAGGGCATATCTAGAGAGCAGAAGCCTCGATGGTGATGGCGTGAAGACCCTGAGTGCATGAGAGGGTCTGCAGGCGGAGCTGGGGGAGCAGAGCAACGTCACCCTCCACCCAGTGGGCAGCCAGCAAAGATGGTGGAGACACAGGTGAATGTGCCAGATGGGCGATGAGGGCTTCCCACTGACAATGAGGACTTTCACACACAGTGAGGACATCAGCTGTGCTGGAAGAACAGACAAAGAACCTTGTTGTTGTTCAGTCACTAAGTCATGTCCGAATCTTTGCGACCCACCCCATGGACTGCAGCACGCCAGGCTTCCTTGTCCTGCACCATCTCCCAGAGTTTGCTCAAGCTCATGTCCATTGAGTCGGTGATGCCATCCAACCACCTCGTCCTCTGTCACCCCCTTCTCTTGCCTCAGGCTTTCCCAGCATCAGGGTCTCTTCCCATGAGTCGAGTCTTATTAGGAACCTGGAAAGGAGGAGGAAAGGGTGGTGACCCTGTGATCAAGTTGATTACTAAGGCAGTGTGTGACCGCAGCCTGGAGCAAAGACAGCAGAGGGTGTCCCTAAGAGGGAAAAGAGAGAAGGCCTGAGAAGGAATTAAGGAAAATACACTGTGACGCTGAGATGGAGCATTCGTCTGTGCACCCTCTCCTCTCTCTGGAGCCAGCAGAGACCTGCTCAAAAGTCACCAGCACCCCAGGGTGAACCAGCCCTGAGATCTGCCCTCAGACACCCAGGCCAGTGAACGAAGATGACGGGAGGGGGTCTCCGTTGCCCTGGGAGAAAAGCAGAATCGGAACTTCTATGCTTTGTGATTGAAAGGCAAAATCTGGACTTCCCTGGTGGCTCAGTGGTAAAGAATCTGCCTGCCAATGCAGGGGACGTGGGTTCGATCCCTAGTCTGGGAAGATGCTACATGCGGCAGAGCAGCTAAGCCCGAGCACCGCAACTCCTGAGCCTATGTTCTAGAGCCCGGGAGCCACAGCTACGGAAGCCCGCGCTCTAGAGCTGTGCTTGGCAGCAAGAGAAGCCACCGCAATGAGGAGCCCACACACCGCGACTAGAGAGCGGCCCTCGCCGGCCACAAGCAGAGAAACCCGTGTGCAGAAACAAAAACCGGCTCAGCCCAAAGACAAAAAATCAGCCCCGAGTGCTAGCAACTGGCAAAGCTCACTGCTTCTTCACTATTTCTCTCTTTTCTAGCTTTCTGCAGGTTTAAGATTCTTCAAAATAAAAATTAGGGGAGGAGGACAGGGAATTTTGCTTGAGCACTTCAGGTGTACATCTTCAGGTAAGAACGGGGACCAAGTGGGGCTCCGGGAACCGGCTCAGCCCAAAGACGAAAAATCAGCCCCGAGTGCTAGCAATTGGCAAAGCTCACTGCTTCTTCACTATTTCTCTCTTTTCTAGCTTTCTGCAGGTTTAAGATTCTTCAAAATAAAAATTAAGGGAGGAGGACAGGGAATTTTGCTTGAGCACTTCAGGTGTACATCTTCAGGTAAGAACGGGGACCAAGTGGGGCTCCGGGGCCCAGGCCACGCTGCCCCATCACCCCACGAGAGCCAGGCCCTGGGCAGGTGGCAGAACGTGGGTTTGAAACATGAACCAGGCACAGGGCGGGCGGGAAGTTGTCCATCTCAGCAAGGTGGAGCTCACCTGCCCTGTGAGCTGGACGGGGGCGGCAGGTCTCTGGGTGGCCAGCGGGCCTGTCAGACCCTGGATCACCAGCCCTCAACAGGGACACCCCACGGCAGGAAGAGGACCTGGAGGCCCAGGGGTAAGTACCCCACCAGAAACGACCCCACCACCCGAACTGTGCGAGACCTGGGGTCCTGGGGGGAAAGAGGAGGGAAATTTCCAAGTGGGAGAAATCTAATACTTCCAAAAATATGTAGGGTATGTATTTCAGGGGCCAAAAGGCCTTTCTCAGGCCCCAGAGTTTGGTGGGGAAGGAAGCATCCACTCCCCCCATCGGCGGTCAGCGCTCCACGCTGTGCTCAGCCCCCAGGGACCAGCACTCACGTCTCTGTGCTCTGGGGACGCCCAGGGCAGACAGGGAGCACCGGGGAGCCGCTGAGTGGGTTCTGGTCACACTTCTCCCCTCCTGTGGGACCCCAACCTGTGAGGATCCAGACAGTGACCCCTCGACAGCCCGGGACCCTCAGGATGTGGCCGGTAGAGTGGATGGCAAACAGGTGTCTATGGTCTAAGCCCCTGAGATGCGAGGGGTGCTTGTTACCACACTTGAACGAGCCTGTCCCTGACTGGTGCACCCCTTTCTCACTCCATTGTGGGGTGGGGGCCTGGGGCGGCGGGAGCTGTCACACTTGCCTTTTCTCCAGAAGAGTGCCCCTAGCAGGACTTCTGTGGGAAGCGTCCACCTAGTGCCCACTTCCAACTTCCCGGGCACTGTTTCAAGGGCCGTGCTTATACTGACTCCTTTCTCACGGCACCCCATAAAGGGGGTTACTGTTCTTGTCTCCATTTTAAAGATAGAGAAACTGAGGCACCAAGGAGCAAAGAAACCTGCTCAAGGCCACCCGGCTAGTACGTGGCACAGCCAGGGTCTCAGCCTGACCTCTGGCTCCGTGCTGTTGTTCACCGAGCTCTGCTCCTCCTCGGGAAGCAGGAAGTGCCGGTAAGAATTTATAAGGAGGGTAGCCTCATCTGGGGAAAGTTCTCCAGGGAGCAGTAAAACCTGAACAAGTAGGAGCGCCTTCAGCAAAGCCGGCCCAGGCCAGGCCCGAGGCCCCACCGTGAAGAGAGCAGAAGGGCTTTCGCGGCCGGCTCCGAGGCTAAACCCCCTGGGATGTTGCAGCCGGAACTTAAAGGCTGTCTCCCCCACCCCTGGTTCAGGAACCACCTCCAGGCCCCCTCGGGCCCACAGCCTCCGCCACACGTCCCAGGACAAAAGGCCAGAGCTGCGTCTCATGTCACCACACGGCCACCAGCCGTCGGGCTCGGCCAAGGCTCCCAGAGTCCTCCGCGACTCCCCGGGCCCCCAGCCTCTGCTCCACCGTCTGCAGCTCAAGCCACGGTCCGCACGGGCCATCCAGGACCTGTGCCCCTTGCGCTCCGTTCCCCCTCCTCCAGGTCTGGTTCCTGGCTCCAGCTGGATGACAGGTCGGATCCAAGTTGGATCTGAGCCAGTCCAGGCATACCCAGGCAGAAGCGGGCACCCCAGCAAGGTGCATCCTGATGGGCGAGGAACCACGTCCCTGAAAACACCTCTGCTCCATCCGGGCAGAGACTGTGTAATCTGGAGGGCTAGGGGTTAGGCCGCCGAGGGTTCCCCGCGCTTATTTTTGGCCGTGACGGGAGGTGAGTGCTGAGGCTGAGTGCATGGGAATATTATTTCAACTGCCTTGAAGAACTCGTCTCCCGTCATAAAACTCCTGGCTGGCACCTTGGCTCTTGAGCTTTCAGCCTTAAGTGCCATTGGTACGTTTCTCAGCAACATTAATTAAAATCCTTTTAAAGACCGGGCTGTTTTCCACACAGGAAGGCCCTCACCTGGGGAGCACTTTCACAGGTGAACTGGCTCTTTAAAAGCTTTTAAATTAATGTCGTTCCCCATAACTCTTGTTTTTCCAAAAAGAAAACCTTTAAACTGTATCGCCTTCCTCCCTTGCGGGCGAGGTCAAGGTCGGTGGGGAAGCAGGGGCAAGGCCGGCCCTGCAGAGGGTGCGCCATGGGGGGGCCCTCCACGTGGGCAGCCCTCCCAGGGCTTGAGTGCAATAACACGCTTCTGGAAACGGAGGTCTCCCTCTGTTTGGCTTCACACGCCATTTCTGTTCGGAGGAAATTACCCATCGCGGACCAAAGACCCCCACGCTGTTCTCTGCCTGAGAGACCCCGAGAGCATCTCAGTCCGCACACTTCGCCCCCTGGCCCTGGCTGAGCAGGACTCCTGAGCAGATGCCTTCCCCGAGAACGGCCAGGGCCTGCCTCAGTGCTCCGGGCACGATCTAATTTCCTCCTGGCAACCACGTGCTGCGATCACCGGCTCCGAGGCTAAACCCCCTGGGATGTTGCAGCCGGAACTTAAAGGCTGTCTCCCCCACCCCTGGTTCAGGAACCACCTCCAGGCCCCCTCGGGCCCACAGCCTCCGCCACACGTCCCAGGACAAAAGGCCAGAGCTGCGTCTCATGTCACCACACGGCCACCAGCCGTCGGGCTCGGCCAAGGCTCCCAGAGTCCTCCGCGACTCCCCGGGCCCCCAGCCTCTGCTCCACCGTCTGCAGCTCAAGCCACGGTCCGCACGGGCCATCCAGGACCTGTGCCCCTTGCGCTCCGTTCCCCCTCCTCCAGGTCTGGTTCCTGGCTCCAGCTGGATGACAGGTCGGATCCAAGTTGGATCTGAGCCAGTCCAGGCATACCCAGGCAGAAGCGGGCACCCCAGCAAGGTGCATCCTGATGGGCGAGGAACCACGTCCCTGAAAACACCTCTGCTCCATCCGGGCAGAGACTGTGTAATCTGGAGGGCTAGGGGTTAGGCCGCCGAGGGTTCCCCGCGCTTATTTTTGGCCGTGACGGGAGGTGAGTGCTGAGGCTGAGTGCATGGGAATATTATTTCAACTGCCTTGAAGAACTCGTCTCCCGTCATAAAACTCCTGGCTGGCACCTTGGCTCGTGAGCTTTCAGCCTTAAGTGCCATTGGTACGTTTCTCAGCAACATTAATTAAAATCCTTTTAAAGACCGGGCTGTTTTCCACACAGGAAGGCCCTCACCTGGGGAGCACTTTCACAGGTGAACTGGCTCTTTAAAAGCTTTTAAATTAATGTCGTTCCCCATAACTCTTGTTTTTCCAAAAAGAAAACCTTTAAACTGTATCGCCTTCCTCCCTTGCGGGCGAGGTCAAGGTCAGTGGGGAAGCAGGGGCAAGGCCGGCCCTGCAGAGGGTGCGCCATGGGGGGGCCCTCCACGTGGGCAGCCCTCCCAGGGCTTGAGTGCAATAACACGCTTCTGGAAACGGAGGTCTCCCTCTGTTTGGCTTCACACGCCATTTCTGTTCGGAGGAAATTACCCATCGCGGACCAAAGACCCCCACGCTGTTCTCTGCCTGAGAGACCCCGAGAGCATCTCAGTCCGCACACTTCGCCCCCTGGCCCTGGCTGAGCAGGACTCCTGAGCAGATGCCTTCCCCGAGAACGGCCAGGGCCTGCCTCAGTGCTCCGGGCACGATCTAATTTCCTCCTGGCAACCACGTGCTGCGATCTCCTAAAAGTGCCAAGAGAGGCTCAGCGAGGCCAACCTCAAGGTACCGGGTGGCCAGAAGGCGAGTGGAGAAGCAGCGATTATGTTTCGGTTCTTCTGCCTCCGGAGTCTGTTTCCTTTCCACCCTGCTCTGAAGCGCGGGCTGGTTTGATCAGTACTTCATCAATGTGAAAGGTACGGAGAATCCGGAGGCCCAGATGTGCAGCTCGTGTGGGGAATCCAGGCACTGCCTACCTGCCCACACCCAGGCTGGGGCGGGAAGTGGTTCTTTACGCCCCCGTAGCCCCTCCCCACCGATGAGCGAGATGGGGCGGAAGGCAGGGCTCCCAGCAGGGGCCTCGGAGGCTGGAACAGATCGGATGCAGCTGCAGCATCCGCCACTCCAGGACCCCAGGACCTGTGGTGCCACTGAGCAGAAGGGAACCGAGGCCAGGGAGCCTCCAGGCCCTGCCCTGCTGCCCAGCTCCAGGGACCGCACAGGGACTGACTTAATCCAGGTCCTGCGGAGAGTACCGCCGCAGGTGGACAGGGGGCACGCTCACCCGGCTGGCTTGTCTGGGAGCGCGATCCCCGGCAGGAGCGAGAGAGCCGGGGAGCAGAGCCGGGGCAGGAGGAGGCAACCCTCGCTGGACAGACTGGGCCTTGGACCACCAGCCTTGGGGGGAAGGGGGACCGAGCCCCACCCCGGGCAGCGCTCGCCCAGAAGTCAGAGCTTCCAGGGCAGAGAGGCCCGCACAGTGTCCCCACGCGGCCGTCAGCAGGGTCCCCGCCAGGACGTCAGCAGTGTCCCCACTCGGCCATCAGCGGGGTCCTCTCCCGGCCGTCAGCGGGGTCCTCGCCGGGATGTCAGTGAGGTCCCCGCCCGGCCATTAGCGGTGGCCGCGCCCAGCCATCAGCAGGGTCCTCGCCCGGCCGTCAGCGGTGTCCTCACCCGGCCATCAGCAGGACAGCCCGGGCCTGGACGCCCGGGAGCACCGGGGCGGAAAGGGACCCCAGGACGGAGCCCGCTGGTAGGCAAAGCTGCTGTGAAGGCACCCACCTCAGTTCTCAGGGCGGTCCGTCCGCTCACACAGGGTGCCAAGCGCATCCCCAGGGAGGCCCCTCCAGGGTTTGGTGCAGACAGCAGGGCCTCAGGGAGCAGGGGTGCTGAGCCGAGGGCCTGCGGGGACCATCGGAGGCCTCTCTGGGTGTCACAGGCTGAGCGGTCGGCTGGAGTTTCTGATTCCTGGATCCCGTGGGCAGGGTCCCAGCCGCATTGGCGTGGCATTGCGGGGGCCACTGGGTCCTGAAGGAGCAGCTGGGAGTGGGCAATGGACCCAACACCCCCTCCCCGGCCCAATCTGATCCAGACCCCTCCCCGGTCTGGTCTAAATGAAAACTCGAACTTCTCATCATGTTTAAAGTGCCCCCCAGCCCCAGCCCCGCTCTGTCTCTCAAAATCTTCCCACCAGGCGGGCAGCACAGAGGGGCTGGTCCATGTCCCCACCTGTCCCCCGACGGCCTGCCCCCCCCCAGAGCTGTCCACGCCGGGGAGTCCGTGGCAGAGGGTGGTGGGGGCTGTGGAAACCTGCCCCAGCACCTCCCTCTGACAGGCATCCACACCCACAGAGATCCCAGGCCCTGCCGTCCCTGTCCACGCTGGCCGTGACCGTGGTCCTCAGCTGGGGCTGGTCTCAGCCTGGCCTGGGGAGACTCAGCGAGACCCCTGAACTGACTGTTTAAACCCCAGGATCAACCTGGAAGACATTAGGTTACACTTCAGTTAGGTTCCGTGGAGCCCTGATTCCAAAAATAAGTCTGGTTATAGAAAAATAATAATTACCTTTGGAAACCTTTCATTAAAGTTCACTATACAGACGGAGAAGGCGCCTGCCCTAAGTGTGGAGCTCAATGAATTTTTCACCAACTGGAGACACCTAATAAAGTGGTTCCTTTTTAAACTTTGCATGTGTGGCCTGTAAGAACCTTGCTCCCGCTGCTGCGGGGAGGAGTCTTCCTGCCAAGGAGGGTTTTCCATCCCCCTGCAGAGCGCCTGGGACACAGGCCGCTGGGCACCCAGCCCCAGGGAGGACAGTGTGCAGCTGGCAGGCAGGGCCTGGTCACCCCTGCGGGGACCGCGGGTTCTTGATGGAGAGTCCTGGGAGCTGACGTGGAGCAAATGTCATGTGCCCCCACCCCCCACTCAGATGGCCCCCCAGTGTTCATCAGGGTCACCAGGAGCTGGAGCAAGCCCGAAGCCCAGGCTGCCCCCAACACTAGCTAATCAAACACCAAGGTGCGCCCCGCAGAGCCGGTTTGTTAGAGGTACTCAGACAGCTCCACGCCAGCCAGAGGGAGGCCCACGGGCTGGACTTTGTGCTAGAATCCATGGAAATTGTTGTACACACCCCATCCCCAGAATAAGCTGGAAACCTCAACAAACGCTTTCATCAAATTCGGAAACTTAAAGAACCTCTCGAGGTCCAGTTGGCCGGTGGGTTAGTCAGAGCAGGCCATTGTAACAAAGACCCATAGGCCAGGCAGCTTCAACAACAGAAATGTGTTTTTTCCTCATATTTCTGGAGGCCAGAGTCTGAGATCAAGACTTGGTTTCTTCCGAGGACTCCCTCCTTGAAGTGTAGATGGCTGATCTCCCTCTGCGTGTGTCTGCATCCTTATCTCCTCTTCTTACAAGGATGCCCACCCTGGTGACCTCATTTTGACAACCTGTGTAAGGAGCCTGTCTCCAAGTGCAGCCCCTTCTGAGGTCCTGGTCTTAGTACTTCTACATGTGAAGCTGGGGGAACACAGTCCACAAAGACCAGTTGGGTTGTTGTTGTTTACTTGCTCAGTTGTGTCCAACTCTCTGTGACGCCATGGACTGCAGCATGCCAAGCTCACCTGTCCATCACCAGCTCCCAGAGTTTGCTCAAACTCTTGTGCATCAAGTCAGTGATGCCATCCAACCATCTCATCCTCTGTCATCCCCTTCTCCTCCCGCCTTCAATCTTTCCCAGCATCAGGGTCTTTTCCAATGAGTCAGTTCTTCGCATCATGTGGCCCAAGTTTTGGAGACTCAGCTTTAGCATCAGTCCTTCCAATGAATATTCAGGGTTGATCTCCTTTAGGACGGACTGGTTTGATCTCCTTGCAGTTCCAAGGGACTCTCAAGAGTCTTTTCCAACACCACAGTTGGAAAGCATCAATTCTTCAGTGCCAGGTACATCCTCCCTAACCAGTAGAGATGCCTGGTGCCACGGGACACCTGGTACAGAATTCTGTCTTCACGCAGCCAGAACAGGATGCTGGATGAGCCCTAATCAGAATCAGCCAGGCTTCCGGGACCCTGAGAGCCAACCCTGGGTGAGCAGCCCCTGCTCGGCTGTCTTTAGGCAGCTGATTCTGGCCGGGTCTACACTTCACGCTGATTTCAGACAACGCGTCTGGTGTGAGGGAGGTTGGATTTGAGCAGGAGGAGGCTGCGGTAGGTCAGACATCAGAGGCTGGGGCAATGGTCCCAGCGATAAGTGATTAGGACAGGAAGGAGGCGTGGGCCCCGAAGGTTCACGTTGCCCGTGGAATCCCTCACGGGGAGGAGAGCCCGGCCACAAGAGGAGATTCACCATGTCGGCCGGGGCTGGGGCTGACGTCCTGACACGTGAGGGTGGGAGCGCCACTCAGGGACCCCCTGAACCTGCGCCCCTGTCTGGACTGCATAACTGCAAAGGTGTTTTATTTCCTGGAACATTCAGATCAAAGGAAGTGGTTTTAAGACTCGGAGCTGCTATTTCCATTTCTCTGGAGAATTCATAAGAGGGAGCAGCCAACTGCTATCAGTGCAGCTGAAAAAAAGAGAGAGAAAAGGGTTGCTTTCCTTTCAAAAGCCAGACCCACCCAAGACCCCTGGGCCTGCCCATCTCTCATCCCAGGAATGTGTTGCCGGAAATGAACTCTGTCCCCAATAGCAAAGAATGGAAATTCCTTTGGCGGAAGGAAAAGGGATCAAGTGCTGGTCGTGAACCTGCCCCTCTCCCCAGGAAACCCAGGCTCTCTGCAGCCCTCAAAAAAAGGGTCTTTTCATCTGCTGCTTCTGGAGAGGTGAGGACGCTTCCACGACCTCTGGCACCGGCGGGGGAGTGACCTCTCGGAGCCCAGACCACCTGTCCACCACAGCCGCCCTCACCTCCTCCTGAGGAACGGGAGGCCGCTCACCTGGACTATTCCAGAAACAAGAAACAAGAGACACCTCACGGTCACTTCCACCCACATCACTCCCATGTCCCTCTCAAACAGGCTTTATGTGAAAGGGGATCCCGGGACCACCCGCGTGGTGGAAGCCAGGGTTGCCAGGAGAATTCCCAGGTGGCACATAGCTCTCTTCCTGGATCTGGGGTCATAATCTTGCTACTACAGGTTGAGTTTTTGGGACGAAGGCACGCGTCTTCAAGCATTTATAAGCAGAAGAATCATTTGCAAAACGAAGTTTTATGCAGCAACCTAACTTGTAGAATAAATTATTGTGGGGCTCTTCTGGCTGAGCTGGGCCCAGGGCCTCCTCCCAGCCCTGGGTGGGCCCCACACAGCTTCCAGATCCTGAGAGCTCAGGACACTGCCTCCTGAGACCCAGGGGAGCAAAGGACGCCCTCCCTCCACAGACAGAAATGCCCAGCCTCCCTGCAGGGACAAAGGGACCGCTCAGGGCACCAGCTCCCAGCATGCACATACGTGCGTCCTTAGGGGAGGTTTGCGTGAGCTCAGCAAGGTGCCCTGTGCTGTGTTCATCCCTGCGGTGAAAAACATCTCAGATGGCCTTGCCTTTGACCCCAGAGTACCGATGGGTCTCCAGAGGGAGAGGCATGGCAGTAAACAACTGTGATTCATCCGAGGAAAAGGTGCAGGAGAAGAAAAAATGATGGGGAGGTATGCCGTGCTTCTGACAGACTAGACTGCAAGCAAGTTGGATCTTTCCAAATTTTCGTGAGTTTCATGCCATTCCAAAAATTCAGCTAAATAATGCCAAAGATGATCTGAAAGAATAAACCATAATAAGACTTTTGGAAAAGAGAGGCAGTGAGGGTCACTTGTGTTTGGGACATTAAAACGCATGAGAAAGTTACAGCAGTAAATACAACTTAATGATGTGAAGATTAATGGGCCGACGGTGGGTATGAAATACACCTCACAGACACTGCTAGTAACACCTGATATGTGAGCAAAGGAGCACTAGAGGTGGCTAGAGGGAGGACGGGACCAATGGTGTCTGAAAGCTTGACTCCACAGGGATTAAGCAAGTATCTCCAAACCGTATCTCCAAATAAAAGGGAAAGCTAAGCATAAAAAGAAACTGTGACAATTTTTATAGAAAATACAGTTGAGTATTTCACTGACTTCATTGGTAAGTTAAGTAAGATCTTACCAAGTATGAAAACAATCAGTAGAGGGAAAAGTTACTTAAAATGTAAAAGGATCTTTGTTCTTCAGTCAGTCATGTCCGACTCTGCAACCCCATGGATTGCAGGACACCAGGCTTCCCTGTCCTTCACCATCTCCTGGAGCTTGCTCAAACTCATGTCCATTAAGTCAGTCATGCCATCCAACCGTCTCATCCTCTGTCATCCCCTCCTCCTGCCTTCATTCTTTCCCAGCATCAGGGTCTTTTCCAGTGAATCAGTTCTTCGCATCAGGTGGCCGAAGTATTGGAGCTTCAGCTTCAGCATCAGTCCTTCCAGTGAATATTCAGGACTGATTTCCTTTAGGATTGACTGGTTGGAACTCCCTGCAGTCCAAGGGATTCTCAAGAGTCTTCTCCAGCACCATAGTTCAAAAGCATCAATTCTTCGGTGCTCAACTTTCTTTATAGTCCAACTCTCACATCCATACTGGAAAAACCATAGCATTGACTATACAGACCTAATTTTATCATTTACCTCAAATGATAAACTTAAGCAAATGACAAATCAAGAAAAAATATGGGTAACAAAGATGACAATGAGCTAATATCATACTCGGAAAAGGGTGTTTTACCACAGCTATTTTTTAAAAGGCAAAATTCCAACAGGAAAAAAAAAAGAGAGAGAGAGACTTCACAGGCAATTCACAGAAGAAAAATATAGAAATGGCAAAAAAATTATATTACAAATATATTAAAGCATATTAACCAATGTTTTCTTCTTTACAGTTTACTACATTTTCTGAATTTTTTAAATGATTGTGTTATTTTCATAATCAGAAAGAGCACAGACTGTATGGGTCCAGTTATAGAAAGCTCAGAAGCAGGCAGAACTGAGCCGGGAAGCCAGGAGTGGGGGCAGACCCTCCCAATGGGGTCACTCTCTGGACGCGGCGGCAGGAGGCGCGGTGTGCCATGTCACTCTGATCCCGATTTGGCGTCATTACAGAGGCCTGTTCACTCTGTCAAAATTCTCCAACCTAAACACTTATACTGTGTAGATTTTTCTGTATCCACGTATACTTTAATTTTGCTTTTTAAAAAATTTACATGGCAAAAGATATCACAAAAATTAGAAAAGAAAAAATGTACAAAATACACATTTTAACAGAGATGACCTGTAAAGGGTAAATGCCCAAAACATACAGTGAGGAGAACTCACAAGAAAGACCCAAATACCCAACAGAAAAGTAGGCAAGAGACACAAATGGGCAAAATAAGTGAATCAGAACACAAAAATGCCCAGCACACATCTGAAACATTACATTCACTAGAAGTCAGGGAAACGCAGCTTAGAGCAACAGAGAAACATCACTGCACCCACTAGATCACAAAAAATTAAAAATAAGGAAAACTAGAATACACACGGCCGGCCACTGCAGCCCAGCGTCTCACCCCGAGCCCCCCGCCCCAGCGCTCTGGCCTCCCGCCACCTCCTGGCCTGCACCAGGCCCTTGGTCCCTGGGTCCCTCAAGCCCCCCGGGCTCAAACTTCCCTTCCCTGGGATGCCCTGCCTCCCTCGGCCAGACTCCAGAGAGTACCATCGCTTGCCCTCTGTCCCTGGTCCCCTTCCCAGCACATTCACAACCATGAGGAGAGGATTCTGTAAGCCCTTCGGTGAGTCTGTCTCCCTCAGAGACCAGAGCTCCTCAGCAGAGGGACCACATCCATCCTCCCCACTCCCTATAAAGTGCCACGTCCCCAGCGCCCCCGGGGTCTGGCACGGAGAAGGCAGACAATCAGCAGGGGCTGCATTAGAGCAGCGCCCTCTGGGCCCGCCAGGTGACACCTCCCAGGACACGCCCCGGATGGGAGGGTAAGGGCGGGTGGGGGAGGATGCTGCTGTCTCCTGTGGGTGACAGGCGTTCAGACACCCAAGTTCCCCAAGAGCACCGCCTCACGGCAGGGGCCGTGCAGAGACCCCAGGGTCTACCCCACAGTCAGATGCTTGGGCTCCAGGCCTCCCTCTGATACCAACACTAACTCCCTGCAGTCCAAGGGATTCTCAAGAGTCTTCTCCAGCACCATAGTTCAAAAGCATCAATTCTTCGGTGCTCAACTTTCTTTATAGTCCAACTCTCACATCCATACTGGAAAAACCATAGCATTGACTATACAGACCTAATTTTATCATTTACCTCAAATGATAAACTTAAGCAAATGACAAATCAAGAAAAAATATGGGTAACAAAGATGACAATGAGCTAATATCATACTCGGAAAAGGGTGTTTTACCACAGCTATTTTTTAAAAGGCAAAATTCCAACAGGAAAAAAAAAAGAGAGAGAGAGACTTCACAGGCAATTCACAGAAGAAAAATATAGAAATGGCAAAAAAATTATATTACAAATGTATTAAAGCATATTAACCAATGTTTTCTTCTTTACAGTTTACTACATTTTCTGAATTTTTTAAATGATTGTGTTATTTTCATAATCAGAAAGAGCACAGACTGTATGGGTCCAGTTATAGAAAGCTCAGAAGCAGGCAGAACTGAGCCGGGAAGCCAGGAGTGGGGGCAGACCCTCCCAATGGGGTCACTCTCTGGACGCGGCGGCAGGAGGCGCGGTGTGCCATGTCACTCTGATCCCGATTTGGCGTCATTACAGAGGCCTGTTCACTCTGTCAAAATTCTCCAACCTAAACACTTATACTGTGTAGATTTTTCTGTATCCACGTATACTTTAATTTTGCTTTTTAAAAAATTTACATGGCAAAAGATATCACAAAAATTAGAAAAGAAAAAATGTACAAAATACACATTTTAACAGAGATGACCTGTAAAGGGTAAATGCCCAAAACATACAGTGAGGAGAACTCACAAGAAAGACCCAAATACCCAACAGAAAAGTAGGCAAGAGACACAAATGGGCAAAATAAGTGAATCAGAACACAAAAATGCCCAGCACACATCTGAAACATTACATTCACTAGAAGTCAGGGAAACGCAGCTTAGAGCAACAGAGAAACATCACTGCACCCACTAGATCACAAAAAATTAAAAATAAGGAAAACTAGAATACACACGGCCGGCCACTGCAGCCCAGCGTCTCACCCCGAGCCCCCCGCCCCAGCGCTCTGGCCTCCCGCCACCTCCTGGCCTGCACCAGGCCCTTGGTCCCTGGGTCCCTCAAGCCCCCCGGGCTCAAACTTCCCTTCCCTGGGATGCCCTGCCTCCCTCGGCCAGACTCCAGAGAGTACCATCGCTTGCCCTCTGTCCCTGGTCCCCTTCCCAGCACATTCACAACCATGAGGAGAGGATTCTGTAAGCCCTTCGGTGAGTCTGTCTCCCTCAGAGACCAGAGCTCCTCAGCAGAGGGACCACATCCATCCTCCCCACTCCCTATAAAGTGCCACGTCCCCAGCGCCCCCGGGGTCTGGCACGGAGAAGGCAGACAATCAGCAGGGGCTGCATTAGAGCAGCGCCCTCTGGGCCCGCCAGGTGACACCTCCCAGGACACGCCCCGGATGGGAGGGTAAGGGCGGGTGGGGGAGGATGCTGCTGTCTCCTGTGGGTGACAGGCGTTCAGACACCCAAGTTCCCCAAGAGCACCGCCTCACGGCAGGGGCCGTGCAGAGACCCCAGGGTCTACCCCACAGTCAGATGCTTGGGCTCCAGGCCTCCCTCTGATACCAACACTTCCCTGGTGGCTCAGACGGTAAAGGATCTGCCTGCAAGGCAGGACACCCGGGCTGGATCCCCAGGTCGGGAAGATCCCCTGGAGGGGGTCCTGGCACCCCGCTGCAGTATCCTTGCCTGGAGAATCCCATGGACAGAGGAGCCTGGCGGGCTACAGCCCCTGGGGTCGCAGACTCGGACACGCCTGAGCGCAGGCACACACGCTGAAACCGAGAACAGTGGGGCCAGGCCCGCGCCTGGGGCCCTGCCCTGTTGTCCCTGTCGGGGGCCGGGAGACGTTCTGAGCACAGGGCCCACGCCTTCACTCTGCCCTGGGCCCACAGGCCGTGTCCTCAGGGCCTGACAACACCTATTTCTCTGCCAGGATGCGGGGCGGCCTCGGGAGCGCGAAGGTCTCAGAAGGTGGCATCTACCCTCTCGGGGGCGCAAGCCCACCCTGGAGGCCGGCCAGACACCTCGTGGAGAGGAGCCGTCTCTCCAGCCCCAGGAGGACTCGGGGGCCCTGCCCGGTCACAGGATAGGACAAAGGGGCCAGGTGCAGCCGCCGCCTCGGCTCGGCCCTTGCCCCCAACCCCGCGGGCCCTCCACCGACACGAGAAGCGCCCGGGCTTTCCAGGACCCTCCCTGCCTCTTCCTGTGACACTCCGAGGCCCCAGACCCTCCAGGCTCGCCCCCCACAGACGGGCCCTGAGCGCCAGAAGTGGGGCGAGCCCCCGGCCCTCCTCCCCCGCGAGCCACCAGGGCAGCTTTATGACGGGCGGGGGGCTGGGAGGGGGCGAGCTCTGCTGCGTCTCACGATCCTGCACCATCAGCCAGGAGATATTTCAGGGCTCATACTCGGAAACAGGCGAAAGGCAAATGGTTTTAATAATGAGTTATTAAAAGGGTTTTTTTTGTTTTGTTTTGTTTTGTTTTTTTTGCCAGACTGTGAGTCCCACAGCATATAAAGCCCAAAGCACTTAGCATAATGGATTTAAGCGCCAGCAGGCGTGTGTGCTCCGCGATGCTCTGGTTGGTTCCCAGCAGCGGGGCGCCTGGGGGTGAGGCTGGGTGCTAAGTCCTCCCACCACAGCCAGAACCGAGCCTCAGAGCCCTTCTCGCGGGCCCTGTGGGGTGTCCGCGAGGCCACCACGTGGCTGAGAAAGCAGGCCTGGTCCTCACCCCCGGATAACACTGGAGATTATTTTAATACCTCCAGGTCTTAATTTGAAAAACAGACAAGAAAAACACTCAAGATAATCTCTAAAAGCACAGCTAAACCCTAAATTAACTTCACCTTGTTTCCGCCAGCCTCAACATTGCTTTTTTTTTTTTTCTCTGTGGTTAATAGCTCCTGAGAACAGCTTGCTCGGCTCACCTGGAGATGGGACGATTCCCCACGAGGTCATGCGAGAGGGGAGGAAGGCCCGCTGACTGGCCAGAGGTGGGAGGTGGGCAGGACCCCCGCCCCTGGGAGCACGAGGGCCCAGATAGGGTCTCTCTCTGTGGGGACCGACAAGGGCCCAAGGCCGGCCAGGACAAGAGGAAAGAAGGCAGCCGGTTCCGCCAGGTCCCGGACAAGGTGTTGCGGGAGCAGTATGGACAGAGGGAGAGAGACAGCCAGGACGCAGGCCAGTCTGGCCCCCAGGCTGCCCCATGCCAGGCCCGGCTGTTGACCGGAGCCGGCATGTGTGGGCCCAGTGACCCCACGGGGGCTGGAGAGGTGGCCTCGGCGACTGTCAGAAAGGACTGGTGTGGACGGCTCCTTCGAGTGCAGAACCCAGCCCCCCTTTGCACAGGAGGAAACTGAGGTCCAGAGAGGCGAAA
>SJYT01042665.1:474320-492777 GCA_006410635.1 Cephalophus harveyi
GTTCTCACGGAGAAGGAGGCTGGAGCTGGGCATGTGCCCAACACCTGCCCCCACCCTAGAGCCCACACCCTCCCGCAGGCAGGCCGAACAAAGCTGGGCACACTTTGCAATGAGAGGAGGCACCTTAACAATGTAACTTTGCACATGAGTTGCATTTAAAGTGTTGAGTCTGCACGAAGCTCAACAGGGCAGCTCTGAACCTCATTCACCAGGAGTCGAATGAGTCAAGTTCAAGCAAGAGCCCCAGGTAACCCACCCTGAGCAGCCCTTCGGCCTGTCCTTCCCCTTCTGGAAGCCCAGCCCAGACCCCTCCCCACACATCCCTGTGGGAGCCACTCCTCTGTCACCCCTCACCAGCTCCAGGGTGACCAACTCGCCCCCACGGCCTGAGCCTGAGGGTCCCCAAAATGCAAGAGTTCCTGTTTTAAAACCGATAAAGTTCCAGGACATGCCTGGACAAGCTGATGACCCACCTCCCCTCCCGGAGTCCCTGTGCCCGAGGACCACCCCTGGCCCCAGACAGAATGCCCTCCTGACTCAGAGCCACCAGTCTACAGAGGGCAGCTCTGCGGCCAGGCAGGGGCACAGAGTAAGGGTCTTGTCTCCCCGTGGACTGGGGGGCGGGGGGCGGATCTCAGCTTGCGGCTGCTCACAGAGCAGCGGCTAACCAGAACATCCCAGCCACTGTTGTTAAGCACAGCTTATTTGGGGCCTTCTCCTGCCCCCCATTCTGCTGCCCGCCCTCCCCACCCTGCCCCAAAGAGCAGCTTTAGGAAGTCGGTGTGTGAGTCGGGGGCGGCTGATGTCCCAGGAGTCCTTCCCACTCTGTGACACCCAGAGCTGAGTTATCCTTCAGGAGTACAATTTAGTATAGTGTAGTATAGTGTGGATTAGTGAGGAGGCCATCCAAGGTCACAGACCGCAGCACCTCTAGAGCTGCCAAGCACTGCAGGGCAGGAACACTTCACATGGCCTCCCTCCCCCAAGCGCACCAGCAGCGGCCGAGCCCAGAGACCCTTTCTCTCTCCTGTTGCTGCTGACGGGGCAACAGAGGGCCCTGGGTGTGCCGGGCACAGGCGGTCCACACCAGGTCTTTCCCACCAGGACACTTGGGGGTAACCACCTCCCTTTCTCCCCTGGGTCCCTCCCCCCACCTCTTTTTAAAAAGAAGGAAGAGCGATGGGGAAAAGAAGAAAGTGTGGCCCATGCTTGACTCCTGCTTGGGGGCCTTGGAGAAGAGCCAGGGGCCAGCCAGCTCCCAGGACCCACCTGTCGTGGGACTTGGGGTCAGACGTTGACTGTCCTGCTCATGTAGGGCCATTGTGGGCTGCTGCCAGGACATCCTGGGAATTGTGGCCGTGCGTTGTGGTTCAGTCACTCAGTCGTGTCTGGCTCTTTGCAACCCCAAGGACTGCAGCAGCACTCTAGGCTTCCCCGTCCTTCACCATCACCCAGAGTTCGCTTAAACTCATGTCCATCGAGTCAGTGATGCCATCCAACCATCTCATCCACTGTCACCTCCTTCTCCTCCTGCCCTCAATCTTTTCCAGCATCAGGGTCTTTTCCAGTGTGTCAGCTCTTCACATCAGGTGGTCAAAGTATTGGAACTTCAGCCAGACTAGGTCAAGGGAAGGAAGGGGCTGAGGCCTCTCAACACTCACTGTACAAACCTCACCTCACCCCAGCTGCTGTCCATGTCCTCGCGGCACTGGCCAGGAAGGCCCCCAGCTGCTTCAGNGTCAAAGTATTGGAGCTTCAGCCAGACTAGGTCAAGGGAAGGAAGGGGCTGAGGCCTCTCAACACTCACTGTACAAACCTCACCTCACCCCAGCTGCTGTCCATGTCCTCGCGGCACTGGCCAGGAAGGCCCCCAGCTGCTTCAGTGGACCTGATCCTCACCTGGTGGAAACTTAAACTGATACTCGCCCCTCCACTGACTGCTCACCACTCATCCATCCACTTTCTGACTTCATGACATTCTTAACATCTCTTGTACATCCATCAGCATCATCATTATCACCATCAGCATCACCTTCACCACCACCAGCATTATCACCATCATCACCACTATCATCGTTACCATCATCATCACCGTTTCCATCACTACCACCACCACCACCATCACCACCATCACCACCATCACCACCATCATCACTGTCACCATCACCACCATCATCACCATCACCACCATCACCATCTCCACCATCACCACCATCACCATCATCACCATCATCACCATCATCATCATCACCATCACCATCATCACCACCATCACCATCACCACCATCACCATCATCACCATCATCACCATCATCACCATCACCATCACCACCATCACCATCACCACCATCACCATCACCACCATCACCACCATCACCACCATCACCATCACCACCATCACCATCACCACCATCACCACCATCACCATCACCACCATCACCACCATCACCATCACCACCATCACCACCATCACCATCACCACCATCACCACCATCACCATCACCACCATCACCACCATCACCATCACCACCATCACCACCATCACCATCACCACCATCACCACCATCACCATCACCACCATCACCACCATCACCATCACCACCATCACCACCATCACCATCACCACCATCACCACCATCACCATCACCACCATCACCACCATCACCATCACCACCATCACCACCATCACCATCACCACCATCACCACCATCACCATCACCACCATCACCACCATCACCATCACCACCATCACCACCATCACCATCACCACCATCACCACCATCACCATCACCACCATCACCACCATCACCATCACCACCATCACCACCATCACCATCACCACCATCACCACCATCACCATCACCACCATCACCACCATCACCATCACCACCATCACCACCATCACCATCACCACCATCACCACCATCACCATCACCACCATCACCACCATCACCATCACCACCATCACCACCATCACCATCACCACCATCACCACCATCACCATCACCACCATCACCACCATCACCATCACCACCATCACCACCATCACCATCACCACCATCACCACCATCACCATCACCACCATCACCACCATCACCATCACCACCATCACCACCATCACCATCACCACCATCACCACCATCACCATCACCACCATCACCACCATCACCATCACCACCATCACCACCATCACCATCACCACCATCACCACCATCACCATCACCACCATCACCACCATCACCATCACCACCATCACCACCATCACCATCACCACCATCACCACCATCACCATCACCACCATCACCACCATCACCATCACCACCATCACCACCATCACCATCACCACCATCACCACCATCACCATCACCACCATCACCACCATCACCATCACCACCATCACCACCATCACCATCACCACCATCACCACCATCACCATCACCACCATCACCACCATCACCATCACCACCATCACCACCATCACCATCACCACCATCACCACCATCACCATCACCACCATCACCACCATCACCATCACCACCATCACCACCATCACCATCACCACCATCACCACCATCACCATCACCACCATCACCACCATCACCATCACCACCATCACCACCATCACCATCACCACCATCACCACCATCACCATCACCACCATCACCACCATCACCATCACCACCATCACCACCATCACCATCACCACCATCACCACCATCACCATCACCACCATCACCACCATCACCATCACCACCATCACCACCATCACCATCACCACCATCACCACCATCACCATCACCACCATCACCACCATCACCATCACCACCATCACCACCATCACCATCACCACCATCACCACCATCACCATCACCACCATCACCACCATCACCATCACCACCATCACCACCATCACCATCACCACCATCACCACCATCACCATCACCACCATCACCACCATCACCATCACCACCATCACCACCATCACCATCACCACCATCACCACCATCACCATCACCACCATCACCACCATCACCATCACCACCATCACCACCATCACCATCACCACCATCACCACCATCACCATCACCACCATCACCACCATCACCATCACCACCATCACCACCATCACCATCACCACCATCACCACCATCACCATCACCACCATCACCACCATCACCATCACCACCATCACCACCATCACCATCACCACCATCACCACCATCACCATCACCACCATCACCACCATCACCATCACCACCATCACCACCATCACCATCACCACCATCACCACCATCACCATCACCACCATCACCACCATCACCATCACCACCATCACCACCATCACCATCACCACCATCACCACCATCACCATCACCACCATCACCACCATCACCATCACCACCATCACCACCATCACCATCACCACCATCACCACCATCACCATCACCACCATCACCACCATCACCATCACCACCATCACCACCATCACCATCACCACCATCACCACCATCACCATCACCACCATCACCACCATCACCATCACCACCATCACCACCATCACCATCACCACCATCACCACCATCACCATCACCACCATCACCACCATCACCATCACCACCATCACCACCATCACCATCACCACCATCACCACCATCACCATCACCACCATCACCACCATCACCATCACCACCATCACCACCATCACCATCACCACCATCACCACCATCACCATCACCACCATCACCACCATCACCATCACCACCATCACCACCATCACCATCACCACCATCACCACCATCACCATCACCACCATCACCACCATCACCATCACCACCATCACCACCATCACCATCACCACCATCACCACCATCACCATCACCACCATCACCACCATCACCATCACCACCATCACCACCATCACCATCACCACCATCACCACCATCACCATCACCACCATCACCACCATCACCATCACCACCATCACCACCATCACCATCACCACCATCACCACCATCACCATCACCACCATCACCACCATCACCATCACCACCATCACCACCATCACCATCACCACCATCACCACCATCACCATCACCACCATCACCACCATCACCATCACCACCATCACCACCATCACCATCACCACCATCACCACCATCACCATCACCACCATCACCACCATCACCATCACCACCATCACCACCATCACCATCACCACCATCACCACCATCACCATCACCACCATCACCACCATCACCATCACCACCATCACCACCATCACCATCACCACCATCACCACCATCACCATCACCACCATCACCACCATCACCATCACCACCATCACCACCATCACCATCACCACCATCACCACCATCACCATCACCACCATCACCACCATCACCATCACCACCATCACCACCATCACCATCATCACCATCACCACCATCACCATCACCACCATCACCATCACCACCATCACCATCACCACCATCACCACCATCATTGCTTGTACTGAAGGAACTTGGGAAGCCTGAAGGAGATTACAGAAGGTTAAAGCACACATTCACACACATACACACCCCACACATACACATGCACATGCACTCATCCTCACACACCTCATACACACACCACACATACCTATTACTCATACCCATATAAACACCACATATACATACATACACTAAGCATGATCACATCCAAACATACCACACACTCACACTCACCCCCACAAACTCAACACACAGTCACACACACAAGCCACACTTAGTTGCTGTAGCTCTTCTATATATGCTGACACCTGTAAATATTCTAGCACTTCTTCAATTCATTTTAATAATATATACTTTTTTAGAAAATTAATCTCTTCAGCTACTTTGTCAAACTCTCTGAGCACAGAGTTTTAGAAATTAGTTTCCTCAAATACTGGCTCCTTGGAGGCTATTTTCATGTAATATATTCATGTTTTCTCATCTTTTTCTTGACTACCTGTTTAATAGTTTATTCTATTTTCTTCTTCTATAGAGTGAGTTCTTGATCTTTGTTTATCACTTCTATTGTTTCTGTTTTCTAATTAGTTACTTCTTCTCTATACTTGTTCTCTATGGCCCTTTCTTCTGTTTTCCTTGGGTTTTTTTCCCTTTTGAAAATTTAATTTCCTTTGATAATTTTTAAAGTATGAACTTATTTTCTTAGTATATTAATAGTTCCAGCTACAACCAATAAAATCTAGCATGCAAATTTTTCTCTTCCATTCTTTTCAAAATATGTGTTATTGATGATTTGATTTCTCTCTTTTCTACATTAGATGATTGTTTTAAATTTCACAAGAAGTTGGTCTGACCTGATTAGGAGTCCAGGCAACGTTTTTGTTCTGATATGTAAGCACACTTACAACCATTATTCAGACCTAACGTGATGCTTGCTTTCCAGGTGGAACTAAGACAAAGAACCCACCTGCCAGTACAGGAGACACAGAGATGCTAGTTCAGTCCCTGGGTTGGGAAGATCCCTTGGGGGAAGGCATGGCACCCCACCCCAGTGTTCTTGCCTGGAGAGTCCCATGGACAGAGGAGCCTGGCGGGCTGCACTTCATGGGGTCATAAAGAGTCAGACACAACTAAGCGACTGATCACACAGTGAGACGTTTAAATGGAGCGTGTGCTCAGCACTGCCTTTCCTTCTCTGACCCACATTTTTGGTGGGTTGTCTTGACTCATCTTTTGGCTGCTTAGAACAGGCCGTTGCGTCCTGGTAGCAGCACCGAACTGTAGCGAGACAGCAGGCCCTCGGGCCTTGAGTCCGCCTGCAGTTGACATCTGCTGCTGCCAATACACAAGCTGGGACTCGGCTGGGGAAAAATCTTGGTTCCACAGAAGCTTCCCCTCAACACCTGCGGATATAGATCTACTATCTTTTGTCACCTGACCTTGAGAGAACTGTGAGGCCAGCCTGCCGGTTCCCTTTCTAAGTGACTCTCATGTTATTTCTGGATCCTGAGACTCTGCTCCTTGCCCTGGACAGGCAGGGGTTTCACCCAGCAGCAGGTGGAATTAATCATGTTCCCCTGGACACCCTGAGATTTGTTGAAGTGCAGATCTGTGCCTTCTTTAGTCACAGAAAATGTTCTTCTAGTACAGCTTCAGAACACTGTTCCCATTGCTTTTGGTCTGGGCTCCTTCCACACAACAGTCTCCTCACGTGGCATCACACTGCTGGCCCGGCGGCTCATGGCTCTCTAACGTCAGTGCTTTTTTGGTATTCCCACTGGGTATTTTGTTTAGAGTAGTAATTTCAGTCCTTACTGCTCTAATAATAACTTAAATTCTGCAAGTGCCTATTGGTTTCCTTATCATTCTTCATTTATCAGCTCTCAAGCATCTTTTCATCTTATAGTTCATCTCTTAAACGTCCCTATTTTCTTTATTAGTCTCATGGATGCAAGACATTGAAACTCTTTCCAAATTTTTATTTTCGTTTTCCAAATAAGCTTTAAAAAACCACATCCTTGGGACTTCCCTGGCGGTCCAGGGGCTAAGAATCCGCCTTCCAGTGCAGGGGATGTGGCCTCCATCCCTGGTTGTAGAACTAAGACTCCCCAAGCCCCGGGGCAACTAAGGCCACGAGCTGAATCCAGAGAAGCCCGTGCACTGCAACCAAGATCTCGTGTGCTGCAGCTAAGATCACCGCAGCCAAATAAATTAACTTTCTGATGTTCTTTACTTGTTGCCTGATGTTTTATCCGTCTTTGTGTTCTGGAATATTTTTTCACAGATCCCACATCAAATCAGAAACGCTTCATGCAACACTGCTTTGCCAGAGCAATAAGGACTTCAGGAAATTTTCAGGTCCCACGGCAATCAGGGTAAAACCAACAGCTGATCTCACCGAACTATGGATTATTCTGTCCACTGCAACCACTGAGACTGGATGTGTTAGAAGAAATGATGAGCAGAAGAAATCACTTACAGCCTAAGAGTTCATCATCTATAAGAGGTCATACGTGTGCATGCGTGCTTAGTCACTCAGTCATATTGGACTCTTCAACCACAGGGACTGTAGTCCGCCACGCTCCTTTTTCCACAGGATTTTCCAAGCAAGAATATTGGAGTGGGTTGCCATCTCCTCCTCCAGGAGGTCTTCTTGACCCAGGGACCGAATCGGTGTCTCCTGCACTGGCAAGCAGAGTCTTTCCTGCTGAGCACCTGGGAAGCCAAGAGGCCAGGAGCCAGTGGTAACGATTTCCACAGCGGAGACAGAAAGCGGCTGCCATCGGTGGCTGTCGTCAAGTCAGTATTTTTTCTGAAGACTTAGAGATTGAAGAGCCTACTTTCCAGTGACTGGGACTAGTATTTCTCAGTTCTAGCTATCTGAGGGCCTGGTAAACTCAGCCAATCTAAACTTGTAGAAATCGATAAGAGATTCCTGACTGAACACCCTAAGAAACACTCATAAAGGTGTCATTCAATCATTTCTTCATTCACCAGTATTGAAGAGCTTCCCAGGTGCCTCAGGGTTAAAGAAGCAGCCTGCCAACGCAGGAGACACAGGGAACCCAGGTTCGATCCCTGCGTTGGGAAGATTCCCCTGGAGAAGGAAATGGTAACCTTCCAGTACTCTTGCCTAGAGAATCCCATGGACAGAGGAGCCTGGCAGACTACAGTCCGTGAGGTCGCAAGGAGTTGGACATGACTGAGCACAGCCCCAGCCGAAGGTGCTTTTGCAGATACTGTGTGGAAGCAAAGGTTTATTTGGGCGTCTCATGGTCCGGCGGAGGCCAACAAATGAACAAGCACCTCTGACCTGCACCGTGTCCAAAGTGCCCTGGTGCACTGTGATGATGGCGGTTGTGGGGGATGCTTTGTATACAGTGGAGCTTGAGCATGCTGGGATCACCCTGGTGCATGAGGTGTTCCTCCCCTGTGGTGTGAGCAGGTAGGTAAGGTCCCCCCAGTTTCAAAGGCCAGGGTTGCCCAGACGAATGGTCAGTGGGCTTGGGGATATGGGCACTCCGGGCAGAGGGGACAGCACCAGCCAAGAACTCTCCCTGTGGAGAGTTCCCACAGGGTCCAGTGCTGGGGGGCGGGAGCTGGCTGGGTGCTGGCGGGGGATCTGCCTTACACTGCCAGGGCACATTGTTCATTTCCCTCTGGAAGATGACAGCTTCCTGAAATGTCTTCCAGTTTGAATTATTAATATTTATCCTAAAGCTTCGTCTTCCCTTCTACCGCTCCAGCGGAAAGAGAGATCTTCTTGGACAAGTAAGTGGGAAACACTCATAAATCTCCCTGTCTTGGGGATTCAAAAACGCACATGAGCGTGACAAGAGGGGCCGCTGCCCCACACATTGGCCCCAATCCCTTTCAGCAGACGCCACCCTGACATCCCCTGAGGCAGCGCTCCGCGCCCACCACCAGAGAGCACCGCGGGCAAGAACCCTCCAGAAACCGGCCAGTGCCGGCCCCCACCCAAAGCCCCTCCCTAAACTAGAGAAACACACACCAGGCACCATATACCACACACAGACATACCACACACACACCATACACACAGACACAGACATAGTACACACACACATACTGCACATACACACACCATACACACACACACCCCATACACACACACATAGACATACCACACACACATATAGACATAGCACATACACACACACACACCATACACACAGACATAACACACACAGAGACATACCACACACACACACACACACACACACATCACACATACACACCCCATGCACACATACACACAGACATAACACACACAGAGACATACCACACACACACACACACACACACACATCACACATACACACCCCATGCACACATACACACAGACACATGTACCACACACACACACACCATACATACACACACCTCATACACACACACACACAGACATACCACACACAAACCACACACCATATACCACACACAGAGCACACCCCATGCACATACACACACACACACACATACCACACACACACACCACACACAGACATACCATACACACACATACTGCACATACACACACCATACACACACACACCCCATACACACACACATAGACATACCACACACACATATAGACATAGCACATACACACACACACACACCATACACACAGACATAACACACACACACACATACCACACATACACCATACACACAGACACATGTACCACACACACACACACACCATACACACACATACCTCATACACACACACACACAGACATACCACACACACACCACACACCATATACCACACACAGAGCACACCCCATGCACACACACACACACATACCATACACACACACCACACACAGACATACCATACACACATATACTGCACTTACACACACTATGCACACACACACCCTATACACACACACATAGACATACCACACATACACACAATAAACACACACACCATACACACAGAGACATACCACACACACAATAAACACACACATACATGTACACGTCACACATGCTACACACATGTATACCACACATACATGCCAATAACACACACACATCATACACACACTATACACACACATATACCACACATACATACCATAAACATACACATACACCATATACACACACTACACACACCACACACATACATATACCATAACACACACTATGTACACACACCACATATACACAGTACATGCACACACACCACACATACACACACCATACACACACATAATACACACACTCACAGACTCCACATACACAGACATATATACCACACATACACACACAATAAACACACACACACCATACACACAGAGACATACCACACACATAAGAAACACACACATATATACCACATGTACACACATCATACACATACACATCACACACACTACACACACGTATATCACACATATGTACCATAAACACACACCATACACACACGCTACACACACCACACACACACTACATGCACACACACCACACATATGCACACCATACACACACACAATACACTCACAGACTCCACATGCACAGACATATATAGCACACATACACACACCATATACACACATGCACACACACACACAGAGTTTTGTCGGCACTGTCACAGACCAGCTTATCTCATCAGGTCTGGGGTGGGGATCTGATTGCCTAGGGCCAATAACTGGAGTGCCTTCTTTCCACGTGCAGTGATTGATCAGGGGCTGGCCCTGGGACCAGCCAGGGCCGGTCAGACCCTGCCCTGGGGGAGATCCGTGGGATCTGGAGAGTCTCTTTCAGATTGTGAGTGATGGTGTGGCTGCGGCGCAGGGCCTCCTCTCACCCACAGGCAGGTTAGGGAAAGGTGTGCCATGTGTGTGGTGTCTGTGTGTACACATGTGCATGTATGTTTTGTATGTGTGGTTTGTGACGTGTGTGTAGTATGTGTGGTGTGTATATCTGCGTGATTTGTGTATATGTGTGGTGTACGCGTGTGTGCTATGTGGGCTAAGGTACCCCCTGTGTATTCCTACCCTTGGAGTTGTCATCAGAACCAGGGAATCTGAGCAACCCCCGGTCTCCAGACCAGACGTGTGACCCTGCGTGGAAACATCGCCAGGGCCTCCGCCCTCGGCGTGTGAGGGGCGCGGCAGGACGGCCATATCGGCTCGATGGCGCCCGGCGCTTACCACGGGAAAGCCCACGCAGCAGCCGCGCAGGCGCGCCGGGGAGGCGGGCGGAGGCCGGAGGGCGTGTGCTCACCGCGGGGAATCTGCAGGCTCTGCGCTTCAAGCCAGCTTCTCCCGACGTTATCTGTCTCTCAACTGCTCAGGAGGAGCGCTGATGGCTGCCCTACTTACGTGTCCACCACGCAATCAGGAGGCTCTCGGACCTCCTTCAAGCCCGAGGTGCCTGTGATTTCGCCCATCAATCAGAGAGGAAGCCGCGGCCACGCTTCGAGGAGAGGAGGTCATTCTGGAGCTCTGCCACAAGAGAATCACTGCAACTCGAATAAGGAAAAAAAAAAGCAGGGCCAGAGAGAGAGAAGAGAGGGCATGAGAGGGAGGGCCCGGGGGAGAGAGGGGACCCTGGGAGAGAGGGGGCCCGGGGAGAGAGGGGGCCCGGGGAGAAAGGAGCTGCTTCCAGAAGGAATAGATTTGTGCCTGCACTTTGATCCTGTCTGACTTTTATTTGTTTTAGCCATATCCTCTTCACTGCACCACTCAGCCAAAGGTGCTTTAAATTAGATGAAGCTAGGAAACCCTTTCCCCTCCTCCTGCCCTACCCACCACGCAGGCCGTGATCTTCAGTCAGTGTGAGATGCATAATCACGCCATGCTCAAACATGGCTGGAATAAATTGAGACAAATAAATAAACTCAAAGGCACCACATGCGTTTGGAATGCTCTTTGCCACGGTTTCCTAACATGCTTGCAGACAGCTAACTCTCAAGGCAAACAAAAAGTGGCAGTGTTTACCCAGCTTCTATTTGGAGCGTGCTAGGAGCCCTTGACTCATAGATTGCTAGCTGATGGTGGAATTTGCACACAAATTCGGAATTCATCATCACGGTCCACCTTCCCTTCCCTTCTCTGCATTCCTCCTTTTCAGTCATCCCAGCTGAACGCAGACTTGTTTTGGGTACACTGGTCCTAGCTTCCACCTGTCTTCAGAATGCAGTACAGAGGTCATGGTGTCCTGAGAGTGGGGAGATGGGAAGTGAGAATGAGCCCAGGTTCAGGGTGCATGCATGCTCAGTGGTGTCATGACCCCATGCACTGTAAGCCGCCAGGCTCCTCTGTTCATGGGATTCTCCAGGCAAGAATGCTGGAGCGAGTTGCCATTTACTACTCCAGAGAGCCCAGCCCCTTTGATGAAAAGAGCAGACCAGCGCCAGCCGGGCAGCCTCAGTTTGCTCAGCGCCAGGGGTGAGCTGTCTGGGGACAGGATCTTCTCCTGTGCTCTAGTGAAAGAGGCAGATGTCCCCGGGCCCTCGTAAGGCTCTGAAATGAATCTCTTATCTTTCGAAACTTTCCTCTCTGGAATTTGCTCCCATGGGCAGCCAAATGGCTCTGGATTCACCAGCACCTGGAGCCCTCCCCTCTCCTCCAAGGGAACATCTTGTCCTTTTCTACCTTGGGGAGAATCCACGTGGGCTCTGCTCCTGCCCAGTCAGGCACAGCTGTGACAGCCTCAACACCATTGCCCCCGCGTGAAGCTGAAACTTCAGTGGTGCTGAGATGAAAGCCCCTGACAGGAAGGTGCCTCATGGCTAAAGACTTGGAATCTTATCCGTGTCTGAAGCTTGACAGAAAGACTCCTCATTTTAAACACAGACATTTAGAGGGGCTCCCCTGGTGGTTCAGTGGGGAAGAATCCACCTTGCAATGCAGGGGACTCAGGTTTGATCGCTGGTGGGGGAATTAATATCCCACATGCCTGGGGGCAATTAAGCCAGCATGCTGCAACTATAGAACCAACAGACCTCAAATAGAGAGTCCACGCACCACCACACAGGCCCCACGGGCCGCAACTAAGGCCCAGTGCAGCCAAATGAATCAATAATTTCTAAATACATATGCATATGTATATCTACAGATTTACAGTGCATATTAAAAAAAAAAAAAAACAACAGCCAGGACATCAAGTCAATCCTAAAGGAAATCAACTCTGACTATTCATTGGAAGGACTGATGTTGAAGCTGAAGCTGTAATACTTTGGCCACCTGATGAGAAGAGGCGACTCATTGGAAAAGACCCTGATGCTGGGAAAGATTGAGCGGGAGGAGAAGAGAGCAACAGAGGATGAGATGGTTGGATGCAACCATTGGCTCAGTGGACATGAGTTTGAGCACACTCCCAAGTGTGCCGAGCACACTCCCCCTGCCTGTATCAGCTCCCTAGTTTTCCAGGAGATGGTGAAGGACAGAGAATCCTAGCATGCTGCAGTCTATGGGGTCGTAAACAGTTGGACACAACTTACCAGCTGAACAACAGCAAATACACATTTATAAATATTTATAAATAGCATCTCATACTTTCTGTGATTCCAATAGCTTCATACAATAAACTGCAAGCTGGCCACACCCCCAACAGGGCTCCCACATCTAATGCTCCACGGGCATCTGTCTGTCTCTTTGCTCTCTTTAGACCTTCCTTGACTGCCGGGCACACTCTCCCAGCCTGGAACAGCACCCTAGTTTCCCAGTGAGGAATCACCTCAGCCCAGTTGCCCATGGTCTGTTGGGAGGTACACTGGTCAGTATTTTCCAGAGAGACAGAACCAACAGGATGTGTATGTATATAGAGAGGTTTATTTAAAGGAATTGGCTCACACAGTTGTGAAGATGCAAATCTAAATCCTGTGGGGCGGGCTGGCAGCTGGAGACCCAGGGAAGAGCTCCGGTCCAGGTCCCAAAGGCCAGCTGCTGGCAGAATTCCTTCTTGCTCAGGAGAGGTCAGTCTTTGTTCTCACCATGGTTTCAGATGATTGGGCAAGGCCCTTCCATGTTAAGTTCACAGATTTAATGGCTAATCACATCCCAAAATACCTTCATGGAGATGTCGAGAATAATATTTAACAGAAATTAACTGGCAGTCCAGTGGTTAGGACTCTGAACTTCCACCTGGTTGGGGAACAAAGATCCAGTATGCTGTGTGGCATGGCCAAAAAAATAGAATAATACTTGACCAAAGCTCCAATACTTTGGCCACCTGATGTGAAGAGCTGACTCATTGGAAAAGACGACGATGCTGGGAAAGGTTGAAGGCAGGAGGAGAAGGGGGCAGCAGAGGATGCGATGGCTGGAGGGCTTCACTGACTCAGTGGACCTGAGTTTGAGCAAACTCCAGGAAATGGTGATGGACAGGGAAGCCTGGCGTGCTGCAGTCCACAGGGTCACAAAGTCAAACACGGCTGAGCAACTGAACAAGAGAGGCCTGGGTGGGTGTCTTGAGCAGGCAGTACACAGAGCAAGACCTAGGGGGCATGGAGCAGCAGCACCCCGCACCCCACAGGCTGCACCCCCCTGGGCCAGAGCTCAACGGTGCCATGAAGGACAGGCAAGCCTGGCAAGCTGAAGCCCATAGGGCCGCAAAGATGTGGACACAACTTAGTGACTGAACAACAACAACAATCTTAACCAAATATCTGGACACTGTGGCCCAGTTAACACATGAAATTAACCAGGACAGGATAATGCCAGGTAAACAGCTTGCATTTACAAAAGTGGCAGGGTCCTGAGTGCACCCCCGCTGGACTGGGAGTAACTGGAGAGGGAGACGGGGACCCACGTCTTCCCCTAATCCCTGCGGTGGCGCTTCCTGCCCCTTGCTTCCTGGCTTCCTTCTGTTGACTCCACATAGGGGGCACAGCCCCCAGTGGATTCTGGGAGCATCTTACCCCCCAAGAAACATTCACTATCCTGCCACTAAACCACCTGGGACGGGCTTCAGTTCTTGAAGGAAACTCTTAGAATCTTTCTTCCATTTCTTCCTGCGCATCTCTTGCAACTTCTTTTTTCTTGGATCAATTCTGCTAATTTATATGGAAAAAGCAAGAGAGTTCCAGAAAAACATCTATTTCTGCTTTATTGACTATGCCAAAGCCTTTGATTGTGTGGATCACAATAAACTGTGGAAAATTCTGAAAGAAGATCAACCCTGGGATTTCTTTGGAAGGAATGATGCTAAAGCTGAAACTCCAGTACTTTGGCCACCTCATGCGAAGAGTTGACTCATTGGAAAAGACTCTGATGCTGGGAGGGATTGGAGGCAGGAGGAGAAGGGGACGACCGAGGATGAGATGGCTGGATGGCATCATGGACTCGATGGACGTGAGTCTGAGTGAACTCCAGGAGATGGTGATGAACAGGGAGGCCAGGCGTGCTGCGATTCATGGGGTCGCAAAGAGTCAGACATGACTGCATGACTGAACTGAAACTGAATACACCCATCAAAATCATCTATTTCATCTGACGTTTTAATGTACTAGGATAGAGTTTGTGGCAGGAACAGGGGCATTCATAAATGTTCAACCTGCTTCCCACACTGCCCCACACCAGTACAGGGTCATATGATTGGTTCTGACCAACAGGCTTTGAGCAAGTGCGACACATGGTGCTTCTGGGCCAAAATATAGAAGGGCCAGAGTGTGACTCTCCAGTGTGTCTTCCCAGCTGTATTATCCCAGGCAAGAGGGTCCCAGTCAGCCTGAGTCCCTGAGTGTGTGGGTCAAGCAAGAGACCTTCTGACCTACGTTGTATGTAGAGCCTGAGGGCAAAATAACTCTCTGTGGTTTTAAGTCTCTGAGACACGTTGTTGCTTGTCTGTTTCCTAACATCCTCTTCTCCTTGTGAACACAAAGACATCTTCCTATATCTCCTCCTGCAATTTTCAGTCTTCTTTTCTTCCACCTAATCCAACCAGCTGGAATCTATTGGAGGTTTGACATGGAAAGGGATGTTAGTCTTTAGGTAACGCTTTTCCCTATGGCTAGCCAACACAAGTCCAAAATCTTGTATTCAGTGTTCCCTACTTATTTGAAATGCCACCTTTATCAAAAGACAAATTCGTCCATGTCATGGAGTCTATGCCTGGAATCACTGCATTGGTGACTCTGGAATGATCAAAATTGCAGATTGTTGTAAAAGTCAGTAATTCTAGGCAAGTTATTTGGCTTGTCATCCATCACCCTGGAGCCCCCATCTCCCCTGGACATACCTACATGATACCAACAGACAAGAGCCTCCCTCGGGGGGCACTTGTGTAGGTATCAGAAACAGATCAGAAGGTATTGGAAACCTTACAATGAGCAAACATCTGGGGTTTGGACTCATACGGGCCACAAGTTTTCCCAAGGAAGGTCAAGGGGATTTGCCAAACCCACTTGAAGAACAGAAAGAGGGAGCTTTCTGATGGTGAGTGCAGAGTGTGGTGATGGGAAATTCCCAGGAGCCCATCGGTTCTGGAAGGCCTCCAGATCCAGGATGGAGAAGCAGATGCTTGGAGGCAACACTCCTGACCCCAGGACAGCCCTTGAGGCTGTTGAGGTGGAAAACGTCAGGTCTGACCCCTCTGCTCCTGTGTGCCTTCTCCATGCTGGCTGGGGCTGGGTGGGGAAGAATAGCCACTGAAGCTGGGGTCACCCTCTACATGGGGGAGCCCTATCCAGGGGCTCAAAACATCAAGGACTGACCACCTGGCCTTTTGCTGGGTCTCCTCTTCCTCGGGCCACAACCCCTTCTGACCACAGGGGCAGGAGAGCTCTGGATGGAAGGAGCACTGGAGATCGGATGGATATGGTCAGTTCTGGTTTCACACTGTTATTCTATCCTCAATAAACTGAATGATCTAGAAGAATATGTATTTTTGAGGTTCCTTGAACTTTATGAGGGCTTCCCTGATAGCTCGGTTGGTAAAGAATCCACCTGCAATGTAGGAGACCTCGTTTTGATTCCTGGGTTGGGAAGATCCACTGGAGAAGGAAGAGGCTACCCATTCCAGTATTCTTGGGCTTCCCTTGTGGCTCAGCTGGTAAAGAAACTGCCTGCAATGTGGGAGACGTGGGTTTGATCCCTAGGTTGGGAAGATCCCCTGGCGAAGGGAAAGGCTATCCACTCCAATATTCTGGCATGGAGAATTCCATGGACTGTATAGTCCATGGGGTCACAAAGAGTTAGACATGACTGAGTGACTTCCACTTTCACTTTGGACTTTATTCATCTTTCCTGATTTCAAAATCCACTTGAATTTTACTCTATACTGCCAGATCAAAGCAAAGGGCTGCTGTATTTACATCTTCTACCACAAATCCCATTCAAATGACAAAATGAATATGGAAATAAGAATGGACTTCCTGCAGCACTGAAAGTGTGGCATAAGTCCTCTTGGAGGAGGTTGCCTTTAGCCCCACCATAAAGCCACTGAGTAGACGACCCACACACTGGAGAACGACTATACCAAGGAAGTTCTCAAACTGTTGTGAGAGTTCTAGGGCCCACAGCAGATTTCCCACCTGGGGATCCAGCAAAGGGACTGAGAACTCCCAGGGAATTTGATTTTGAAGACCAGTGGGATTTCATTACAGAACTTCCACAGGACTGGGGAAACAGACTCTTGGAGGGCACAAGCAAAACCTTGGGTATGCCAGGACCCAGGAGAAAGGAGCAGTGACCCCACAATAGACTGAGCTAGACTTGCCTGTGAGTGTCCAGGGGTCTCCAGCAGAGGCATGGGTCCCAGAGGCCTGCCATGGAGTCAGGGGCACTGAATACAAAAGTCCTGGGAGCTGCGGCATGCTGGCATAAGTCCATCACCACCATTAAGCCTACCATAGTTTGGCCTACAGGGAGGGAACACAGCCCCACTCATCAACAAAAAACTGGATTAAAGATTTGCTGAGCATGGCCTTACCTATCAGAGCAAGACCCCTACTCTGCAACCCCCCCCCCCCCCCCCCCCCCCCC
>SJYT01042665.1:492898-529701 GCA_006410635.1 Cephalophus harveyi
CCCCCCCCCCCCCCCACTCAGTTCCTCCCATCAGGAAGCTTCCACGAGGCTCTTATCCTTCTCCACCAGAGGGCAGACAGAATGAACACCACAATCGTAGAAAACTAACCCATCTGCTCACGTGGACCACAGCCTTGTCTAACTCAGTGAATCTGTGAGCCGTGCCATGTGGGGCCACCCAGGACGGATGGGTCATGGTGGAGAGGTCTGACAAAACGTGGTCCACTGGAGAAGGGAATGGCAAGCCACTTCAGCATACTTGCCTTGAGAACCCCATGAACAGTATGAAAAGGCAAAAAGATAGGACACAGAAAGATGAACTCCCAGGTCAGTAGGTGCCCAATATGCTACTGGAGAAGAGTGGAGAGATAACTCCAGAAAGAATGAAGAGGCAGAGCCAAAGTGAAAACAACACCCAGTTGTACATGTGACTGGTGATGGAAGCAAAGTCCAATGCTGTAAAGAACAGTGTTGCATAGGAACCTGGAATGTGTGGTCCCTGAATCAAGGAAAATTGGAAGTGGCCAAACAGAGATGACAAGAGTGAACACCAACATTTTAGGAATCAGCAAACTAAAATGGACCGGAATGGTTGAATTTAACTCAGATGACCATTATATCTACTACTGTGGGCAAGAATCCCTTAGAAGAAAGGGAGTAGTCCTCATAGTCAACAAAAGAGGCCAAAATGCAGTTCTTGGGTGCAATCTCAAGAATGAAAGAATGATCTCTGTTCGCTTCCAAGGCAAACCATTCAATGTCACAGTAATCCAAGTCTATGCTCCAACCACTAATGCCTAAGAAGCTGAACAGTTCTATGAAGATCTACAAGATCTTCTATAACTAACACCAAAAAAAAAAAAAAAAGGTGTCCATTTCATCATAGGGAACTGGAATGCAAATGTAGAAGTCAAGAGATACCTGGAATAACAGGCAAGTTTGGCCTTGGAGTACAAAATGAAGCAGAACAAAGGCTAACAGAGTTTTGTCAAGAGAACACACTGGTCATAGAAAACACCCTTTTCCAACAAAAGGAACGACTCTACACATGGACATCACCAGATGGTCTATACCAAAATCAGACTGATTATATTCTTTGTAGTTGAAGATGTAGAAACTATACAGTCAGCAAAAAACAAGACCTGGAGATAACTGTGGCTCAAATCATGAACTCCTTATTGCAAAATTTTGACTTAACTTGAAAACAGTAGGGAAAACCACTAGACTGTTCAGATAGGACCTAAATCAAACCCCTTACAATTATACAGTAAAAATGATAAATAGATTCAAGGGGTTAGATCTGATAGACAGAGTGCCTGAAGAACTATGGACGGAGGTTTATGACATTGTGCAGGAGGTGGTGATCAAAATCATCCCCAAAAAAAAGAAATGGAAAAAGGCAATATGGTTGTCTGAGGAGGCCTTACAAATAGCTGAGGAAAGAAGAGACGTGAAAGGCAAAGTAGAAAAGGAAAGAAATACCCATCTGAATGCAGAGTTTGAACAAATAGCAAGGAGAGATAAGAAAGCCTTCCTCAGTGATAAATGCAGAGAAATAGAAGAAAACAATAGAATGGGAAAGACTAGAGATCTCAAGAAAATGAGAGATATCAAGGGAACATTTCATGCACAGATGGGCACAATAAAGGACAGAAACGGTATGGACCCAACAGAAGCAGGAGATGTTAAGAGGTGGCAATCATACACAGATAAAAAAAGATCTTCATGACCCAGATAACACTGATGGTGTGCTCACCTAGAGCCAGACATCCTGGAGTATGAAGTCAAGCAGACTTTAGAAAGCATCACTACAAAGCTACTGGAAGTGATGGAATTCCAGTTGAGCTATTTCAAATTCTGAAAGATTATGTTATTAGAAAAGGTAGAGGAACCAGAGATCAAATTGCCGGCATCTGCTGGATCATCAAAAAAGCAAGAGAGTTCCAGAAAACCATCTATTCCTGCTTTATTGACTATGCCGAAGCCTTTGACTGTGTGGATCACAATAAACTGTGGAAGATTCTGAAAGAGATGAAAATACCAAACCACTTAACATGCCTCTTGAGAAATCTGTATGCAGGTCAGGAAGCAACAGTTAGAACTGGACATGGAACAACAGACTGGTTCCAAATCAGGAAAAGAGTACGTCAAGGCTGTATATTGTCACCCTGCTTATTTAACTTATATGCAGAGTACATCATGAAAAAATCTGGGCTGGAAGAAGCACAAGCTGGAATCAGGATTGCCAGGAGAAATATCAATAACCTCAGATCTGCAGATGACACCACCCTTATGGCAGAAAGCGAAGAACTAAAGAGTCTCTTGACTGATGCTGAAGCTGAAACTCCAGTACTTTGGCCACCTGATGCGAAGAACTGACTCACTGGAAAAGACCCTGATGCTGGAAAAGACTGAAGGCAGGAGGAGAAGGGGACGACATAGGAAGAGATGGTTGGGTGGCATCACCGACTTGATGGATATGAGTTTGAGAAAACTCCAGGAGCTGGTGACGGACAGGGAGGCCTGGCGTGCTGCAGTCCATGGAGTTGCAAAGAGTCAGACATGAGTGAGCGACTGAACTGAACTGAGCACTGAAAGTAGAGAGGAGTGCCTTAATCCTGAAGACATGAAGCTGAGAGCGTTATCCTGATATGAATTCCACACCGAGGTGAGAAGCCGAGAATACAGCTCAGGCTTGGGACTGGATGTTTGGGGAGGAAGGCGGCTTGGTTTTCCCCAAGGAACCTCAGAAAAAATTCATGCTTGGGGACATTTGTAGCTTTGAGCAGCAGAAGGGCATGGGACAGCTCTGGGGGTCCCAGAAGACCTCGTAGGCCTAAAATATACAGAGAACTCAGCCAGACACACCCTCTGCCCTGACCAGACTGTGGTCAGGGAGATAGCTCTCTAAGTGAAGAGGGGTCTGCCTGGGAGCCATGACGAGAGCTTGCAGCCACATAGAGGCATGGAACAGTCCCCTCCTGGTCCCCAACATGAACGGAGGAACGCATGGAGCAGAGGTTTGAAAAGGAAGCAGAGTTACCCCAGGATAAGGCCTTTGGGGTTGGTCTTTACTCACTGAAGTTACTGGAATGTCCTGATGCTAGCATGTCCTGGGCAGGGGCCATACCCTGGAGAAGACTCCTAAGAGTCCCATGGACAGCTGGTATATCCAACCAGTCCACCCTAAAGGAAACCAATCCTGAGTATTCATTGGAAGATCTGACGCTGAAGCTGAAGCTCCAATACTTTGGCCACCTAATGTGAAGAGCCGACTCACTGGAAAAGACCCTGATGCTGGGAAAGATTGAAGGTGGGAGGAGAAGGGGGTGAAGAGGATGAGATGGTTGGATGGCATCACCGTCTCAGTGGACATGAGTTTCAGCACACTCTGGGAAACAGTGAAGGACGGGGAAGCCTGGTGTTCTGCAGCCCATGGGGTCACAAAGAGTCTGACACAACTTAGCAATTGAACAACAACCCAAAGGGAGTTTGACGGAGAATGGATATGTGTATATGTATGGCTGAGTCCCTCTGCTGTCCACTTGAAACTATCACAACATTGTTAGTTGGCTATCAGTTCAGTTCAGTTGTGTCCAGCTCTTTGCGACTCCGTGGATTGCAGCACGCCAGGCTTCCCTGTCCTTCACCAACTCCCGAAGCTTGCTCAAACTCATGTCCATAGAGTTGGTGATGTCATCCAACCATCTCATTCTCTGTCGTACCCTTCTCCTCCCACCTTCAACCTTTCCCATCATCAGGGTCTTTTCCAATGAGTCAGTTCTTTGCGTCGGGTGGCCAAAATATTGGAGTTTCAGCTTCAGCATCAGTCCTTCCAATGAACATTCAGGACTGATTTCCTTTAGGATTGACTGGCTTGATTTCCCTGCAGTCCAAGGGACTCTCAAGAGTCTTCTCCAACACCACAGTTCAAAAGCATCAATTCTTCGGCACTCAGCTTTCTTTATGGTCCAACTCTCACATCCATATATGACTACTGGAAAAACCTTAACTTTGACTCGATGGACCTTTGTCAGCAAAGTAACGTCTCTGCTTTTTAATATGCTGTCTAGGTTAGTCCTAGCTTTTCTTCCAAGGAGCAAGCATTTTTTAATTTCATGGCTGCAGTCACTATCTGTAGTGATTTTGGAGCCCCCCCAAAATAAAGTCTCTCACTGTTTCCATTGCTTCCCCATCTGTTTGCCATGAAGTGATGGGACTGGATGGCATGATCTTAGTTTTTTGAATGTTGAGTTTTAAGCCAGCTTTTTCACTCTTTCTTTTGCTTTCATCAAGAGGCTCTCTAGTTCCTCTTCACTTTCTGCCATAAGAGTGGTTTCATATGCGTATCTGAGGTTATTGATATTTCTCCCAGCAATCTTGATTCCAGCTTGTGCTTCATCCAGCCTGGCATTTCACATGATGTACTCTGCATATAAGTTAAATAAGCAAAATAACCACCCCAATACAAAATAAAAAGTGAAAAAAACAACCCAAGAGGAGCAGTCCAACAACCAGAAGATCCCATGGGCCGGTCTCTGCTCTTGGCACCGGTGAGCTATTGGCTTGGCAGCCCCACTAAACAGCATCACCCTCACCCCCATCCTAGGCAAAGGAACCACCCCTTGGAGTAGCCAAAAAAGGACTCAACCGAATTCTCAGTTGCAGATCTAAAAGCTACCTATGCTTCCCAGGGTTCAGAACACAGTCTCCAAGTCAGTATGGCGCGTCCATGCTCCATGGCCCTAGCCCCCGACTCCCTGCTCCCGATGCCCTCCTTTCCTGCACACACTCCATCCTGGGGGGCATGCTCTGCTGGTTCCTGTGACTAACTCAGGAGTCCCACCATGCACTGGCGTTTCCACTTCTCTCCCAGTTCCTGGGGAGTGCCCTGCTGGGAGAGCTAGCCTCCTGCATTCCGACTCAGGCCCTCCCAGAGGGCACTCAGCTGTGCTGAACCCAGGGCCAACCCGTCCCCGGCGGCCTCAGGTGGTGGTGGTGGTGGAGTCTTGTGGGGGGGCCTCCCGTCCTCCCCCTCCCCTGGCTGCAGCCCCTTCCGCTGGCTAGGTTGGCCGGGACAGGATGCCTTGATCAATTGCAGCTAACCAATCAAAGCCCACTCAGTGGCCTGAGCCCCCGGCAGCACCGCCTAGAAACCCGGACAGCAGGTGCCTGGCTTCTCCCGCCCACTCAGAGCCAGAGGACACACGCATCCATCCAGCTGCCTCCTCTGCCACGTAGCCTTTCTGCCGGTGGGCCAGGCCCCCGAGCAGCCTCAGCGTCCAGGGGCATCTGTCACTGCAGCCATCCAGAAAGGACGGCCAAGAAAGAGAGCCACGGCCAGCGTAGGAGGTGGGAAGTGACGAGATCCAAACTGCGTTTCAGGGAAACATGCTCTCTGAGACAGAACTTGGACCTGGTTGGGTAATTCATTCGCTCGAGTTCTTGGGAGACAGGAGATCCTAGAGAGTTCAGGGCCAGTTGTCAGAGAGGTTTGGATTTGAAACTCAGCTCTGGCTCTGACGAACCAGAGAACCTTCAACAGCGCGCCAGCCTTCTCCGAACACCAGCCTCTCCTGGACGGCGGCATGAACACCCACCCCTGGCTGGGTGGCATGGTGAATGCGCCATGCCTGACACGCGGTAAAGGCTCGTGGGTGGCGCGGGGGTGTGGGTGTGAGCTGTGGCTGGCGCGGAGGTTTCCTGTGGCTCCGTCCAAAGCAGGTGCTGTTTCTGCGGCCGCCAGTGCCGAGTGAGAGGAGGCCCCGCTCCCTCCAAACCTCCCAGAACTTTCGATGACCTCCTCACTGCTTTTAAGGAGAAGGTTCAGCCCAGAGAACCACATGCTGTGCGAAGTGATCCTGCCAGCCCTCCAGAAGTCGTCCATCTGGGGTCAATGGAGCGAGAGAGAGAGACTCCCTTCTCTGCAGTGAGACACCACCGCGCGCCCTTCCTGCCACCTCTGGCCATGGGGTGACATCCCCTGGGGAGGCCCATCTCATCCACCCAGAGGGAAGCTCTGCGGTGTTCTGGAGCTGGCTCTCCTCGGCCTGGAGTAATCACAGGCGTGTGTCTGCACACGACCCCGGCCAGGGAGCCACAGCCCTGCTGCAGACCCTCATTAACCCCCAGCCTGGCGTTCTCACCAGCCCAGAGCCAGACTGAAGAGGTTTGGCTCTCTCGTCCCGATGGCACGAGAGACAGAAAGGCACGAGCTACGAGACCAAGAGCCTGCAGTGAGGACCCAGGGGTGGCGGAAGGGACGGGCGCTGCCCTCCTGAGTGATAAGGGAGGGGCTGCTGCCAGGCGGATGCCGCCTAAGGGGAGGGACCCTGCACCTCGTCCTGGCCCAGGGGAGCCGGTGGGGAAGCGGCTGGGAACCGGCGCCTCGGCCCTCGCCCCTCCTCGCACCCTCCAGGCAGGGCTGTTAAAAGCCCTTCTGGCCTCCAGATGCACGCCTGCAAGCCATTTCCCTTCTGTTATTTCAAGCTCTGGGGCCTGACCTTTTGCCACTTTGGAAGAAGCGGAGAAACAAAGAGGCCTGGGGCCGCTGCTTAACAGCAGAGGCTGGCGTCCAGCTCCGGGCCGGGCCGGCATCCATCCGATCCCCTTGCCGGAGCATCCCTTTGATGGGGTCAGGCTGGGATCTGCAGGGCAGGCGCTCCCCTGTCCTCCCAGAGCCGCACTCAGCAGCGCCCTCGCCTGTCGTCTGCGGCCGAGCGGAGGGGACTGGCCAGCCTCTGAGGCTGCCCTTCCGGCAACAGCCATCAGAAAGCAAGAGGTAAATAAGGGTGAGGCTCCCGCAGCCAGTGACGTGTGTGTGCCCTGAGTGCCTGAGGCTGCCAGACCCTGGACCCTGCTTCACCCATTTGAAAACATGCAAAACGCCCTGCAGGGCCATGCTGGGCCCTGAGGCTGCTGCAATGTGTGGGAGAGCTGACTGGAGTCCATCGCAGGCTGCATTTCACTTCCAGGCAGGCCGGGCCTCTTGCCTTGTTGGTCGCCCTGGGCCCTGGCTCTGAGCTCAAGGTCGGGCTCAGTGGGGGACGTGGCAGACACTTGCAGAGCAGTGGAAATTCCAGCTCTGCCACTGGGAGCCGTGGGGTCCTGGCTACCCCCTTCATTCACATATTCATTCACTTCCTTGTTTATTCACCCAGCAAGCACACTGCGAGCTGGCCTGTGCCCTGTGATTAGGTAACAAGCACGATGATGCTCTGACGGATGGTGGGAGCATCTGACTCCAGCAGAGGAGCCGGGCGGGATTCCTTCAGGCTGAGTCCAAAGCCAGCCGAGCCTGAAGCATGGAGAGGAGACCAGCACAGGCAGAGGATGCAGCCTGTGTTTCCTAGAGACACACGTGAGTGGGACTCCCTGGGGACCTCCAGGGACTCAGTCCTGTGGGTTGGAACCAAAACACCAAAACTGCCAATGGGCAGAAGTGATGATGTGATGATGGGCAGCGAAGGAAGAAATGGGGCTGCAGGTGGGCGGCTCTGCAGAGGCCGCCCACCCTGGAACAGCAGCGAGGGGCCCCCGGAGACGGCAGGAGGAGGCAGTGCTGAGAACTGCTGCGGAGAATGAATGGGACTCAGGACTAGCCAGGGACTAGTGGCAGGCACACCACCAGCTCCCTCGAGGGCAAGCTGTGGCGCGAGGGTGGGAGAGGGACTCCGCTTGGCCGTGTTCAGGGTGAAGGACTGAAAAGGGGGACAGGATGCTGGGCTGGAGCAGGCAGCGTCGGGAGGTGAGGAGGGCAGTCTGGGCTAGAGCCGGGAGGGATCTGAAGCCGTGTGAACCGGAAGCGGAGGCTGAAGTCGGAGAGAATCCGGGGAAGCCCCCCCATCCAAGGTCTGGGCTGAGAAATGGAAGGTGGGAGTAATGCCAGGAGGGGGCTTGGGGGACAGCCTGCTGGAGGAAACAGTCCCCTCTCTGGGCCTTGGTGGAGGAGGGGCCGGTCCTAAGGCCTGTGGGCACAGGCTCCACCCTCATCGCAGACTGGTTCCCCCATGGAAACACTCTTTTCCACCTGAGTCCCTGCAAACCTGCTCCCTATCCACACTGTTCTGGTCCTGGGCCCAGGCTGTGGCCGCATTTCTCTGAGCCCATGGGAGTGCGGGCCTATGCAGAGGGGTTCATGGAATCTACCTTTCCTTCCAGAAGTCTTTGGTTTGCGCAAGGTGCCACCACTTTCAGATGAGAGAGGGCAGGGCACTGTGCTGAGGAGTGGAAGGTCTGGGCCAGCTTCCTGCTCTTCCTCCAGGTCAGCAGGAACGCCTTCTCTTGGCTTCATTCACTCTGCTGGGTGGTGGATACAGTGCCTGAGTGCCTCCCCAGAGGGTCAGGCGAGTATCAGCCGGGTGTGAAAAGGAGTGCTGTATTCTCACCGTGTTTTTGATGTTTAGTCACTCAGTCGTGTCTGACTCTTTTGTGACCCCATGGACTAGCCTGCCAGGCTCTTCTTTCCATGAATTTCCCAAGCAGCAATACTGGAGCAGATTGCCATTTCCTTCTCCATGGGATCCTCCCGATCTAGATATCGAACCTGCATCTCCTGCAACGGCAGGCAGATTCTTTACCACTGAGCCACCAGGGAAGCTCATTTTTAGCATAATATGAACATAAAAGATTATATCACCCTAATCCTCATAATCACCGTCACCACCATCACCATCACCATCATCACCACCATCACCATCATCACCACCATCACCACCATCACCATCATCACCATCACCACCATCACCATCATCACCACCATCACCACCATCACCATCACCACCATCACCACCATCACCATCACCATCATCACCACCATCACCATCATCACCACCATCACCACCGTCACCATCACCACCATCACCATCACCACCATCATCACCACCATCACCACCATCACCATCACCATCATCATCACCATCACCATCATCACCACCATCACCACCATCACCACCATCACCATCATCACCACCATCACCACCATCACCACCATCACCATCACCACTATCATTACACCATCATCACCACCATCACCATCATCACCACAATCACCATCACTATCATCATCACCATCACCACCATCATCACCATCACTCATTATTACCACCATCATCACCACCATTATTATCATAAACTTCACCATCTTCATCATCACCATTGTCAGTCCTGTACTTGAAGTCCTGCCACCACCCCATCCCTTCCAGAGGTCTTTCTGTGACAAAGAACACAGCACCATCTGAGATAACTCAACCTATTTATAGACAATTTTTCTAATGGCAATTTCTTTGCCATTTTGTCTGTCTGTTTCAGTTGTAAATCAGCACCCCCATCCTCATTAGCAAAAAATGTCAACATCTCTCTTTCATGTGACATTTCTTCAGATACAATCATTGTGTCTCTAAGTCTTTTTTATTGCAGACCAAACAGTTTCTTCTACCATTCCATTTTATTTTTTAATAACATTTTCATTATGAAGTTAATACATTTTCTTAGGCAAAAGTTTAGAAATAAGAGATAAGCCCCCAAAAGGAAAACTATTCCTTGTAAATCTCACCACTTAGAGATAATTGCTTAGCATTTTCATTCTTGTGTTTTTTCTATATTATATATAATAAACATACACATATTTACTAGCCAAAGTGTAAGATTTATCTTGTAACCTGCCTTTTTCATGTAATATATCAGTAACATGCTCACTAAGTAACCTCCTAGAAAAACATCCTTCTCCTGGGGCATGGGAAGAGCAGGGCCAGGGGAAAGCAGTCCCCAGAGCCTGGCTCACCTCCAGGGACCAGTCGCCAGTGGTCAAGCCCCCAGGGACAGGGACGCAGGTGGCTGGGAACCCTGTGAGGGCTCCAGGGGCAAGCCAAACCTGCCCTGGGCAGAGCCCTCCCATGACCCTTCTCCAAGGACCCAGCCAGTTTCCTCTACGTGCCAAGCCAGACCTCTTGAAATGGGAGAAGTAAAGACCTATTCAGGACGAGAGGGAGCACCTAGGCAAGGACGGGGAGAGCAGGCTCGGGCGTAGGAGTGGAGACAGGGCTGGGGAGCAGCTTCCAGTAATCACCATCACCACCATCACCACCATCATCATCACCACTATCATTACACCATCATCACCACCATCACCATCATCACCACAATCACCATCACTATCATCATCACCATCACCACCATCATCACCATCACTCATTATTACCACCATCATCACCACCATTATTATCATAAACTTCACCATCTTCATCATCACCATTGTCAGTCCTGTACTTGAAGTCCTGCCACCACCCCATCCCTTCCAGAGGTCTTTCTGTGACAAAGAACACAGCACCATCTGAGATAACTCAACCTATTTATAGACAATTTTTCTAATGGCAATTTCTTTGCCATTTTGTCTGTCTGTTTCAGTTGTAAATCAGCACCCCCATCCTCATTAGCAAAAAATGTCAACATCTCTCTTTCATGTGACATTTCTTCAGATACAATCATTGTGTCTCTAAGTCTTTTTTATTGCAGACCAAACAGTTTCTTCTACCATTCCATTTTATTTTTTAATAACATTTTCATTATGAAGTTAATACATTTTCTTAGGCAAAAGTTTAGAAATAAGAGATAAGCCCCCAAAAGGAAAACTATTCCTTGTAAATCTCACCACTTAGAGATAATTGCTTAGCATTTTCATTCTTGTGTTTTTTCTATATTATATATAATAAACATACACATATTTACTAGCCAAAGTGTAAGATTTATCTTGTAACCTGCCTTTTTCATGTAATATATCAGTAACATGCTCACTAAGTAACCTCCTAGAAAAACATCCTTCTCCTGGGGCATGGGAAGAGCAGGGCCAGGGGAAAGCAGTCCCCAGAGCCTGGCTCACCTCCAGGGACCAGTCGCCAGTGGTCAAGCCCCCAGGGACAGGGACGCAGGTGGCTGGGAACCCTGTGAGGGCTCCAGGGGCAAGCCAAACCTGCCCTGGGCAGAGCCCTCCCATGACCCTTCTCCAAGGACCCAGCCAGTTTCCTCTACGTGCCAAGCCAGACCTCTTGAAATGGGAGAAGTAAAGACCTATTCAGGACGAGAGGGAGCACCTAGGCAAGGACGGGGAGAGCAGGCTCGGGCGTAGGAGTGGAGACAGGGCTGGGGAGCAGCTTCCAGTTAAGCCCCATCGCTGCTCACCAGGGGCTTCTTTATGCACCTGGGTCTTACTTTCTGGGCCTTAGTATCAGGCTGAACCAGGCACTGCCCCATAGTCCAGAAGTTGTGTGTGTGTGTGTGTGTATACATGCAAGTGCACACACATGTGTGGATATGTGCACAGCCCCAGGAAGAGGCCCAGTTTTCAGCAGACACCCCACGGGGTACAGCCCTGGAAAGTGAACAAGAACCTCTGGAGTCACCCACAGCTGTGGCTGGTACAGCCTCCCTGGGTGGGGGGTCAGGATGGGGTTTCTCAGAGAGCAGATGCAACCCCAGAGCCAGTGGGGACCGCTGAGGACGATGAGAACACCTCGGCTTTTCCTTGGCGCCCTCTGGGTAAGGAAGGCTGCTCTTTGGGACAAGAATCCTTGTCCAAATAATGTTGATTGAAGGGCAGCTAATTGGGGCCGAGGGTGGAGATTAAAGCAAGGAGCTGGCTTTGTGCGAACAGCCCCAATAGGCCAGATCTCCACACTGGACGTTTAATTGATGAATCCCTCCATGTAAAAACAAACAGAGATGACCCAGCTCTGCTTAGGCCCGCAGAGAGGGTGGGGAAGGAGGCAAAATCTGCCCCACACATGGCAAGGCTGGGAATGGGTGGGTCTGCGTGTGTGCGAGTGCGTGTCTGTGTAAGTAAATAAATCGACGTGTGTGTGAAATGTGTTTAAACATCAAGCGCTCAGACCCTCTGTTTGCCTTGGGAGGCGGAAGCCCACAGAGTGAAAATCAGATGCAGTTCTGTGTTGGATGGAAAGCTCGAGTCTAATTAAAGCGAGCTTCCTGCCAGCTCCCCGCCCGCCCCCCTCTCCAGGGACTGACATGACCCCTACAGATTTGCAGGAGCTTCTGCAAGCTTGGTGCTTTCACAGAGGAGGCTAAACCTGACCCATCCAGGATGAACCATGGACACTCAATGTCCCACTGAAGCCTGTCGCGCCTAAAAGGTTATGCGATTCCATGAAAACCATTGAAACCCTGCAGGATTCCGAAGAGTATTGCTTCATGTCAGTCCTTCCTGAACCTCTGACAAGATGGGAATTCTTTCCCAGTGAGTCTCCCACTCAAAAGCCGGATGGACATTTTAGTGAAGCAAGAGCTTTGATGTGAGGGAATGGCTGTTATTTGAGCTAACAGACGTGGCTGCCCCATGAATGGACCAAAGAGATTTTCTATTCATTAACTTTGACAAATTCCAGGGCTGAGGCCAGGTTTTGCTCCATGCTGGATGGCAAAAGAAAGAAAATGGCATAATAACGCACATTTATCATAATTCCATACATTCCTACATAAATCACACCCCAAAACGCCCTCTCTCTTAACCACTACCATCAAAAGTAAATAAAATGATCAAGGATTCTGAAATCAGAAAAAGCCACAACCTCACGATGGATGATCTGGAGGAAACCAGCTGGTGATGTGTAGAGAGGACTCTAGGCAAATCTCAGGGCTGGGGACGAGGGGCTGGAGTGGGGAGCAAAGGGGGAGGGCAGCAAATACAGGGCCCAGGCATTTAGGATAGAAACTTCTGCTCTCATGGACTTGGGGCTAATGGAAAACCCATATGAAACTCCCCGCCAAGATGAGTAAACAAGAAACCCAGCACCTTCACTTAAGAAAGAACTTTAAATCATAGCATCAAAGTATAGTAGGTAAGAAAGCAGATGAAGAGAATGATTCAAAACACTCACCACAAGAAATCAAAGTTCAGAGAAAAGCTGCCAACCTTCTCAAGCAAATGAAAGAACATATTCACAAATATATGCACCTAATTATCTTTGGCCACCTGATGCGAAGAATTGACTCATTGGAAAAGACTCTGATGCAGGGAAAGATTGAAGGTAGGAGGAGAAGGGGACAACCGAGGGTGAGATGGTGGATGGCATCACTGACTCCATGGATGTGAGTTTGAGCAAGCTCCGGGAGTTGGTGATGGACAGGGAGGCCTGGCGTGCTGCAGCCCATGGGGTCGCAAAGAGTCGGACATGACTGAGCAACTGAACTGAACTGAGTTATCTTTAGCCAAGCTACCTTTGGGTGGTGCTAGTGGTAAAGGACCTACTTGCCAATGCAGGAAACGTAAGAGATGTGAGTTGAACCCCTGAGTCAGGAAGATCCCCTGAGGAGGACATGGAAGCCCACTTCAGTACTCATGTCTGGAGAATTTCAGGGACGGCAGAACCTGGCAGGATACAGTCCATGGGGTTGCAAACAAAAATTCAGACACAACTGAAGTGCCTTAGCGTGCACAGATAGATAGACAGAGATATGTATCACCGTGCTAAGAGCTGTACATATATCATCTTATTTAAGCCTTAAGTATTGTTTTCATTTTACAGGTAAGAAAATTGAGGCCTAAATTAATTGATAATTATGTTGTTGTTGTTGTTTAGCTGCTCAGTCATGTCTGACTCTTTGCAGCCCCATGGACTGCACCACACCAGGCTTCCTAGTTCCCAGAGTCTGCTTAAGTTCATGTCCTTAATTGAGTTCATGATGCTGTCTAACCATCTCATCCTCTGCTTCCGCCTTCTCCCTGCCCTCAATCTTTCCCAGCATCAGGGTCTTTTCCAATGAGTCACCTCTTTATATCAGGTGGCCAAAGGATTGGAGCTTCAGCTTCAGCATCAGTCCTTCCAATGAATATTCAGCATTGATTTCCTTTAGGATGGACTGGTTGGATCTCCTTGTAGTCCAAGGGATTCTCAAGAGTCCTCCAGCACCACAATTTGAAAGCATCAGTTCTTTGGTGCCCAGCTTTCTTTATGGTCCAACTCTCACATACGCACACAACTACTGGAAAAACCATAGCTCTGACTCTATAGACCTTTGTCAGCAAAGCAATCTCTCTGCTTCTAATACACTGTCTAGGTTGGTCATAGCTTTTCTTCCAAAGATCAAGCATCTTTTAATTTCATGGCTGCAGTCACCGTCTGCAGTGATTTTGGAGCCCAAGAAAATAAAGTCTGTCACTGTTTCCATTTTTCCCCCTTCTATTAGCCATGAAGTACTGGGACCAGATGCCATGATTTTCATTTTTTTTAATGTTGAGCATTAAACTAGCTTTTCCCCTCTCTTCTTTCACCATCATCAAGTTCTTTAGTTCCTCTTCACTTCCTGCCATTAGAGGGGTTTTATCTGCATATCTGAAGTTGCTGACATTTCACCTGGCAATTTTGATTCCAGCTTGTGATTCATCCAGCCCAGCATTTCATACAATGTACTCTTCATATCAGTTAAATAAGCAGGGTGACAAGATACAGCTGTCATATTCCTTTCCCAATTTTGAACCAGTCAGTTGTCCCATGTAAGGTTCTAACTGTTGCTTCTTGACTTGCATATAGGTTTTTCAGGAGACAAGAAAAGTGGTCTCATATTCCCACCTCTTTAAGAATTTTCCACAGTTTGCTGTGACTCACACAGTCAAAGGCTTTGGCATAGTCAGTTAAAGCAGAAGTAGATGTTTTTCTTGCCTTTTCTATGATCCAGCAAATGTTGGCAATTTGATCTCTGCTTCCTCTGCCTTTTCTAAACTGAGCTTGTATATCTGGAAGTTCTCAGTTCATGTACTGCTAAGCCTGTCTTGAAGGATTTTGAGCATCACCTTACTAGCGTGAGAAATGAGCACAAATGTGTGGTAGTTTGAACATTCTTTGGCATTGCTCTTCTTTGGGATTGGAATGAAAACTGACCTTTTCCAGTCCTGTGGCCTCTGCTGAGTTTTCCAAATTTGCTGGCATAATGAGTGCAGCACTTTAACAGCATCATCTTTTAGGATTTGAAATAGCTCAGCTGGAATTTTATCACCTCCACTAGCTTTGTTTGCAGCAATGCTTCCTAAGGCCCACTTGACTTCACACTCCAGGATGTCTGGCTCTATGTAAGTGACTATATCATTGTGATTATCCCGGTATTATGACATTTTTTGTATAGTTTTTCTGTGTAATCTTGCCACCTCTTCTTAATCTCTTCTGCTTCTGTTAGGTCTTCACCATTTCTGTCCTTTGTCATGCCCATCCTTGCATAAAATATTCCCCTGATATCTCCAGTTTTCTTGAAGAGATCTCTGGTCTTTCCCATTCTGTTGTTTTCCTCTATTTCTTTGCGTTGTTCGTTGAGGAACACCTTCTCTCTCCTGACTATTCTCTGAAATTCTGTATTCAGTTGGGTATATCTTTCCCTCTTGCCTTTCAGCTCTCTTCTTTTCTCAGCTATTGGTAAAGGCTCCTCAGCAAATCACTTTGCCTCTTGCATTTCTTTTTCATGGGGATGGTTTTGGTAACTGCCTCCTGTACAATGTTAGGCACCTCCATCCATAGTTCTTCAGGTACTCTGTCTATCAGATGTAATCCCTTGCATCTATTCATTACCTCTATTCTATAATCATAAGGGATTTTATTTAGATCATATCTGAATGGTCTAGTGGTTTTCCCAACTTTCTTTAATTTAAGCCTGAATTTTGCAACAAGGAGCCCATGATCTGAGCCACAGTCATCTCAAGGTCTTGTTTTTGCTGACTGTATAGAGCTTCTCCATCTTCGACTACAAAGAATAGAATCAATCTAATTTTGCTATTGACCGTCTGGTGATGTCCACATGTAGAGACATTGCTTTTTGTTGGAAAAGGGTGTTTGCTATGACGACTGTGTTCTCTTGACAAAACTCTGTTAGCCTTTGCCCTGCTTCATTTTGTATTCCTAGGCCAAATTTGCCTGTAACTCCAGGTATCTCTTGACTTCCTACTTCTGCATTCCAGTCACCTATGATGAAAAAGATATCTTTTTTGGTGTTAGTTCTAGAAGGTCTTGTAGGTCTTCATAGAACCAGTTGACTTCAACTACTTCAGTATCAGTGGTTAGGGCATAGACTTGGGTTACTGTGGTGTTGATTGCTGAAGAAGGCTTTCTTATCTCTTCTTGCTATTCTTTGGAACTCTGCATTCAGGTGCTTATATCTTTCCTTTTCTCCTTTGCTTTTCACCTCTCTTCTTTTCACAGCTATTTGTAAGGCCTCCCCAGACAGCCATTTTGTTTTTTTGCATTTCTTTTCCATGGGGATGGTCTTGATCCCTGTCTCCCATACAATGTCACGAACCTCATTCCATAGTTCATCAGGCACTCTATCTATCAGATCTAGGCCCTTAAATCTATTTGTCACTTCCACTGTATAATCATAAGGGATTTGATTTAGGTCATACCTGAATGGTCTAGCGGTTTTCCCTGCTTTCTTCAATTTAAGTCTGAATTTGGCAATAAGGAGTTCATGATCTGAGCCACAATCAGCTCCTGGTCTTGTTTTTGTTGACTGTGTAGAGCTTCTCCATCTTTGGCTGCAAAAAATATAATCAGTCTGATTTCGGTGTTGACCATCTGGTGATGTCCATGTGTAGAGTCTTCTCATTTCTCACTTCCACTGTATAATCATAAGGGATTTGATTTAGGTCATACCTGAATGGTCTAGTGGTTTTCCCTACTTTCTTCAATGTAAGTCTGAATTTAGTAATAAGGAGTTCATGATCTGAGCCACATCAGCCTTAGGACAAAGTATAAAGAAAGGACTGTCGTCCTTCTCACTTAGAGGGAAAGAGCACCAGACTTCATTGAGAAGAATTTATATTTGCCAAAATTATAATACTGAAAAGTACTAAAGAATCATCCCAAGAATCACACTATAAGCAATTGGCTCATTTATATTTGTTTGCATTATTTATATAAAAATTGGGTTTTCCCAAACATTATCTGGGGTATTATGATATATTCAGTCTCTGAGCACCATGTGCCTCCTGTAATGAGAATTTCTGCCAAAGCAAAGAAATGTATTGTATAGAGAGTCCTCAGCATTTTATGAATTATTATTTTGGAAATGCTAAAAATAGTTTACAAGTTTTAATTTCTTCATTGCACAGTTCTTAGACTGCTTTAAAAGTATCCATTAGGAAGTTATCTATAAGTGTGAGAGGTTAGTTGTGTGTGTGTGACTGATCTTTTAACTTTCTTACTTAGATGGCCTAGTATTCTTAGGTTAAAGTTCATAAAATTTAACAATTCTTTTTATATCCATTCATAATTTTGCCTTTACAAATTTTTTTTAATTTTTTGGCCTATTTTCCTCCTTCCTTATTAAACTTTTCTTTGAATATGTCAAGCATCTTCCATCTCAAGATCCTCAGAGTATTTTGTCAATCCCTACTTTCATACATTTGCTCAATCAACTTCAAATCAATCTTTGTGTTTCAGATTAAACCATTTAGGAGCTTTTCATCTCAACATAGTCCAACTTGCCTCAAAAGATCTTGATATTCCCATATGTTGTTAAAGTAATGGAGATATTTTGCCACTATTAAATATGTCTTTGTCTGTTTCATATTTAAATGAAATAAATAAATAAATGAAGTCACTCAGTCGTGTCTGACTCTGTGACCCCATGGACTGTAGCCCACCAGGTTCCTCTGTCCATGAGATTTTCCAGGCAAGAGTGCTGGAGTGGATTGCCATTTCCTCCTCCAAAGGATCTTCCTGAACCAGGGATCGAACCCTGGTCTCATGCTTTGCAGGCAGATGCTTTACCATCTGAGCCACTAAAGAAGTCTCTCATATTTACCTTTCTCCTATTCAAACATCATAAAAACTGGGTAATGATTACTACATTTAAAGCATCTATTAGAATGGCTATTCTAAATAATGGTATTCTTATATGAAGGATTATATGAAAATATTTAAATTCCATATGAGTTTTTCTAATATATCATATAAGCTTTGTTCTTTAAATGTTAATCAAGATAGTATATTGGGTTATTTCCTCACACATTTATAAGATGAACAGACTCTCCTCTTCCAATGTGTTTAGAAAGGTAAAACAAGTCTTTGAAATTTGAATATGTAAAACAATCCTAATGGCATTGGTGTTTGAATATATATACATACAGAGCTGTACAATATTTAGAGGGAAGAAGAGGAGGAGGAGAAGGAGGAGAAACAGAAGGAGGATGAACAACAAATATTCTTCTGAGAAGTAAGAAGCAGCAGCAATTGCCAGTTGACATATCTGTGTTCTATGAAAAGGACATTCAAATCTGAAAAGACTCAATTTCCTCAAGATTCAGGGTAGGAATTAAGCTTACAATAGAATATGCCCACTTGCAATATGTGAGTGTTCTGCCTGCTTCCTTTGATTGTGGCCACAGTCCAGACTTCTTTTGGATATCTAGTGCTGGCTGGACTCCCAGAATTGGCTCCCAGCCCTGGTCTATCTTGTTGGTCTGTGGAATACTCCTCTGACAGGTTTTATTTGGAAACACAAGCTCTCTAGTTAGTATCACAGCACTTAGATTTTCAGGTATGACAACAGTGTATGCAGTTATAAAACTGTACTTCCCCAAATCATTCCTAGAGTAAGAAGGTAAATGCCATACTTTCAAGTGTCTGGGATTCCATTTGAAGTGGACATGTGGGACATATTTGGGAATACTTGGAACCAGAAAAAAAAAAAGAACCATAGAAAACATTAAGAATGTAAACTGTTAAGTAACAGACTTGGGATCAGATGCAGTCAGAGACCAGATGTCATGCTAGAACAGTTTGTTGAGTGTTTTCGTTTCCTATTGCTGCCATAAAAATTACCACTAATTCCATCTCTTAAAACAAAAGAAATTCATTATCCCACAGTTCTATAGGTCAAAATCTGATAGAATCTCTTGGTTTCTCTGCTTAGGGTCTCACAAAATCAAAATCAAAGTGTCAGCTGACCCAGGTCCTTGTCTATACATTCTAGAGGATACTTTACTTTAAGCTTATTCAGATTTCTTGTTGAATCCAGATTCATGCAATTGTAAATCCTGTTCACTTGTTGGTTCTAGGCCCACAGGTCATTTTCAGTTGCTGAAGGCTGCCTGCATTCTCTGGCATGTGGCCTCCTCATCTTCAAGGCCAACAATGGCAGATGAAGTCCTTTCCATACTTTAGATCATTCTTGTACCACATCAGTCTAAAGGTTTCTAGGAGAAACGTTTCCCACTTTTACTGGTCCATGTAATTAGATTTATTCCAGTCTGGTTAATCCAAGATAATTTTTCCATCTCAAAGTTTGTAACCTTAATTACATGTATAAAGTCCCTTTTTCCATGTAACCTAAATATATTCACAGCTTCCAGGGAGGAGAGTATGATTATTTTGGGGAAACCATTGTTCAGTAGTTATTAGACTGCATTAGTCTAATGGAATGGAGTAATCATACCTGCATTCTTTTGAAATCAAGGATGAAAAAAAGGATCAGAAAAGCAGTCAAAATAAACCATGATTGAGCTATGTTAAAACTGACACAACTTTCTGTTACTAATATAAGTGTACCAAGATTAGATGCCTAGAGTTTTAGTGAAACTGTTATTTCAAACGTATGGTTTAGAGATGTCTTAAAAAATAAAGATGTTTCTGAGAGAAAAATGCAATTACAAAACAAACCTAATCCTTTCTACTTTTCCTAGCCATAATTATTATATGTGGTATGATATGGTCAAAAGCTGGCCCTAGTGCAGACATGTGGAATGTACATTCTGGACTAACTTCCTCAATAATACAATATTAAGGTATATTAAGGACTAGAATGAATGTGCACTACTTATTTAAAGTTACATTAGGGAACTGAGTTATACTGGATTTTAAAAAAAATTTATTTCTCAATTTCTCTTTTGTCTCAATGAAATGGCAATGGTGATATCTTCACTTGATATATTAAGGTGCTGAAAAATTTCATGCTGACTTCTCTCAAGCATTAGCTCAAAAGGCACCTTAGAGTTCTTTAAGGGAAGTACTGACCTAATGAATCTCTTCTTAATGACAGATAATGTGATAAAGCATGAATTCTGGCAAGCATAGGGTTTGTCTTTGCTTGACAATTTGTGGTAAATTTGGCATTCCTTATTAGAAATGGAGGCAGTATTCTTTTGGCAGTGTGTACAATGTCCAACTACCTGTAAATTCACTTTGGCACTGATACTACTGTATTCTCCACTTGTCTATTTTCGGGAGTTCATAAACACAGCTTGACTTGTTTATTAGAGTTCAAAAACCTGGCAAAGTACATCACTGCAGCTCTTTTTCATCTGCTGGGTTGACATGAAGATCAGTGACCCTCTTTGAATGATCGAGATTTTGACATCTTAATTTCTATGTCATGTGTTGCTAAGGTAACACTATTTTTGTGAATTTCACCGTTAATAAATCCTTAAGAAATGTCTTCCATTTTTAGTATTGAAAGTAATTTAAAGTTAAAGTTAAAAGACTATTTCTTGGTTCATGTTGCATTCACTGAGGAATCTCAATCTACTTATCAGCTATTGCCCTCTTCCATGGAATATCTGATTCAACCGGGACAGAAAAACAATTTAAAACACAATGACATTACCCAGAAAAGAAATAAGGTATCTCTAAGAAAATAAAGCAACATCTCTTTGATAGCTGGAATAGGTTTATGAAAGGAGAGTACGAAAGTACAATATTGAAATCAACATTTAGATTTCAGAGTTTGCATTTTTATATTCAAATTTTGATATAGCTCTCAATTTATATTTGCATATACTCAAAGTATTTCCAGAGAAAGGTGAGTATACACTTTGCGATGCTACTTAACAAACTACCATGCAATTAGCTATTTAACATTCATTTATTATCTCACAATTTCTACAGGTCAGAAATCCATGCATGGCTCAGTTGAGCTTCCCACTCAGGGTCTCAAGGCTGAAAGCAAGCTGTTATCTGAATAACCTTTTCTGGAGCTCCTGGTCTTCTTCCAAATTCAAATCATTTTGGGAAGAATCCCATTCTTGTGTTTGCCTAACCATTTTCCTGCTGCTTGCTTGACAGGAACCATTTTCAGTTCCAAGAGGTTACATGCAGCTCTTAGCTACCTGCCTTCTTCACAGTGTATTTCAACTGCCAATGTCTGAAATGAGCAAGAACCTAGTTTTTTTAAGGGTTCACTTGATCAAATCAAGCCCAATCGGATCATTGTCTTTGATTAAATTAAGTCGACAGGATCACAGGAGTGATATCCCCCATATTCACAATTTCTGCCAGAACTCAAGAAGAGAGGGCATGCAAGATTATGCAGCAGAGGGCGGAAATCACGGGGACCATGTTAAGATCCTGTCTACCCAAAGTACTTTCAAATACAGAATATTGCTATTCAAAAGAGAAATCTTTCAAAATCCATTTTGGGTTGGTTGAAGCCATCCTAAAGGAAATTAGTCCGGAATATTCACTGGAAGATGATGAAGATGAACTCCAATACTTGGGCCATCTTATTCAAAGAAATGACATTGGAAAAGACCCAGATACTGGGAAACATTGAAGGCAGGAGGAGAAGGGGACAACAGAGGATGAGATGGCTGGATGGTATCACCAACGCCATGGACATGAGTTTGAGTAGGCTCCAGGAGTTGCTGATGGAAAGGGAAAGCTGGCATGCTGTAGTCCATGGGGTCGCAAAGAGTCAGACACTACTGAGTGACTGAACTGAACTGAACTGAAGCCATCTTAAAGATAAAATTGTCAATTTTTTGCAAAAGTTCTTACTGTTTTCCTGTTGTGAGTCTTTACACTTATAAAATAGAAAATGATATTCTGGCACATCTGCCTGCCATTAGCTAATAATATAGACAGATAATTGAACTGTCAATATTGCAAGTTAATATTTAAGTAATAGCCATAATAATATCTTTGCAACTATATATATACATATATCAATATATGTAATGTATATATACATATATCAATATATATAATACATATATACATATGCTACTGCTACTGCTAAGTCACTTCAGTCGTGTCCGACTCTGTGTGACCCCATAGACAGCAGCCCACCAGGCTCCCCCATCCCTGGGATTCTCCAGGCAAGAACACTGGAGTGGGTTGCCATTTCCTTCTCCAAATATCATATATATATTGATATACATATATCAATTTGGTACAATTAAATAATTATTTCATACAATTCTGGACTTTAAAAAAATAAAATATTCTGAGAAAAATTTCAATTTCCAGGAAAACATTGAATTTCTAAAAAGTGTATACAGTATGATACAGAAATATAAAATAAGTACACAGCTTGAGAAATGTACACCAAGCACAAGCCATTCAAGAGTTTTATAGAAATTAGATGTCTTGCTTGAAAAAAAAAGATAATTGATTAGACATGTAAATCCAGGGAGATTTATGAGATGACAGTAAACATCATATGAAAAATTATATTTGTTACAGGCAATGAGCAGCATTATCCTGAGGATTCAGAATGGAATCATGTCACTTATATCAAATTTGGAAGTAAGTTACCTGTCAATTCAAAGTACTCAAATGGACTACCAACCCAGTGATAAAAAATATTAAAATAAACAACACAAATATCTCTATGAATCTCTCCTAGGAGAATAAAGGAATCATTTTTGGTCAAAATATCATGGAAACTGCAATATCACATAAATGACACCAGTAGCATATGAAAACTTTTACTTGAAGCATAAAGCTGTATCTCTTAAATCTGTATAAATGTACATAGATGATGAAGAATCAATAGGTGAATTAAACAAATTTGTAAATTATTATTATGATGAAATATAGTATCTATATATTGAAAATTGAATTTCCTTTCTACTATTTCAAAGATTTTTCCCCTCTTGTGTTCTAATATGTTAAAATGTTGATATAATTGCTATCTACTTAATTATAACCAACACAGCATTATACTTCAACCATTAGAACACATCAAAGTATATTGATTTCAGTTTGTAAAAGTGTCTTGAATCTATTCCTGTCTTCTATGTTCACTGTAATTATCCAATGGTTCTTTACAAATCATGGGCATAATATAAAAGTATTAAAAATTTTAATATACACATGATCAGTTCCCTCATCTTAAAATCTTGATTCAGAAAACATGAATTGGAGCTTAAACATCTATCTTTTCTAAAAGCTTCAGACGTTATACTAATGAGGCTTTTTGGTGAAAATTATTATTGGTTTCTGGCTTTCATTAAATACTCCTAGATGGCTTTCTTTTTAATAATTTATTTCCTCATAAGCATATATCTATAAGTTTCTCAGAATACCCAGCCTTAGAAACATTGTCATATTAATTCTCGATTTGCACATTTCTATATTATCCCATCCTTAGATGACAAAGCTAAAACTCGTAAGTATGGCACCTGCAATCTATCAAAATGTATTGTTGTTGGTCTCATCTTGCACCTATCATAGCCTTTCTTTCAGTAGTATTGAATTCTCGTTATTTACTGGCATAGTATATACATTTTCAGACTCTTGTGACATTTTTATACTTTTGTAGAAATTGTTCCCTTTCTCAAAATATTATCTGCCACATTTTCTGACTATGAAAATTTCTATTCATTGTTTAAGAGGTGGCTTAAGTGTTATATTCTGCATGAAATCTTACCTTATGTGTCCAAACTAAATTGGTTTACTATTTCTCTATGGTTCTCTCCAAGGTTTCTTTATTTTTTAATAAGTACTTATATTTTAACAAATTTGTCTTACACCAAATTTTTATTTATTCAGATAGAAGCTATGTATTTTCATCCTTTTGCTAGCCATGCTTCGTATAATTTCATACAGATCAAGACACACAGACTTTCCTCAATATATGTTTGTTTGACGTATAATGAATGAATAAAGGCACGTGCATGTCTGTATCAGTGGGAAAAGTACATTTCTTTCCATCGAATTTTTCCAGGTCTATTTCAATGATGGTGATAAATTATGATAATTTGCTTAAGCACAGAAAATACTTGTTCAGTTGCTCAGACGTATTCAACTCTTTATGACCCCATTGACTATAGTACACCAGCTTCCCTGTCCTTCACAATCTCCCAGATTTTGCTCCAACTCATGTCCATTGAGTCAGTGATGCTCATGCTCTATTGGCCACTTCTCCTCCTGCCCTTAATTTTTTCAACATCAGGGTCTTTTCCAAGGAGTTGGGTCTTCACAACAGGTAGCCAAATTACTGGAGCTTCAACTTCAGTATCAGTCTTTCCAATGAATATTCAGAGTTGATCTCTTTTAGGATTGACAGATTTAATCTCCTTGCTATCTAAGGGACTTTCAAGAGTCTTTTCCAGCACCAAAATTCAAATGCATCAATTATTTGACGCTCATCCTTCTTTATGGTTCAATTCTCACATCCATACCTGACTACTGGAAAAACTATAGCTTTGACTATACAGACCTTTGTCAGCAAAGTGATGCCTTTGTTTTTTAATATACTGCTTAGTATTCTTGCCTGGAAAATCCCATGGACAGAGGAGCTTGGTGGGCTACAGTCCACGGGTCGCAAAGAGTCAGACACGACTGAGTGACTTCACTTTCACTTCACTTAGATTTGTCATAGCTTTCCTTCCAAGGAACAAGCATCTTTGAATTTAGTGGCTGCAGCCCAAGAAAGTAAAATCTGTCACTATTTCCACTTTTTTCTCCCATCTCTTTGCCATGAAGTGATAGGACCAGATGTGATGATCTTAGTTTAAGCCAGCTTTTTCACTGTCTTCTATCACCCTAATCAAGAGAATCTTTAGTTCCTCTTTGCTCTCCACCATTAGAGCAGTAGCATATCTGAAGCTGTTGATATTTCTCCTGGCAATCTTGATTCCAGCTTGTGTTTCATACCCCATAGACAGCAGCCCACCAGGCTCCCCCATCCCTGGGATTCTCCAGGCAAGAACACTGGAGTGGGTTGCCATTTCCTTCTCCAAATATCATATATATATTGATATACATATATCAATTTGGTACAATTAAATAATTATTTCATACAATTCTGGACTTTAAAAAAATAAAATATTCTGAGAAAAATTTCAATTTCCAGGAAAACATTGAATTTCTAAAAAGTGTATACAGTATGATACAGAAATATAAAATAAGTACACAGCTTGAGAAATGTACACCAAGCACAAGCCATTCAAGAGTTTTATAGAAATTAGATGTCTTGCTTGAAAAAAAAAGATAATTGATTAGACATGTAAATCCAGGGAGATTTATGAGATGACAGTAAACATCATATGAAAAATTATATTTGTTACAGGCAATGAGCAGCATTATCCTGAGGATTCAGAATGGAATCATGTCACTTATATCAAATTTGGAAGTAAGTTACCTGTCAATTCAAAGTACTCAAATGGACTACCAACCCAGTGATAAAAAATATTAAAATAAACAACACAAATATCTCTATGAATCTCTCCTAGGAGAATAAAGGAATCATTTTTGGTCAAAATATCATGGAAACTGCAATATCACATAAATGACACCAGTAGCATATGAAAACTTTTACTTGAAGCATAAAGCTGTATCTCTTAAATCTGTATAAATGTACATAGATGATGAAGAATCAATAGGTGAATTAAACAAATTTGTAAATTATTATTATGATGAAATATAGTATCTATATATTGAAAATTGAATTTCCTTTCTACTATTTCAAAGATTTTTCCCCTCTTGTGTTCTAATATGTTAAAATGTTGATATAATTGCTATCTACTTAATTATAACCAACACAGCATTATACTTCAACCATTAGAACACATCAAAGTATATTGATTTCAGTTTGTAAAAGTGTCTTGAATCTATTCCTGTCTTCTATGTTCACTGTAATTATCCAATGGTTCTTTACAAATCATGGGCATAATATAAAAGTATTAAAAATTTTAATATACACATGATCAGTTCCCTCATCTTAAAATCTTGATTCAGAAAACATGAATTGGAGCTTAAACATCTATCTTTTCTAAAAGCTTCAGACGTTATACTAATGAGGCTTTTTGGTGAAAATTATTATTGGTTTCTGGCTTTCATTAAATACTCCTAGATGGCTTTCTTTTTAATAATTTATTTCCTCATAAGCATATATCTATAAGTTTCTCAGAATACCCAGCCTTAGAAACATTGTCATATTAATTCTCGATTTGCACATTTCTATATTATCCCATCCTTAGATGACAAAGCTAAAACTCGTAAGTATGGCACCTGCAATCTATCAAAATGTATTGTTGTTGGTCTCATCTTGCACCTATCATAGCCTTTCTTTCAGTAGTATTGAATTCTCGTTATTTACTGGCATAGTATATACATTTTCAGACTCTTGTGACATTTTTATACTTTTGTAGAAATTGTTCCCTTTCTCAAAATATTATCTGCCACATTTTCTGACTATGAAAATTTCTATTCATTGTTTAAGAGGTGGCTTAAGTGTTATATTCTGCATGAAATCTTACCTTATGTGTCCAAACTAAATTGGTTTACTATTTCTCTATGGTTCTCTCCAAGGTTTCTTTATTTTTTAATAAGTACTTATATTTTAACAAATTTGTCTTACACCAAATTTTTATTTATTCAGATAGAAGCTATGTATTTTCATCCTTTTGCTAGCCATGCTTCGTATAATTTCATACAGATCAAGACACACAGACTTTCCTCAATATATGTTTGTTTGACGTATAATGAATGAATAAAGGCACGTGCATGTCTGTATCAGTGGGAAAAGTACATTTCTTTCCATCGAATTTTTCCAGGTCTATTTCAATGATGGTGATAAATTATGATAATTTGCTTAAGCACAGAAAATACTTGTTCAGTTGCTCAGACATATTCAACTCTTTATGACCCCATTGACTATAGTACACCAGCTTCCCTGTCCTTCACAATCTCCCAGATTTTGCTCCAACTCATGTCCATTGAGTCAGTGATGCTCATGCTCTATTGGCCACTTCTCCTCCTGCCCTTAATTTTTTCAACATCAGGGTCTTTTCCAAGGAGTTGGGTCTTCACAACAGGTAGCCAAATTACTGGAGCTTCAACTTCAGTATCAGTCTTTCCAATGAATATTCAGAGTTGATCTCTTTTAGGATTGACAGATTTAATCTCCTTGCTATCTAAGGGACTTTCAAGAGTCTTTTCCAGCACCAAAATTCAAATGCATCAATTATTTGACGCTCATCCTTCTTTATGGTTCAATTCTCACATCCATACCTGACTACTGGAAAAACTATAGCTTTGACTATACAGACCTTTGTCAGCAAAGTGATGCCTTTGTTTTTTAATATACTGCTTAGTATTCTTGCCTGGAAAATCCCATGGACAGAGGAGCTTGGTGGGCTACAGTCCACGGGTCGCAAAGAGTCAGACACGACTGAGTGACTTCACTTTCACTTCACTTAGATTTGTCATAGCTTTCCTTCCAAGGAACAAGCATCTTTGAATTTAGTGGCTGCAGCCCAAGAAAGTAAAATCTGTCACTATTTCCACTTTTTTCTCCCATCTCTTTGCCATGAAGTGATAGGACCAGATGTGATGATCTTAGTTTAAGCCAGCTTTTTCACTGTCTTCTATCACCCTAATCAAGAGAATCTTTAGTTCCTCTTTGCTCTCCACCATTAGAGCAGTAGCATATCTGAAGCTGTTGATATTTCTCCTGGCAATCTTGATTCCAGCTTGTGTTTCATTCAACCTGGCATTTTACATGATGTACTCTGAACATAAGTTAAATAAACAAGGTGACAATACACAGCCTTGATGTACTCCTTTCCCAATTTAGAACCAATCAGTCATTCCATGTCTTGTTCTAACTGTTGCTTCTTGACCTGCATACAGGTTTCACAGGAAGCAGATAAGGTGTTCTGATATTTCCTTCTCTTTAAGAATTTTCCACAGTTTGTTATGATTCACACAGTCAAAGGCTTTATTGTAGTTGATGAAGCAGAAGTAGATGTATTTCTGGAATTTTCTTGCTTTTTCTATGACCCAGTGGATGCTGGCAATTTGATCTCTGGTTCCTCTCCCTTTTCTACATCCAGTTTGTACATCTGGAAGTTCATGGTTCACAAACTGTTGAAGCCTATCTTGAAGGATTTTTGTATTTGATCCCAAATTAGTTGTAGAAGTATGTATGTGGACCTTTATCAATTTGTCTGAAGTGAGAAATATTAAAAGCCTTAGTGTAAAGAAGTTACCAGGCCAATTGCTTTGAGTTAAAAAAGTATCATTTTAATTCGCCTCTATATTTTTTCAGGAGCATAGCTGAGTTGAAAGAGAAAACTGAGCTGCGAGTATCAGAGCAGCTGATTAAAGCATTGAGTCAAAAACGAAAGGGGTAAGTTTTCAGTCATTTAGGGCAATGCTACAAGCAAGAGGCTAAAGCCCAAGAAAGCTCCAGCTCCCCACTGTTGAATTTTCTCCCACAGAACAGCACGCCAGTAGAAGGTCACGTAGATCAGCACAAAGGCGAAGGCTGTGGCAGTTTTATGGACCTTGGGGTCGGGCTAAAGAAAAAGAGTAAGGATAAGATGGCAGCTACTGAGCAGTGAGTCAGAGTGGAAAAAGTTGTATTCAGTGTTTTCCCGCCTCCATTTCACCAAGGAGAAACTCTCAGCAAAGGCTCCTGGAAGACCTCTGGCCAGGGCCTCAGGTAAAGGGAATGAATCATCTCTGAGCTGGAAATCCAAATACATCCAGCTTGTCCATCTGGAAGTTCATGCATGGTTCACATACTGTTGAAGCCTCTCTTGAAGGATTTTGTATTTGACCCCAAATTCGTTGTAGAAGTATGTATTTGGACCTTTATCAATTTGTCTGAAGTGAGAAATATTAAAAGCCTTAGTGTAAAGAAGTGACCAGGTCAATTGCTTTGAGTTAAAAAAAAGCATCATTTTAATTCTCCTCTATATTTTTTCAGAAGCTTTCAGTGTTTTCCCACCTCCATTTCACCAAGGAGAAGCCCTCAGCAAAGGCTCCTGGAAGACCTCTGGCCAGGGCCTCAGGTAAAGGGAATGAAGGAATGAAATCAGGAATAAAGGCTCTGAGCTAGAAATCCAAATATGTAAAACAGCAAGACCTGCCAGGTGTCCTTTACTGAAATACATTGCCTGTCCATTGTCCAGGGTTAGAGTGTAGCTTTCCCTGCTAAGGCCTTCCACGTAAAACCTTTGGTGATTGCCTATTATCTAACCTAAGAAATCATTTAGCATTTTGGCCTTTGGCTGAACTCTTCACTCCTCACTCCTGTCATTTGATAAGAAATCAAGTGACAAATAAATGTACTTGGTAAAAAAAAAAAAAAAAGCAGCAATATGCATTTAGCAGCAAATTCATGTTTCATATGATGAATGTTGTCATCCATTAGTTAATGATGCCCATTTGCATCATAACTTAGATAAATCTTAACCTGGTAAAAATCTAGAGGGAACTGAGGAACGAAGTGGAAACATTGCTTGAGAAAATCCAGTAGGATCCGTGACCAGAGCCAGAAATCAGAACAGTGACTAAATAAAAAACAAACCTGAATACTTTATTTGTGAAGGATGTTATAGGTTGTTAACATCATATATCATATATGTATCAGAGACATATATCTAATTTCATAGACTGTAAATGAGATCCCATGAGGACAAAATATTTTATAGGTGAGGAGCACTGTAAAACTGAGTTGAATGCTTAGGGGGAAAATGGTGTGAACAGAAATCTGAGATCCAGGTACTTGTAATATTTGTTAATCATTTATTTTAAAAGTTATTTGTAGATAAGTTTAATAAAAACAGTAAATAATAAGATAATCAGTTACATCATGTGGGCATCTAAGGTTTCCTTATTCCAATATGCAACTAAGCATTACAATCTTGAGCTACTGACTTGCAGAGAGTTTGGGGGCAGTGGACTAGATTTTAGATATTCCTTTCAGATGAACATTCTTGAAATTAACTTAAAATACACCATTTGTGATGACTAATCTTGTGTGTCTAAGTGTTTAGGCTATGGTACCCAGATGGTTGGTTTAAAGTCAGTCTAGATGTCAGTCAAAAACACTGTGAAGGTGTTTTTAAGATGACGTGAATTTTTAATCAGTAGACTTTGATTAAAGCAGAGGACCTTCCATAATGTCGATGGGCTTCCTCCTGAAAGTCAAAGGCCTTGCATAGAAAAATGAAGTTCTCTAATGAAGAAGGAATTCTGCCTCTAGATGACTCTCCAGGCTCATGCTGCAACATCATCTCCTCCCTGGATCTCCAGCCTACTGAACTGCCCTGTAAATTTTATACTTGTCAGCTTCCTCTGCCTCACCCACCTTGCCACCCCCCTCAAATATCTTAACCCCTTTCTTTCTGTATTGATTCTCTTTCTCTGGCAAACCATAACTAATATACCATCTAGTCTTCATTTTTTCCTAAAATTATTGGCCATACTCTCTCCTTCCATCTAATCAAATTATTTGCTCTGCCAGTGACATTTAAGCATATGTTACACTAGCCATTTCTTGATCTATTACTTAAATGAATTTTAACTTTCTAAACTTCTTCAAATTTCTCCAAGCCAGGCTTCAACAGTACATGAACTGTGGACTTTCAGATGTTCAAGCTGAGTTTAAAAAAGTCAGAGGAACCAGAAATCAAATTGCCAACCTCTGTTGGATCATCAAAAAAGCAAGAGAGTTTCAGAAAAATTATCTATTTCTGCTTTATTGACTACATCAAAGCCTTGGACTGTGTGGATCACAACAAACTGTGGAAAATTCTTAAAGAGATGGGAATATCAAACCATCTTACCTGCCTCCTGAGAAATCTGTATGCATGTCAAGAAGCAACGGTTAGAACTGGACAAGGAACAACAGACTGGTTCCAAATCGGGAGAGGAGTACTTCAAGGATGGATATTGGCACCATGCTTACTTAACTTATATGCAAGTACATCATGCAGGGCTGGATGATTGCCAGGAGAAATATCAATAACCTCAGATATGCAGATGATACCACCCTAATGGCAGAAAGCAAAGAAGAACTAAAGAGCTTCTTGATGAAAGAAGAGAGTGAAAATGCTGGCTTAAACTCAACATTCAGAAAACTAAGATCATGGCATCTGGTCCAGTAACTTCATGGCAAATAGATGGGGAGAAAATGGAAACAGTGACAGACTTTATTTTTTTGGGCTCCAAAATCACTGCAGATGGTGACTGCAGCCATGAAATTAAAATATGCTTGCTCCTTGGATGATAAACTATGACCAACCTGAACTTCTTTTAACCTCTTTCTGTTTAGTCATTTTTCAAAAAAAGATAAATTCTTTTTATAAGTAGATATTTTATACTGTTTCTCACAACACTTGGCAAATTAGTTTTATGTAAAAAGCATTCAATATGTGGATTATAATTCACTTTAGTAGCAGTTTAGAAGTAATTTTGCTTCTATTCATTTCTTCTGTGAGCCTTGCTATTCTATTTAGCTGCCAAATACAGCTGTGTAGGGTCTTATTTATGTGCCTTATATGATGGCCCTCATAAACAAAAACTGCAATGATACAAAAAAAAAAAAAAAACAGCTTAGGAATGCACTTGTGATCTGTCCACCTTGACCAATATATATCCTTAAAGTATACCTAATTCCAAAAAGAGACAGTGTCTTCTAGAAAAATTCTAGACTTAAAAACATTAGCTTGTGAGAAAGCAAGTTATCACAATTGCCTGGTTTGTGTTATAATCCCTTATTTTAATAGAAGGAAAGCAATTCTATAAATTTAATTATTTTTTCCCCCTCTGTTTCTATAAGGTTCCTTTTCATTATGTATTTCATAGATATACACTTAATTAATGAAACCACTGATTCTCTAGGAGCTGTCTCTTATACACATCTTGGTTCCTCTCCCTTTTCTACATCCAGTTTGTACATCTGGAAGTTCATGGTTCACAAACTGATAAAGTTGTTATTCAGGAATAACAACTTTAGAAAAGTTTATAAGGTTCTTGAAATCTTCATTCAATCTAGAAAATGAAATAATGGCTTACATATTTTATATTAAAACTTTTAAATTATTCATAGAAGATTTTTTCTCCCTTCATAGTGTTTATAATGTTTTAATGGGCTATTAGACTTCTAGGTACTTGTTGAATATGTAAGAAATCCCATGAATACAGGATACTTTTTTGACCTATATTGTATTTAAATTATTTTAAATATAACTCATTTCTAAAAAATATAGATTTATATGTATTCAATACATATTAAAACACAATTTATACATCTGTGTCTCTTTTGCTGTCTCGCATACAGGGTTATCGTTACCATCTTTCTAAATTCCGTACATATGCGTTAGTAGACTGTATTGGTGTTTTACTTTCTGACTTACTTCACTCTGTATAGTAGGTTCCAGTTTCAGTCTTTTGGACCCGGTGGGAGAGGAAGAGGGTGGTTGATTTGGGAGAATGGCATTGAAACATGTATAATATCATACACGAAACGAGTCACCAGCCCAGGTTCAATGCATGATACTGGATGCTTGGGGCTGGTGCACTGGGACGACCCAGAGGGATGGTACGGGGAGGGAAGAATGAGGGGGGTTCAGGATGGGGAACACGTGTATACCTATGGCAGATTCATATTGATGCATGGCAAAACCAATACAATATTGTAAAGTAATTAACCTCCAATTAAAATAAATAAATTTAAAAAAAAAAGAGAAATAATAGAATTTGCTACACACATTCATGGAAGATAAGCACGAGAAATACTATTTGAAGTACTTCCCTGGTAGTCCAGTGGTTAAGAGTCTGTGCTTCTACTGCAGGTGGAATCCCTGATGAAGGAAGTAAGATCCCACATGCATATCCAAAAAAAAAAAAAAAATGGAAATGCTGTTTTAAACATATAAATAAATATATTGCTTAAAAAACATGTATCATTCATCATCAAATATTTTATTTGATTATATATATGATAATATTTCATTATCATATATACTGAATCTGCTTTCTTGGACTCACATATATTTAAGGTATATGTTAAAGAGACATCTGCTTAACATAGTTTTAGGAGAGCGAAATAGCAACCCACTCCAGTATTCTTGCCTGGAATATCCCATGGATGGAGGAAGCTGGTAGGCTGCAGCCCATGGGGTCTCAAAGAGTTGGACGTGACTGGGTGACTTCACATTCACTTTTTATTTTCATCCATTGGAGAAGGAAATGGCAACCCACTCCAGTGTTCTTGCCTGGAGAATCCCAGGGACGGGGGAGCCTGGTGGGCTGCCTTCTATGGGGTCACACAGAGTCGGACATGACTGAAGTGACTTAGCAGCAGCAGTAGCAGCAACATAGTTATTATTTACATAAATTTATTTTCTTTTACATATTTTCAATAGAAAATAAACACTCCAAAAAATAAATTTGATATAAATATTAAGTGTGAATCACATAATGACATTTGAGCATTGGTTGGCCGAATCTGACTTATCCATCATTTTGTTTACAGCAAATTATGCTCAGAGACTGAGATTGTCTTTGCCAATACTTAATTAATACAGATTCACTATGGGAATTAAAATTTACAACAATATTTTACAAGTCAACAGCATATACAATAATGTCTCTTAATAAGCCAAAAAGAAAATAACATGCTAAAAACAGTGATAGATTAATCACACTATTGTTCCAAGAAAAGGGGAGATTAAAGAAATAAGTCTAAATTCATTTGAGGCATACCTTTCTACAAGTTGGTTATTGGAAGAGTTAGTTTAACCAACCAAGAGCTGCTGTCCAGCTGCCAAAGCAGACCCAAAGCCTCTTGTTATTAGAGCACAATGCTAGTGAAAGGAAGGCGCCGCTGGTGGCTGCCAAGACATCTCCTTCAGGAAAACTCTGCATGATTTTCATCCCTGCCAGCAGAGTAGCCTTGCCACAGCAGGATCTAATGTCTCAAGGTCTTTTGAGAGCTATTTAGATCAGCAAAGAGTAGCCTTGCCCAGGCTAAATGCTCTCCCTAAACACTCACAATTTCTTGGTATATTATATTAATGTCATTGTCTGTCCTTTGTATGTTCATATCCACAGGCACTCAGTGGTGGTTTAGTCACTAAGTCATGAACAGAGCAATTTTGATGACATCATCCTTAAAAAGCAATCCTCTCCAATGTAAACAACTCGTGTGTGTGTGTGTGTGTGTGTGTGTGTGTGAGTGCTCAGTCACCTCAGACTCTTTGCAACCTCATGAACTGTTGCTGGCCAGGCTTCTCTGTCCGTGGACTCTTCCAGACAAGAATGGGAGGGTTGCCATTTCTTACCCTGAGGGATCTTCCTAAGATAAGGATGAAAGCTGCATCTTTTGTCTCTTTCATTGGCAAGTGCATTTCTTACCACTATACCATCTGACTGCTTCCCTTGTGGCTCAGCTGGTAAAGAATCCACCTGCAATGAGGGAGATCTGGGTTAGATCCCTGGGTTGGGAAGATCACCTGGAGAAAGGAAAGGCTACCCACTCCACTATGTTGGCCTGGAGAATTCCATGGACTGTATAGTCCATTTGGTCGCAAAAAGTCAGACACGACTGGATGACTTTCACTCACTCATTCACACCATCTGAGAAGCCCTGTAAACTTTACTTGAAGGTCAATACAACTTCACTTAAGCCATTTTTATTGTTATTCTTTATTAGCAGAGTTGTGCCTGACTCTTTTTTGACCCTGTGGACGGTAGCCTGCCAGGCTCCTCTGTCTATGGGATCCCCAGGCAAGAATACTAGAGTGAGTTGCCATTTCTTTCTCCAGGGGCTCTTTCTGTCCCAACGATCCAACCCTTTTCTCCTGCGCTGGCAGGTGATTCTTTAGCACTGACACACGTGGGAAACCCTCAGGTGCTTCCCAGGTGACTCAGCCATAAGTTTATGACTAAACCATAAATAGGTGGATTTGTAATCATGACAGGATTTCCCAGGAGGTACTAGTGGTAAAGAACCCGCCTGCCAGTGCTGGAGACATGAGATGCAAATTTGGGATCCTTGGGTCAGGAAGAGCCCCTGGTGGAGGGCATGACAACCTATTTGAGTATTCTTGCCTGGAGAATCCCATAGACAGAGGAGCCTGGTGGGCTATAGTCCATAAGGTCACAAAGAGTCAAACAGAACTGAATCAACTTAGCATGCATGCATGTAATCATGACAAACCAATACACACACCCTTTACCTTTTCCCTTGGTTTTGTGATTTGAAAAAAATATTCCAAGACGCTTCTGCTAACTGACAACTGCCTAAATCACATGTACTGAAAGATGCCTTTCAGATCAATGATTCTAAGACTGGCTGGCAGACTAACATTTTATGGAATCAAGAGAGTATTGAAGTAGCTTCTAACTTGTGTAAGCAGAATCTGTGCCTACAGCACATTCTGAGCCATGGCAAATGTTTCAAAACCTCTTCTCTAACAAAAAGATAAAAGCACAGATTGAAGTGTGGAAAGGGATATTTTATAACGAAAAATTTGAAAAGAGCTAAGAAAGAAACAAGGAAAGGCACCAGGTACAATTTCACAAAACTCAATCACATACAAACAGTGGAAAATTTTCTGAATTTAGTATATCTTTAGTTCCTTTAGTGTTTCTCATTTCTTAGCGTAGTCTCTGCCATAATAAAATCTTTTTGATTGTTTTTAAAACTATTGCCCTAGTTTTTCTAATCCTATAGAAGTTCCCAACAAAAATACTCTTAACCACATAGAGTACAATCAACTAGATTCATACTTAGACTACAAAGCACACAAAAATTAAGTGTTCTTTATTTTACATTTTGCTATACTTCACTATCATCTATTATTTACTATGTTTTTATCGTTCCTTATTTACTGTGAACATACTTGTAATTGTTTATATATCTGTTTGTTTATTATACAATAACATATATATCTTAGTGCAGAATAATATTACAATATTTAGTAACTTACCAGTACATTTTTGTTGAGTGAATATTTCTCTATCACATCTAGAATATTGCCAAAAGCTCATTTCCTTTATTTCCTCATTTCCTTGCTTTGCTTTATTTGAATCTAAATAAACATTACAGTTGTTGTTGTTGTGATGGGTTCTCAAAAGAGTCAGACACGACTTAGCAACTAAACAACAGCAACAAGACATTAGGGTACAATTTGGAAAGTATGGAAGTCTGTCTTCCAACCAAATAACTGTCATTTTTTGTTTGGTTGGTTTCAATATAGTTTGGAAGACATAGAGGAAAAACCATTAAAAAAAAAAAGAAGACCAAAAACCCTAAAAAAACTGTACAATATAGGGCTGGAAGATTTTGCTGATGTTGTTTTAAACAAATAAACTCTTTAAAGTGAAGGGAAATCTATTATCTTTCTCCATTATGTAAATTGACAATGGTGCATTAAGCAAATATTGTCCCAAAATTAGTGTCTCTTTGGAGTTACTCACAGTTCACTTTTATGCAAGTTAAAATAATGCAAAAACACATTTTACTGAACTGTTCAACAGGCCTACAGCTAAATGACTCAGTTTTCACTTTAGTTATATGGCTTTGGGATAATTCATGTTTTGTAATTGAACAATTCTTATATTTAGATGCCTTGAAAAACAGTGCCTACTTTGGAAGGAGGAGAAAAAAAATAATGGTTTGAGTTTTAATTTTAAAAACAATAGAAATAAGGGAATAAAAGCAATGTAGATTTTTTTCTTTTTTCCTGATCAAAAAGTTAACTTCAAACATACCCTGTATGATTAATTTCTCAATTTGGGAATTCAAATATAATTAAACTAAAATAATATGAACAATAATAAAAATGA